>CM076573.1:295041245-295398504 GCA_034641835.2 Pinus albicaulis
CATTAACAACCAACTAATCCAACCCTTCACTCATCTTCTACTAAAGTATTTATAGAAGGATGAGGAGGTGAGACCTAACAAAAGATCTCTCGAAGCAATTAATACAGATTCAAGACTTCGTGGCCTTTGAGGGGCTCGATGAAGAAATTCACAGGTGGAACACTGTATTAATTGTTTTACATTTATGAATTAAGCTCAGCAGGAGTTGTATTTGACTTTGAGGCTCTGCGTACTGTGGGGAGTAACTCTGCAGATATTCTGTCATTAAATTTGGGGCATAAATAACTTCTTTGGTTGTTCCGAGGCATAATATCTGATCCTGTTCAATAAATTTAGCCTCTGACTAAGCATTTTGAGGCCATAGGTGGCACTGCGGTGGTTGAGGAATCAATTTGCCTCAAAGTATGGCGGTGGAGGCAATGTGCCTGATGAAACACTTTAGGTTTTCTTTTAAACGGTGTTTTAGATTGGGGATTAGGCTTTTGATAACTGTCTTAGCCGTAATCCCCATAAAAAATGTCTTCTATCTTCATCTGTTGTGCTCTGTCTTCAAAACTGATACTCTTTTAACTGTTTTTGAATTAAAAAAGTGTCTTGTCGATGTGCAGACCCGCACTGGGCTTTACGGCATCAATACTCATAGATTACTGACGAAACGTGGACTAGAGCCTAGTGAATGGCTTCTCTGTAATGAAACGAGGGCACGAGAATCGTCATTCCCAGCCCTTGGCATTTCTTCGTTATACAATGGAAAACCATTTAGAACACCTGCATCAAACACAAAACAATTAAGAAATCCTGCGAAAAAATAGGTTTAAACTGCTTCAGATGGCGGGGGAGGAGCGTAGCCGTCGGATAAAAATATATAACGGTGGAGATCGGCGAAAAACAGGAAAATGAGAGCGGGGAGAAGAAATAAGGCGGGGTGGTTTTGGATCGTCCGATCTGGACACGTGGACGGTCCTGATCTAATCGGAGGATCTCAATCGGGGGTGGCAGGCAAGTGCATGCGATGTAAATTTCCAATGCGATTGAGCGCTGGCCGTTGATCTACAGATCAGATCGACGGCGGAAGGTGAATCGAAGGGTTTTTGAAACGGGGCAAGACTTGTGATCGGAGGGAATAAGGACCGTTGGATCCTCGGGAGAATGGACGGCTCGGATTTAATTGGAGGATCGCGATCAGGGAGGGCAGAGAAGGGGATGCAATTGAAACGCAGCGATGATATTGAGCGTTGTCCATCCGATCATTAGGGAGATGGACGGCTAGGATTAAATCGGAGGACTGTGGAAAGGGCTTGCGATTAGCGTTCAGGCGACCAGTGCGATCAAGCGATGACCGTTGGATCAGCGGGAAATGAACGGATAGGATGTAATCGGAGGGATCGCAAGGGTGTGCGATGGCCGTCGGATTGCGAAACAGATGGACGACTGCGATGGAATCGGCGGATCGCAATCGGGAGTGAGACGGGAAGGTTTGCGATTGCGATCGGAGGGAACTTGCGATTGAGCGCAGGCCGTTGATCTGAGAACAAGATCGACGGTCGGGATTGAATCGGAGATCGACAATCGGGAGCACAACAAAAACGCGTGCGATTTGAAAGTTGCGATTGAGCGCTGGTTGTTGATCTGAGGGCCAGATCAATGGTAGGGAATGAATCGGAGGGATCGCAATCGGAGGTCGCAGAGATGGGCATGCGATTGCGCAATAAGGAAAAGTTGCGATGCGATTGTGCGCGGACCGTTGGATCGAAGGACTAGATCAACGGTCAGGATTGCTTCGACCTACGCACCGGCGGAAAAACCTTTAAACATATGAAAACCAAAGTTTTTGCAATTAAAACAAGTTATAATGGATCGGGCGGAAAATATATAAGTAAAGGAAAAAGGCGCCCGATT
Source organism: Pinus albicaulis (assembly GCA_034641835.2). Classification (NCBI taxonomy): domain Eukaryota; kingdom Viridiplantae; phylum Streptophyta; class Pinopsida; order Pinales; family Pinaceae; genus Pinus; species Pinus albicaulis. The sequence goes on from CM076573.1 coordinate 295,043,145, forward strand.
GCGGGGCCGGTGGTTTTCACGGAATGTAATATGCCCGGGAGTATAAAGACAAGTGCCAATCGCAATCGGGCCATTGAGCCTGGTCTTTCCGATCAGCCCATTTGTGTTGTTTCCAATTGCGATTGCGCGATCGGCTCTTTTCAATCAACCCATTTATATTTATCACGTGGTTTTAAGTTTTTAACTTAAAACTTTCGGAAAGTGGGTTTTTGGGTTTACAAAGGAAAATATTGATCGGAGAGGGATTTTTCAATGGTTTATCGCCCGGTTGCGGGCTCTACGGTTATATGAGGAAATAATATGATCGGGGGGGTCCGAAATAGTTAAAAAGTGAGTTTTTAACTATGAAAGGGGAATTTTTTCATAAATGGAAAGAAGAGGACTTATGAAAACAAGGTAGTTTTGATGGAGAAAAAGGGGAGCAGATGAAAGGTTTTGAGAAGAGGAGAAATAACGATCTTTCAGCAGTCTTTCAGTTGGAATCAACAGAAATTCCCGAGTATAAAAAAGGGGACAGCAAATGAGGATTTTGGACAGAGGCATGAGGCCTACAAGGAGTCTTCAAGAGCCAAAAAATTTTAGTGATAAAATTTGTTCCTTGGAGGCTCAAAAAAAAGATCTTAGCCACCTTTTGGTATAACAAAATATTATAGGTGGCTAACAGTGGCTCAACTTGGGGATGGTGCCTTCTTGAAGGCATCAACAATTCAGACTTGATTTCTCTGGGATGTTGACTGGTGCCTGACCCACTGCTTGCTCTTGCTTTTCTTTGATAAAAATATCAGTCATGAAAGAAAAATGAATTTCATCAATACAACTTCTACCTACTCCAATCCTACTGATCTAACATTTTTTCTTCATGAGAGTGCACTTGGATTGGCAAACTCTTTACACAACATTTTATTATTTTAAAAGCAGGAAATCTAATCTATTTCTACTCCTTATTTCTCCCTGAACTCAGATTAAATAGTTGAGCTCAGATATTTCTCTACCTAGTCTACTGTCTGTTGGGATTAAACAGTCCAACAAACTTTCATTCTCTAAATTCTACAACAGAAATTTAAAAATAGTCAAGTCAAGATTGAGTTGTTCGACTTGCTATGATCTATGGCATAGGAACAAGCTGCACATAGATTATTATTTGCAGAAAATTAAAAATCAAAACAGAAGGCTTAAGATCTGAAAGTTTCTTATCATGGCCCTTTCTTATTCTCACAGCTCTGTTTTTTTCCTTTTTCTGTGAGCTATCTTTGCCTTTCTTCTGGTTCAAATTTTGAGCAAATTAGAACCAGTTTTTCCTCTTTTATGACTCAGAAAATAAAACAGTTTTGAGTCATCTCTCTTTGGAAACTTTGGTTCAGATTTTGAGTTTGTTTGAACCTTAATTTCTATCCTAATCTATCTACTGATAAGCCAAGATTAAACGGTTTGGCAAATCAAATTCACTACCCTATCAGCAGAAAATTGAAAGATAATTAGTCAAGATTAAATAGTTTGACTAACTAGAAGTGTGTTTTGCAGGAGTGGCATTTAAGCTTGCACACTTTCAGATTTGTTTCTCTTTTTTGGCATGGGGCTTTGCCTTTCTTGTTTACATTTCTGCCCTCTTTTCTTTCTTTCTTTGTTTTTGTATTTTCTGATTTTTCATAACTTTGAATGCAATGATGGATGAAATTTTTACAATGGAAAAGGGAAAAAGGCTTCAAAACATAGAATGGTTTAAGAAAGGTAATGCTTAAGCATCCTGCCATTGACAGGACCCCCAAACAATTCTGTTCCATTCAGCTCTTGTAAGAAGAATGCATTATTTCCAGCAACTGAATGAATGGAGTAAGGGCCAAGCCATATATTGTCAAATTTACCATGCTTTCCCTTGTCTTCTCTCTTTGAGTCCCACTTTAAAACTTTGTCCCCAATCTTGAAATTGCTGGCCTTTGTTCTTCTGTCAAATATCTTCTTGATATGGTCTTGCTTCTGCAATGCTTTTTTGTACACTTCCTCTTTGGTTTGCTGAAGATGAATGGTCTGATTTATTCTTCTGAATATGTCATTTTCTTCAGTCTAAAACTCTTGAATTAACTTCATAACTGGTACACCAAGGCTGTTAGGAAAAATTGCATCTGTACCATACACAAGCTGGAAGGGTGACATACCAATATATTTCTTCAAAGTTAATCTGTCAGCCCAAAGTGCATGGATCAGCTTTGTGTGCCAAGACTTCTTGTTGTCCTCCAACAGTTTCTTTATTATGTTCACTAAGCTTTTGTTGGAAGACTCTGCAAGTCCATTACCTTGAGGGTAATAGGTTGTGGAGTGTCCCAAGGTTATCTGGTATTTGTGACAGAAATCCACCATTTTCTTTGATCCAAATGCTGTTGCATTATCTGTGATGATCTTGGTAGGACAGCCAAATCTGGAAAGGATATTGGTTTCTATGAATTTTATGATAACCGAATCATTGGCCTGCCTACAAGGAATGGCTTCTATCCACTTAGTGAAACAGTCTGTGGCGGTAAGAATCCACCTATGATGGGCAGAGGATGGTGGATGAATCTCTCCTATGAAGTCAAGACCCCACTGTTGAAAAGGAGCTTCAACAGTGATTGGATGCAGAGGAAGGGGTAATAATTTTCTCTTGCCCTCAAACAATTGGCATTTATGGCAAGTAGTTGTCATTTTGTGAACATCAGGAAAAAGGGTGGGCCAATAGAAACCAGCCCTCAAAATTTTGTTGGCTGTTGACTTCCAATACAAATGGCCTCCACACTCTCCTTCATGGAACTCCTGCTTAATTTTTTCTGCATCAAACTCAGGCAAACATTTAAGCAATATTCTACTTGCATTTTTCCAATAAAGACATTTATCAATAATGCAATAGTTTACAGCTTTTAACTTTAGGAATCTTGCCTTAGTTTTGGATAAACCAGGAGGTGTATTCAGATTAAGCAAAACATAAACAATATCAGCGTACCAAGGAGAATTCATAAAATGATCTTCAACAACAGGAGTTGAGAGTTCTTCTTGGTTATCTAAAGCATCGATCATATTAATATCAAGAAGTTCACAATTTGATTCAGCCATTAATTTAGCTAGACCTTGGCCTTTGATGAGATTAGTGGGTTTTATCTCTAAATCATATTCAAGAATAACAGCAATCCACTTACCTCTTTTACCATCCGGATCCTGGGTGAGAATGTCTTTAACAACTGAATTCGGGACAAAGGCAATGACGTGTGAGTGAAGGACGTATACTCTGAAGTCTTTCAATGCTTTAACCAAAGAAAAAGCTTGCTTTTCCATAATGTTATACTTCAAAGGGGCATCCCTCAATGCCTTGCTAAAGAATTCAATAGGTTGCTCTTGTCCCTGTGGATTTTTTTGTAAAAGGACAGCAACAATAGTATGTTCTGATGCAAATAAGAAGATATAAAAATATTTTGAAAAATCAGGGCTTATGAGAATTGGTGTTTTGGTTAACGCTTGTTTCACCAACTCAAAGGATGTCTTTGCTTCCAAGGTCCATTTTATCCCTTGCTCCTTCTTCAGCATGTTTGTGATATTTCTAAGGAGCTCAGCTAGGTTAGGGATGAACCATCTCAAAAAGTTTATCTTTCCAATGAAAGACTGCAACTCTTTGATATTTTGAGGATGAGAGATTTGCAATATAGCCTCAATCCTCTTTGGATCTATCTTTATACCCTCCTCTGAAATAATGTGTCCAAGAAGCTTACCTTCTTGGAGACCAAATAGTGTCTTCTTAGGGTTCAAAGATATTCCAAATCTTCTGCACTTCTCGAAAACCTTTCTCAAATGTTCTAAGTGCTCTTCATCTATTTTTGAAAACACAGTTACATCATCAAGATAGATAATGATGAAGAATCCCAATTCTTCCGAGAATGCTATGTCCATGGCTCTCTGAAAGGTTTCTCCAGCGTTCATTAGACCAAAAGGCATCTTCACATACATGAAAGTGCCCCATGGAGTAGTGAAAGATGTCTTTAATTGATCATCAGGGTGGACTAAGACTTGGTTATACCCTGAATAGCCATCTAGCAAAGAAATTCTTTTAGACCCCACCACCCTTTGCAAAATATGATCCATCTTGGGTAAAGGGTAGTTGTCTTTCAATGAAGCTTTGTTTAAATTTCTGAAGTCTATACAAAGCCTGATTTCTCCAGTTTTCTTCCTAACGGACACCAGATTAGATACCCACTCAGAATCTCTGATAGGGACAATAATACCAGCATCGTGCATCTTCATGATTTCCTTCTTGACCAATGGCAATTGGACATGGTTTATTCTGCGCAGTTTCTGTTTGAATGGTTTTTGGTTTTCTTTAAGAGGGATTTTGTGATGTATTATTTCAGTGTCATAGGATTTAAGATCTTTGTAAATCCAAGCAAAAACATCAGAAAACTCTTTGAATAGATCTATGTATTTGAGTTTAAAGTGAGCTGGCAAAGTTTTGGACAGTTTGATCATTTTCAGTTTTTCCTCATTGCCTATATTGCACTCCTCTACTTCAGTCTCTACAGGTTCCAGTTTTGGTTTATTGGCCACATCATCAAAATCAAACAGTTCTTCTAGAGGGGCCAAACCCTATGGAAAACTATCATCCTTAGAATGCAGAGTTTCCCATTCCTCTGTTTCAGATTTTGCACTTAATTCTGCTTGGTCTCTAAGTTTGATAGTCTGAAGGTTAATTTCTATAAGCTCAGGAGACGTTTCTTCTTCCCCAAGAAAATTTTCTTCACTGCAGTCTGTATCATAATCTGAATCTGAACTATGGAGTTCAAATTCATTTCTAAATTGCATGAAGTCTTCTATTTGTTTATCTCCATCAAACACCTGCCAATATTTCTTGTTATCTGGGATAGCTGGTTTGAATTTTATCTGAGAGGTGTCATCATACAGTATTGGGTAGGTTCTAGCAGCAAAGGCTAAATTGTGGGCTGCAATGTTTCTTTTTCTTGGGACAAAAGACAATGTGGACTCCTCAAATGTTTCCAAAAGATCCATGACATCATTCCTGTAGGCCCTAAGTCTGGGGTGATTTGCATTATACTCCCCATTAACTTTCCTAATGATTAATTCGGAATCGCCATATACATTGATTCTCTTCGCACCTAGCTTTTTCAAGAGATGCAAGCCTAAGAGAAGGGATTCGTACTCCGCTATGTTGTTGGAACACTGAAAGTTTAATTTACATGAAATACATTCTGTATGATTGTTTTCAGTGTTAGTGATCCAGACACCCGCACCAGCATTTTTTTTAGTGCATGACCCATCAAAATACATAGTCCAGAGAGGAACATTTTCAGTTTTATTATTTTGGTGTATCTCCTTTATATAATTTGATCCCTCCAGTTTTTTATCGGGTTGAGGATCATCTTCTTGACTGTCAAGTTTTAAGTTTAATGGATTGATGACTTGCAGTTCAAGACCTGTGTTTAGTTTGCTAGGGTTTTTGGACACACTAGACTGTTTCAGCAGTTCAGCGTTGTGCTCCTCTTCCTTCGTTTCAGCCATTGATTCTGTTGAAATGATTTGTTCTGTAAGTGTTTCATCATTAAACATGATAAAATAATCAAGGCTTGTGCTTACAGCGTACAAAGGAGAGTTTTGAGGCTGGTCTTGACTTGTCACTGTGTACTGCATGTGGGTTTCCCTGTAAAGTCTTCTAGTCTGATTAAAAACAGGGATAGTCGCATGGGTCATGTCCATCTGCATGGTTCCCTGTAACTTAGCCCCCCAAGATCTTGACAAAAGCATTCCATACTTTGGGGGTACATCAGCCACAACAACATCCATGACTAAACATTTGGCTGGAATCTGGGTTAAGTTAACACAGAGATCTTTTATCAATCCTAGACATTTAACTCTGCTTGAGTCAAAGGAGTACAAGTCTTTGTAAGGTCTGGTAATTTCAAGACCCAGGCTTTCCATTACATCTTTTGGCATTAAATTATGGGAAGCGCCCGAGTCATGCATAGCGTTGTGCAGAATTTTGTCATGAATGTTTAAGCTTACGTAAAAGGGAGGGACAGGACCCTCTTGGAACTTTCCTTCAATATTTGGACCAAAAATAAGCTCTGGTTGGTCATCATTAAGATTGAGTGAATCTTCATTATCTTCTAAGTTCAAAGCTTTCAAAATTTTGGACCTATATACATGTTGGGCAGCTAACTCAGTCAAAGGAACAGAAATTTTGATCTTTGAGATTTCCTGTTCTAGGCTAAAAAGGTTTTGACTTTTTAAAACATTGATTTCAGCCTTGTTTACTGCCACTTTATCAGCAATAACAGCTTGCTGATTTGTTTTATCTACAGTTGGAACAGTTGTTTTACCAGGAGTACTAGCCGGGGTGTTAGTACTGCTAATGTTTGCACTCCGTTTTTCAATATTTTGAGTGTCTTTCTCTTTACCACTACCAGAATTAACAGCTACTGTTTTGTCTTTTTGTTTGATGGTTTTAGACTGGGTTGCAGTGCTGTTTTGAGAAGGTTTGTTAGAGGTTTTATTGTTGGGGGTTTGTTGATTAGATTTTCTTCTGAGTTCATATTCCTTTAAAGGTTCTATGACCGCGTTTTCCATGTTCTGATAATAATTTTCATTATCATCTCTTTTGTCATCGTAAGGTGTATAAAGACCTTTTTTATTATCATAATGAACCTCGAGGCTATCATCATCTACCCCAAATAAGTTTATATCGTCCTCCTCTGTTATTTGTTCTGCTTGCTCAACCTCACTTAAAAAGTTTTGATGAAAGGGAGGGGTGATATGTTGATCATCTTCCCGGGGTCTGTTTGGAGGCTGATTTCTTCTAATATTCTGATTCTGGCTTTGGTTTCTGTTTTGAGGAGTGTTTTGATTTAGACTTGCTTGTGCTCTCTCCAGAATGCTCATTTTCTTCATCATTTCTTCCATCATTCTTTCCATCTTCGATCTTGAAGTAGAAGGGGTAGATTCCTCTCTAAAGGATACTCTCTTTTCAGCTTTCATCCTTGCTCTCTTCTCCATTAAGTTTACTTCCACAGAAAGGGCACCCCTTTGGATATCTTCCAGGGTTGCAAAGACTCTTTCTCTGAGTGAATATGTCATGTCAGGATCAAACCCTTCAGGAAATTTGTTTAAAGCTGATCCCTGAGGAGGTTTTATTTCAGGGGAGAGTGCATTATACACACTATTAAATCTGGTACAATAAGCTTGTACACTTTCCCCAGGGTTCCTATGGAGATTGTTATAGTCGGCAAGGACTTGGAGAGGATTCTTTCTTACTTCCCATTTGTTTAAGAATGTTTGATGGAAGCCTTGGAGATCATTAATACTGTGGGGGGGATAAACCTTTAAACCATTTCCTTGTTTCTCCCCCCAAACTTTGAGTAAATAGTCTAAGCTTGACAGAATCATCATCAATTTCATTTCTGTCAAAGTAGTCATTCATCTTGTCCACATGTTGAGATGCTATTATAGTATTGCTAGCATCATACAATGGAATTTTGGATTGATAGTCCTGTGGAAGATTGACTAATGGTACAGGAAGGACTAAGGGAGCATACCATGCTGCCATGATAGGTGGTGGATTCACAAGAGGAGGTGTGGGTTGAAGTGGAGTGGTTTGAAGAGTGGATGGAAGATGAACAGAAGTGGATGGAACAACAGTAGATTGCTGAGCTGATCTTGGATGAGAGACACCTAGATTATGTAGAAAATGTAAATCAGGAGGTGTTGATTCTCTATCCCCAAGAGGTTCACTTTTTTCTGGGGATGAATGTGAAGACTCAGAATCTAACTGATCTAAATCACCAAATGACCTAGTCCTAAAGGGGTTTAAGAAGTCCGTTTGTGATTTCTGAAGAGCTGAAAGGTTTTCAGGGACTGAATTAGCTCTTAGGGGTGATCTGAAAACAGTTGAAGATTGTATCTTAGGAGACTTCCTAAGGATTCTTTCTGGGTTGTCAACTATCTCAGGTGGATCAGGGTCAGGATGGGCTCTAGTGTGAATCTTTTTAGGAGCCACTATGCTAAGTTTTTAGACCCAAGTAAACAAGAAAAGTTCAACCAGATATGACAATATTTGAAAGGTCAACTAATCTGTTTTCTTAGTTCTAATCCCACAACCTTTTAACCAGGTTTAAAGGGTATTGTAATGATGAGGGTTCTTCCCAGTGGAGTCTTAAGGTCTGTTCAGGATTGTGGAGTCGCCAGGTGGAAAGTCTAGAGTGTTTTCAAAGGAGTACACTGTCCACCACAGTGTTTGTAAAACATTCCTTTTCAAGGATATCTCAAAACACAACAAACTCTAACCAGAGATTGACTGGGAGGGCATTCACCAGATATGTCACCTCTAAAAGAGGATGAGACCCGGAGGCTACCTGGCCCTTTCCAGACTCCGTCTTAAGAGTATAGAGTAAAGCCCATCAAAATGTAAACAAGATATCAAAAACTGGTGTTTTACTACCAATCTGAAATGTTTTTTGGTATTTTTTGAATTGTTTTATTTTTGGTTTAGAAGAATGTCCTAACTTTGCCTCAAAACATAGCTACGGTTATGAAACAAAGACAGTCTATCCTTATGGCTAAGCTAGCTGAATTTCCAAGGTTAGATAAAAACTTAAAAGAATCCTAGGGTTGACCTGGTTTGTCACTGATTCAAACAAGTTCCATCATGATTACCATTTCTTGGTAGTGCTTGAAAAGGCTGCTTTTTACTCTCAAGGTTTATGTAAAAAAAAAGGGAAAACGATGAAAACTCAAGTCATAATCCCCAGTGGAGTCGCCAAAAATGTTAGGTCTCTGTAATAAGCAAGATTGGCAAAGTCCGATCACAGAGTTAACATCATTTCAACCAACTTTGGGATTCTAGGATCTAGCCCTCCTGAATTCGGAGAGGGATCTCTCCAATATGTACAAAGATGGATATTGTCTTTAAAGTTTAAAGTGATGATATTAGGCTAGTTATGAGGTCCAAGGGTTTTGTTTGGTCTTTTCGGATGATTGAACATAATTGCTGTCTAAGGGAGAAAGATCTATATGCAAATAGGTTCAAAGGTGAGAAGTTGCAAGCAAAAGAGTAAGCTTTGATCAAGAAGAGGGATGATGACAAGTTTTCAATCCATTGGGCTATGGAGTCATAAGAGGATTTAATTGAAACATTCAGTTTCAGGAGTGGTCTATGGGGCAAGTCATCTATGCCTAAGGATCTCTTTAGAGTTTGATTTATGGGTTGGAGTGATACAATAAGAAAGGGAAATGACAGATGCAGAACAAAGAGCAGCCCAGGATCTGGTAAGTACTTTGAAACTAGCCAGCCTTTGACCAAGCACTTAAGAGAAACATAGAAGCAAACTAGGATCTGGTAAGTACTTTGAAACTATCCAGCCTTTGATACACTTCTAATAGAATACAAATAAAAACGAAGGGAAACTTGAAGGAAACCTTTGGAGTAGAAACTAGTGGGCTGGGCTCACCATGATCCTCTCCTAGTTCTTCTTTACTTAGTTACTTCCAAGACAATCACAAAGATAACACAGAATGGCCTAAGATCTGATAAGTACTTCGAAACTAGTCAGCTTTTAACACATCCTAAGGGAAACAATCAAATAGTTGAGCAAACAAGAAAGGGACTCAGGGCTAACCTTTGATTTCCTCAATTCATCCTTACACAACATATATTGAAAGTAACATTTAAAAATAACATTCAGCTGTGACAAAAAGATGAGGGAACGCCAGCATCTCTGTACTTAGACTGAATTAAATCATTTCTAAATAACACAGTTAGAAGAAAACATTGAGATAAAGATTTCTCAGCCAGAGAAGGTCACTGATATACAGTAGGTCCTAACACTGTTTAAACTGTTCTTTACGGTGGAAAATGAAACAAATTGAAAACTGAAATAAAATGACAAGTTCACGGTGAGAATAACATCACCATCAGCATAGACCAGGATCCCATAAATCAGCTTGTATTGATTGCTTCAAACCGGTTACAATCTTCAGATCCAATGTTTTAATCCATCTCTCTTCACAACCTAACCTATCTGTTACAAGCAGAGCTCCAAGAGCCGATGAAACCACTATCTACAGTCAAGAGTTTTCAGCTCAGTTGCATAGAATGTTTCAGCAATTACATTAACAACCAACTAATCCAAACCTTCACTCATCTTCTACTGAAGTATTTATAAAAGGATGAGGAGGTGAGACCTAACAAAAGATCTCTCGAAGCAATTAATACAGATTCAAGACTTCGTGGCCTTTTGAGGGGCTCGATAAAGAAATTCACAGGTGGAACACTGTATTAACTGTTTTACATTTATGAATTAAGCTCAGCAGGAGATTTATTTTACTTTGAGGCTCTGCGTACTGTGGGGAGTAATCGCGTATATTTCGCATCGGGAGCCACTTATGCAAATAACTCGGCCGCCCGAGGCGAAAACTCGATCTTCTTCAATACAATAACTTCGGCCCTCGTTTGAAAGGTTTGAGGCAACAAAAGGTCTTTAAGTGGGGTAGCCGAGGAATCAATTTGCCTCGATGTGGCGGTGGAGGCTTTATGTCTGATGAAACACTTTAGGTTTTCCTTTAATCAGTAGCATTATATCGGGGATTAGGCTTTTTAGGCTTCATAACTATCTTACTGCATCCAAAATCCTGGTTTTCGATCTTCATCTGCTGTGCTTTGTCTTTAAAACTGATACTCTTCAGTAAATGATGATTTCTTCTTGTCTTCTGGTGCGCAGGGCAGTAGCGGGGTCGAATGGCATCAATGGGTCATGAAATCACTGATAAAACGTAAATCTAACACCCCTCGAATGATTCTTTATGAAATCATAAGACAGAGGATCGTCACCCTCGACCTTTATGGTTTCTTCAGAATGGCAGAAGAATTCATTCGAAAACCTGCAAAATACAAACAATTTGTCAAAAAATCCCACGGGAATGGGTTAACTGCTTCAGAGGCATAGGGAGCGAGCAGGATCGTTGGATGGCATCATCCAATGGTGGAGATTAACTGAGAGGAGTTTCAAATGACGCGGGAGGAAGAATTAAAGAGAACCGTTGATCGCGCGATGAGAAACGGCGGGGATCAGTTTGTTTTTAAGAAACCTTTGCTAAAGGTGGAGGGCGATGGAGAAATGTGAAAAAAGATCTAGGTCATCCGATCTGGACATGTGGACGACCCAGATTTAATCGGGGGATCACAATCGGGGAGGTCACACAACAACATGCGATTGAGCGCTGTCCGTCCGATCATCAGAGAGATGGACGACCCATATTTAATCGGAGGATCGCAATCGGGGGTGGCAGGCAAGTGCATGCGATGCAAATTTTCAACACGATTAAGCGCTGGCCATTGATCTGCAGATCAGATCGACGGCGGAAGGTGAATCAGAGGGTTTTCGAAACGGGGGCAAGACTTGTGATCGGAGGGAATAAGGACCGTTGGATTTTTGGGAGGATGGACGGCTGCAATGGAATCGGCGGATCACAATCGGGAGTGAGACAGGAAGGTTTGCGATTGCAATCGGAGGGAACTTGCGATTGAGCGCAGGCCGTCGATCTGAGAACAAGATCAACGGTCGGGATTGAATCGGGGATCGGCAATCGGGAGCGCAACAAAAATGCATGCGATTTGATATTTTGCGATGCGATTGAGTGTGGGCCGTCGATATGAGGACCAGATCAACGGCGGGGAATGAATCATAGGGATCGTAATCGGAGGTCGCCGAGATGGGCATGCGATTGCGCAACAGGAAAAGTTGCGATGCGATTTTCGGCGGACCGTTCGATCGAAGGACTAGATCAACGGTCAGGATTGCTTCGACCTACGCACCGGCGGAAAAAACCTTTAAACATATGAAAACCAAAGTTTTTGCAATAAAAACAAGTTATAATGGATCGAGCTGAAAATATATAAGTAAAGGGAAAAGGCGCCCGATTGCGAGGCCGGTGGTTTTCACGGAATGTAATATGCTCGGGAGTATAAAGACAAGGGCCAATCGCAATCGGGCCGTTGAGCCTGGTCTTTCCGATCAACCCATTATGTTGTTTCCGATTGCGATTGCGCGATCAGCTCTTTTCAATCAACCCATTTATATTTACCACGTGATTTTAAGTTTTTGACTTAAAACTTCGGAAAGTGGGTTTTGGGCTTACAAAGGAAAAAATTGACCGGAGAGGGATTTTTCAATGGTTTAGCGCCCGATTGCGGGCTCTATGGTTATATGAGGAAATAATATGATCGGGGGTTTTATATGAAAAGGCTAATCGCAATCGGAGTTTTGTAATGGTTCAAAGACATGCACCCTTGGATGTTTGCGATGCGATTAGCGCCGAAAGCTTTGGCGTTTGGTTTTGACACATGGGCATGTGGGGGGAAGTGGTTTAGGACTTAGCCCAAGGGGCTTAGGTCCATAGCAATAAAACTTTGATTTTTTATGAGAAATTTCAAGGATTTTAATGGATTTGGGGGGTTCCGAAATAGTTAAAAAGTGATTTTTTAACTATGAAAGGGGAATTTTTCATAAATGGAAAGAAGAGGACTTATGAAAACAAGGTAGTTTTGATGGAGAAAAATGGGAGCAGATGAAAGGTTTTGAGAAGAGGAGAAATGACGGTCTTTCAACAGTCTTTCATTTAGAATCAGCAGAATTTTCTGAGTATAAAAATGGGACAGCAAATGAGGATTTTGGACAGAGGCATGAGGCCTACAAGGAGTCTTCAAGAGCCAACAATTTTTAGTGATAAAATTTGTTCCTTGGAGGCTCAAAAAGATTTAGCCACCTTTTGGTATAACAAAATATTACAGGTGGCTAACACTAGGCAAGCTAATCCATTTGCAATTAAATTCTGGCCCCTAGGGACAAACACCAAATCGTATTCTACAAAGGTTTTCAATAGATCCATTGCGTCATTCCTATACGCTCTCAACCTGGGGTGTTTCGCTGCGTATTCACGATTTACTTGTTTTATGATCAACTCAGAGTCCCCATGTACAGTTATCCTACGGGCCCCTAATTTTTTCAACAGATTTAAACCAATGATAAGAGCCTCATATTCTTCAATATTATTCGTACATTTGAAATGCAAATTGACAACATGGCTCTCTGCATAGTCACTCTCTGTGTTATGTAACCACACTCCTTCTCTGACATTTCTCTTAGTGCAGGACCCATCGAAATTCATTTCCCATAAGGGATTGTTTTGATGTTTATCATTTATTTCTTCCCTATGGCTGGGTTCGTCATTGTGTCGTGTTATGGGGTCTGCACTAGGTGGGGGATTGTTTTGTTCTTCACGTGGTGTATGAGTTTAAGAAGGGTGACTAATCAGATGACTGCATTGTATTCCTTGTTCACTCTGAGTTTCATTTTTAGTACTCTGCCCACGGTTTTCCTCATCATTTTCTTCTAAGTATAGAGTAGCCATTATGTTAAAGTCCATGGGCTCTGTATCATTGTTTGTATCTCTGTTTTCTAATGCTGGCTCTCCCAAGGATTGGTCATTGTACAAGATGAAAGAATCTAGATCTGTCTGTACAGAGTATTAAGGTGAATTTTCAGGTTTTTCAGGGCTACTAACCAGGAATTTCATTTGTACCTCCCTGTACAGTCTTCTTAGTTGGCTAAAAACAGGGATTGTGGCATATGCCCCATCCATCTGCATGGTACCTTGCAGCTTGAATCCCCAAGACCGTGACAGTAGTATACCATACTTAGGTGGCACATCAGCGACCACAACATCCATGACCATACATTTAGCTGGGATTTGGGCCAAGCTCACACATAAATATTTTATTAGGCCAAGACACTTTACCCTGCTAGAGTCAAATGAATATAAATCTTTGTAAGGATGGGTTATCTCTAGGCCTAGCTTTTCCATAACCACCCTGGGCATTAAGTTGTGTGATGCTCCATAACCATGCATTGCATTGTGAAGGATCTTATCATGGATATTGAGACTGATATAGAAAGGAGGTATTACCCCTTCTTGAAACTTCCCTTCTATCTTTGGACCAAAACGAAGGGTTGGTTGATCGTCACTCAGGTTGATAGTGTCACTATTTTCACCAAGGTTCAAAGCTTTCAAAATTTTGCCTTTATATACATCTTGAGTGGCCAGCTCAAAAAGTGGTACAGAGATTTTAATTTTTTCAATCTCACTCTCCAAATTGAAAGTGGACTGACTCTTTGGAATGTTCAACTCTATTTTGTTTTCCACTGCCTTAGTGGCTGAATCAGTTTGTGAATTCTCATTATGTACAAGATTAGGGACTGTTTTATCAGGATCACTAATTGCAGCGCTAGTGCTACTAGTTGGCTGACTTTGTTTATCAGTTTTTTGGTTGTCTTTTCTTTTTTCTTTCCAGAACTTTTACCTGCTGAATTGTTACTTTCAGCAGTCACTTTAGAAGTCTTCTCAGGCCTCTTCTTAATGGTGACCTCAGAAGTCTTAGCTTTGGAATTGTCTTGGCTCTTTTTTCTTCTGATTTCATATTGTTCTCTGACCTGCATGATAGAATTTTCAAATCCAAGTCTATAATCCTCAGACTCTGACCTTTCCTCATCCCAGTACGAGGGCAAGGGCTGATATTCCTCTGAGTCACAGTTATGGATTGAGTTCTTTGTTTCAAACATGTTTATTGTATTCCCTTCAGACTCTTCTATGATTTCCTCATCTTCATCAAGGAAGTTTTCTTGAAATGGTGGAATAACTTTCTGATCTGATTCTCTTTGTCTATTGGGAGTGTTGTTGTTTCTTCTAAAGTTTTGGTTCTAGTTATGATTCTGGTTTTTATTCTAATTGCTAACTGTGACAACCATTTTTTCCATCATTTGTTGTAGTCTTTCCATGTTTTTAGATAAAAGGTCATAATTTGGGTCATATGTGGAAGCTACATTTTCATCTCTATATGTTACCCTTTTCTCAGCTCTCAATCTTGCTTTTTTCTCAATCAGATTAGCCTCTACACTCATTGCTCCCTTTTGCATGTCTTCCAATGTGTTATAATCCCTCTCCCTAAGCTGGTAGGCCATGTCAGCATCAAATCCTTCAGGGTATTTCACTAGGGCCATACCTTGGGGAGGTTTCATATGTGGGGGAAGAGCATTTTAAATGCTGTTAAATCTTGTAGAGTAATCTTGGACACTTTCTCATACATTTATTTTAAGGTTCATGTATTCTTCTAGGATTTGGTGAGGGTTAGCCTTAACTTCCCATTTGTTGATGAAAGTTTGATATAAAGCAGGAAGGTCTTGGATACTATTAGGAGGTAGGCCTTTAAACCATTTCTTCACATCACCTCCCAAGCTCTGGGCGAAGATTCTCATTTTGACCGTATCATCATCTATTTCCATGTAGTTAAAAGAGTTGTCCATCCTATCTACATGTTGCTGAGCTGTAGTGGACTCTTTTGCAGTGAAGTGTGGAATCTTTGATTGATAATCATTGGGGAGGGGTACTAGAGGTTGGGGTAAAACCAAAGGTGCATACCAGGTTGCCATAATGATGTTCTGATGAGGTAAAGGGTTGGCTTGAGCAGCTGGTATATGGATGACAGGAATATTACGACCAGCAGAAGACTGTTGAGCAGATTTAGGGTGGCAGAGCCCCAAGTTTTGAATGAAGTGAATATCAGGAGGTGTGGATGTAGGGGTTTCTCTGTCCCTAATGTGCTCACGACTTTGAGGTGGTGAATCAGGAAGCTCGAGGTCTAGCTGATCTAGGACACCGAATGACCTAGTTATTGGCAATCTATGAGGTAGGTCTAGGTCAAGATGAAAGTGTAATAGAGCTATAAGGTCTTCTGTTGCAGAGTTAGCTCTATAGATGTGACTGGAAATAGTTGATCTTCTAGGTGTAGGTGATTTCCTGAGGATGCTTTCAGGGTTATCAACTATTTCAGGTGGGTTTGGGTTGGGATAAGCTCTTGTATAAATGTTCCTTGTAGCCAGAATGTTTTTTTCCAACAAGGGAGCTTAACCCTACTGGTCACTTCTATTGTGGCTGATGTTGTAATGGAGGTTGGTCTCCTAGTGGAGTCTTAGGTGAAACCGAGATAATCAGCAGGCCTACTGATCACCAATGGAGTCTTTTAGTCGTTAAGGAACTATGAAGTCACCAAGTGGAAGGTTTAGGATGTTTCAAGAGGGTATACTGTCCACCACAATGTTTATGCAATGTCTCCTTTCAGGGAACTCCTTTGAACATAGCAAAATCCAAACAGAGATTGACTGGGAGGGCATTTACTAGATATGTCACCTCTGAAAGAGGATGATATCCAGAGGCTACCAAGCCCTTTCCAGACTCTGTCTAAGAGTGTGGGAGAAAACACAACAGATGGTATGGAAATTGATTTGTGAACAAGAGTGTTTCACTGCCAACCTGACCAGAGATTGTAGGTTTCTGAGTTTCTTGTGATGTAGAAAGATGAAAACTACTCAGATAGTCCCCAGTGGAGTCGCCATTATGTTGGTGATGATACTGGGAGACAGACTAATGTTTTCAGTTATAGGATCTCATATTTTCCCCAGCGGAGTCGCCATTATGTTGGGGTTCCCATGTTTTGGCCAGATTGGCAAGACCAAAAGATAAGACAACATCAGAACCACTTCCAGACCTCAGGATCTAGCCCTCCTGGGTCCAAAGAGGGATCTCTCTATGATAGTCAAAGGTATATGTCTTTGAAGCTCAAATGTTAAGGTATTAGGCTAGTTATAGACACAGGGTTTGTTTGTTTGATTTTGAGTTTGGTTGTTGGGAATCAGGAAGGAAGGGTTCAATACAAGATGAGCAAGGAGGATTTTAGGCAAAGGAGAAGTAAATCAGAGGACATCAAGACCATTGGGAAATGGAGTCAAGAAAGGGTTTACTTGCTATTCAATATGCAGGCTTTCAGTTGGGCTAGTCATCTAAAACATTGGATCTTAAAGATGATGGTGGAACGAAACAATAAGGAAAGAAGGTGAAAGAAGGAGAGAACCCAATTTAATTCTATAGATCAGGTCAGAGGTCATTTAACTCCAGACCTGCTTGGACATACTCAGAGGCAACTCCCAATGAAGGGCAAAGGAGCAACTTGAGGGAAATTAGAAAGGTTTAACCAATTGAAAAGGATCCTAGTGAGATAAAGACATGGTTCTAAACCTCCCAGTGTTCCCAATTCATTCAGTCAAATCCTAACAAGAACATCTAAGAAGCAGATTCATCAATTCATACATCAGCTAGCAGGCAATAACATCCACTACGCTGGTTAAATTAACTGAAACCAATTCTTAGATAACACATTTAGCAGAAAACATTAAAGGCAAGGAGAGCAGAAACATAGGGTACCTAACAAGGGAAAATCCTATGCCATATTTCTGATGCAAGCTGGAAGAAATGAAATGAAATGAAATAAAACACAGAGACTGAAAAACATCACCGCAGCTTTAGATCAGGATCCAAAGAAATGTGCTTGTCATATTAAGAGCAACACCAGTCAAGTACAACATTGCTTACAACTTGATATTCAGCCTGATGAACCTTCCTTAGTCTATCTTACAGTTTTACACAGAGAACTTGTCTCAAGAGAAACATCTTGCATTCCACTGATATCCAATCAAAAACCTTTACAATATTTTCTCATGAGTTTTTATAGTAGAAAGATGAGCCGAGGAGGTAGGTGGAAACTAAATGCAGCATTAAAACTTAGAAAAGGAGGGCCGAAGCCCATTCTGTTTAAATTATGTGCATTTATCTCTGGCACTCTTTGAGTGAAAGAGTGGTCTTCTCTAGGCTTCCGTTTACTTCGGTATGTCTTTGAAGTACTTTGGCTGCAGAACTCTGTAGTAATTTTGGTGAATAAACAAAAAGGTAAATAAATGACTAAGAAGTCCGCCATACTTGTGAAACAAAATGCTCTGATAGCACCAGGACTATTGTTAGGCTAGAAAATCTCTCTAGAACACGACATCAAATGAAGACCGTATGGGCACTTTGTCCTTTCGTGAGGAAAACATTCTGTTGATGTGAAAACCCCAATGATATGGTTTTCTGTGTGTTGGGCTTTCTCAGTGATCCACGGGATCCTTGATCTAGTACTCTGCCTTCTGATTATTGGATTAAGGCTCAAGATCTTCAATTATAGGCACTAAACACTCTGTTCTTGCACTAATACCCTTGGTTTGCTTCCACGATTTCCTCTGACTGCAAAATCTATTCTTCAATGGCCCTGGGGAGGTTTTACAGAGTTTTAGATCTGTTCATTAAATGGAATTCATACGAATCACCTTCCTAGGCTTTGCTTCATTATTTCGAACTCTGCACACGGTCTTTTCTGGATTTTTGCAACTGTGACGAAGACTGTGAATCATGGTGTTTTTCACCACCTAGTAACCCTACAAAATATGAAAACCTATTAAGAAAACCATGCACGGGGGTGGTGGATGCAACGGGGACGACGAGAATGATTGTGCAGATAGGTGAGATGGCAAAAAAATGCAGTGCACAGTAGAAAAATTATCATGGCGAAAGGTTGGCGGACTGCGACAGAGTTTAAATGAAAACCTTGAATTTGACTTTGGAACGGAATATATATGAAGGGACGGATGATTTGTACGGTGGAAACATGTGGAGCGGTGACGTGGCGGGATCAGTCAACGGTGGGGGAATCAAATCTGGACCATCCGATCTCAGGAGGAGATCGACGGTTTAAAATGCATCGAGGGATGATGGACAGTGGGCCAGGGGTCACATTAACTTTCATGCAGCTTCGAAGCGCAATCACCGTTGGATGGACGTCTTCAGATTGGACGGTGATCGCGCATATCACGCCGGGTTTTCGACCGAACATTAGCACACGATGGAGGGCGGTTTTTGAAAATTGCATGGAGCCACGTGTCATGCGATGAGTGGAATTGCTCCAAAATAAAAAATACCGCCCACCTTCCAAAGGCAGTGCGATAGATACCGCCGGTTTTTGCACAGTGTTTTGGCATGGGGACCACTAGGGCGGGTGACATATGGACCGTTGATCTGCGGGTTAAACAGACAGTGGAGGTGTGATTGGAGCGGTGAACGGGGTGTGACACGGGGGCTGTGGGGATTGCGACGATCGTCCGATCTATACAGATCGATGGTTAATAGCGCCCTTGATATATATTTTTGATAAGCGCTTTTTGGGTTGGTGTTTGGTTCTAGTGCCTTGGTTACATGGAGGAACATGTTAAGGGGGCTGGCCTGAAGGGGACTAAGACCCATATATGTCATAATGTGGGTTTTTCAACCCTTTTCAATGCGATTTGAGGCCGACAAAAGGTAACGGTAAAGGGAATGAGGGGTTTTCGAACCAAACAAGGGTGTGGGTATGGTTTAACAGGGATTAGGGGATGAAATGGAGAAAACTGCAGGGCACAAGGGGCAAATGAAGGCCCTTTGGAGCAGAATTTTCACAATCAGAGAGGCTTATTTTCTTAAGAACAATAGAGGGGAGTAATCAATGGATAGAGAGTATGAGAAGACTTCAAGGATGATGTGTCTTTAGGGGAGATGCAGTCCTTGAAGGCTCACAAAACAAATTAGCCCCTGTTTTCTTGTCAAAAAATTCATAGGGGGCTAACAGAAGCATTTAAATAATGTTTTCTATCAGAGTGCAACCATTGAAAATTATGGCTTTATTAAAAAAAAACAGAAACACTGTATGTGCCTGTCTTTATTACTGGAATACATTAACTTCTAAACATAAACCACTGTGCCGGAGGTACAAAAATTACGATCAGACTTTATGGGTTTTAACTTGCTACAATCATCGATTTCGATTTCCATTTACCATGCTAAAACTGAATGCGTGGTAACAAAGTTTTGTTAATCAATACTAGTCATATAAAAACTTGAACTCGGCATACCCAGAGTTCTGACTGCGTCTTAAAAACTCGAACTCGCATACCCAATTTCTAATACAGACTTACTCCGGTTCACGCTAATTACATACTGCATTTTCATGGTAGCAACATCCTTACAACGAGGTTTGCGTTCAACGCTAGTTGTTCTTGCTTCCATACACAACATCAATTCATATGTTGCCCAATTCAACTTCACCAACAACATAGACTCCAGGTGGATTCATCTTCTTGAAATTTCCATATCAATGTACTGATACAGAGAGAAACAGAAATAAAAAAATGAAAACATAGGATTTTAGAAAACACCATTATATTGATTTTCAAGGCAAATATGTCTTGAGTTGCCCTTTGCGTTTACAATCTTCACACTGGCACACCTGGTGTTTCTCCTCCATCTCCCTATTATTTATATTTGAAATATTTAACTGTTCCTCTTAGAATATGTTTCTTCTCGAATTTTCTCAACAAATCACTACCTCCCTATTTTCAAGTGCTTATCCCTATGTTGGCTCTATATCCACGCAGGGAAAGAAACCAACTACTAATTTTATTCCTAATTTATTTAAATATAAAAAAAACTAACAATATCTCATAAATAAATAACAATAATTAATAAAATAATCAACCTTACTACTCCTAATGTTTATTTTTCTTTGGATTAGCCACAACATGTGACAAAAATATCACATTGCTGGCTAGGTTCCTGATACTCCTGCATCATATTCCTAGGGAAGAAAATTGATCTTGTAGTGCTTTGGAATCGATTCCCAACTTCTGTAGCTCTGCTGCAGTCATCCAACTGGCGTCTTCCACTGGCTGTCCTTTCCCCTTGACTAAATACTGATAATAAGTTTGGCTCCTAGTTTTCTTTGACACTCTCCTCTCTAGAATGGCTTCCACTTCCCTTTTTCCTGCTTTGGACATCTGATCTTCCCAATTAATTGTTTGGATTTCTTCTATTGTGGCATCCCCTTGTAGTTATTCTTATGATTCTCAATATAGGTACAAATCTGCAATATTGAATATTGGCGATATTCTGATTCCTGTTGGTAATTTAACTTCGTATGCATTTGAAGAAAATTTCCTTACAATTTTGCATGGCCCTATTTTCTTGAGTTTCAAATTGTTATAAGTGTTAATAGGAAATATTTATTTTCTTAAATATACCATTACTAAGTCACCTACTTGGAATTCCTTTTCTTGCCTTTTCATATCTGCTCTTTGCTTGTATTTTCTACAACTTTCCTACAATATGCTTTTGACATCTTCTTGTAGTCCCTGCATCTGTTCTGCAAATTCCTCAGCCTTTGTGCTCCTTACTATTGGGGTTCCTATGTTTTGGCCAAATTGGAAAAACCAAAAGATAAGACAACATCAAACTGCTTTAGGATTCAAGGATCCAGCCCTCTTGAATCCAGAGAGGGATCTCTCTATAAATGAGTTTAAAGATGTGATCTTTAAAACCTAAAATGTGATATTAGGCTAGTTATGAAGAGCATGGGTTTTGTTTGTTTGTTTTTGGTTGGGAAAAGACATGATGAAGGTGAAGGCAGTTCAAAATAAAGGGTGAAAATGTCTTCAAGTGAAGGAATGATTCAGCTGACAGAAAAGGCAAAAACAATTTTAACCAATTGGGCTATGGAGTCATAGGAGGATTTTAATTAGATAGCAGGGTTCAAGGAGGATCTATGGGGCAAGTCACTTATGTCAAAAGGATCTCTTAAGTTGATTTTATGGAATGGGAGAGATAGGAAATGGAGAACAAAACAAATGAAGAACAGTGAACAGCCTAAGATCAAATAAGTCCTTTCAAACTATTTTTCTTCGGCATGTACTTAAGGAAAAACATAAAAGTATTCTGAGATCAGGTAATTACCTTTAAACCAGCCTGCATTGAAGTACTTTTAGCTAGAAAACATTTCAAAAAATGGTTGGAATAGCTTAAGATCAGGTGAGTGCTTTCAAACTACCCTGCTTTCAACATATTCTGTAAGAAAAACACAGATAACAATCCCAAAGAGCAATCTAGATCAGGCAAGTGCTTTGAGACCAACCTGCTTCAATATACTCTTTAAAGAGAACTTTTGAATGAAGAAAACAAAGAAATAAAGCTTTTAGTAAGAGTAGGGTACTGTTGAGAGTAAATCCTAGCTCTATATTTGCTGTTCTTTATCAGAGGAAGTGGGCAGAGTGAAAACATTAAAGAAAATAACAATTGATAGTGAAAAACACATCACCATTAACATAAATCAGCATCCCATAAATCAGAAACTTGTATTTGATGTTCAAACCAGTTACAATCGGCAAGCCCGGTGGGTCTCTACAACCTCAGACTTCTCATATCAGCTTATGTATCTTCAATTTGCAAACATGGCATCAGTAGCTTCAGAAAACTATTACATGCGTTCAGATGTCCAAAGACCAACAATTTCTCATCTTCGACAAAAGTATTTATAGAAGAATGAGGAGGTGGGATTTGAAAAAAGATCTCCTGGGTCAATTAATACAGATTGATGACTTCTCGGCCTTTGAGGGGCTCGATGAAGAAATTTACAGATGTTTATCTGCATTAATTGGTTTACACTTAGGATTAAGCTCGGTGGTAGCTTTTGTTGACTTTTGAGGCTCTGTTTCATGTTGAAGTAACTCTGTTTCTGCTCCTTGAGGCCTAATGATCGAAAATATTTATTTCTGGGCTATTCTTAATCTTTAAAAATAGTTTTGCCAACAATTAGAGATAAGATATTTGATTTGTATTAATTGTTCAGCTGTCTTCAGGCAAACACCTCTTGTTCAGGTAATGACTAAGCCTTCTTTGATTTCTGTGAGGCTGCAGGTGCCTTTAGGAGCTAGAGAGGGTTTGATTGGCCTCTGCTTGTGGCAGTGGAGGCTTTCTCGGATCGACAGATGTCTTTGTCTCTTCCTAAAACACCTTTAAGTTACTCGAGATCTATGTTTTAGGTTTGATCAGGCTTATCCTGTGTCTTTTGGTCTTTATGAAATCTTTATCCATGGATTTAGGCTTTTGATTTGCTGAATGTGTGCCTTAATCCTTCAAAATGTGCGAGAAAATCTTCAAACATGAGTTTCAGCTTTGGCTTAGATGTTTTAACACTGATACTCTTTGCTTCTTTTATGTATTGTTGTGTCTTGTTGATGTGCAGGCCGTGTAGGGCTCATATGGAATCAATCCCTCATGAAACATTGACAAGACGTGGAGTTTGAGCCCAGTGAATGGTTCCCTTTGATAAATCAAAGGCGCGGGAATCGTCATTCCCAACCTTCGGCTTTTCTTTTAATATAATGGAAAACCATTAATCACCTGCAAAACACGAAACCAATTAAGAAATCCTATGTTTTTGGTTAAAATGATTCAGAGGGCATGGGAAAAGAGTAGGGCCGTCAGATGGCATCATCCAATGGTTGAGATTTATTAGAAGCAGTCAAAGGAGAGCGGAGAAAGAGAAAAAATTAGATCCGTCGATTGCACGGAGATCGACGGTGGGGATTAGTCAAAAAAAATAAAGTGGAAAGGCGAAAGGCGATGTAACCATGCAGGAAAGATTTGGGTTGTCTGATCTGGACATGTGGATGAACCTGATCCAATCGGAGGATGCAATCGGTGGGGAAAGAGGGAGGGTGTAACGAAAATCGCCGATGCGATTGCATGATCAGGGAGGGCGATGCGATTAGATGAAAACGAGGAATGCGCTGGGAGAGCACAATCGGCAGGGTAATGAACTCGGAGTGCGACGGAGCGATTGAGTACTGGCTGTTCGATTGGCTCGATATCGACGACAGATATCGCTTTAACTGTGCTCCGGCGGAAACCTTTTGAAACATATGAGAAACCCAAATTTTCAATATAAAACAAAGTTTTGCTGTCAGGTGGATTAATATATATATGGAATGGTCATGGCACCCGATTGTGGGGCCTTTGATTATATGAAATGATAATAGGCCCAGGGCTTTATATGATAAAGGGCCAATCACATCGAAACTGTTGGGCCCTGTCTTTCAATCTAACCATTTGAAACTTGCGATATGATTAGCACCTCGGGACTCTTAACACTTGGTCCTGGGTGAAAGTTATATGAGCAGAAAGCAGAGGGGGCGGGGTTTAACATAAGGGATCTAATCGCATCGGAGAAATGATGCGGGTCTATTTCAATCAACCCATTTTTACATTAAAAAACATAACTCTGGCGTTTTTAGACCAAAACTTTGGGTAAGAGGGTTTTATGTATTTACAAAGGAAAAATGTATCAGGAATGGATTTTTCATTAGTTTGAGCGCCCGATTGTGGGCCTCTGGTTTTGTGAAGCGACAAAAGGACCAGGGCTCATATATAACAGAGCTAATCACATTGGGGGCTTTTATGAAAGCCAAAGACTTGCACTCACTGATTACTTCTAATGCGATAAGTGCTTGATGGGCATAGCGCCTAGTTCTAGGGTGCAGGCATATGGAGGGGAAGTGGTTCAGGTTTAGCCCGAGGGGGCTTAAGTCTGTAATACAACAAAGGCAATTTTTATGGATTTTCCATGGATTTTAAAAGGATTTGAGGTTTCGGAAGAGTTTAGAAAAGTGTTTTAAACTTTGCAAAGGAGATTTTATGAAGGGGAGATGAGGAAAATGGAAAATAGAGGAAAATGATGAGAAAAAGAGAGTAAAAATGAAGGTTAGTTTCTGAGTGAAGGAAGGGGAGAAAAGGGGATTTTGCAACAGTATTTCTCATGGAATTTTTAGCATAATTTCTAACTTCTGAAGGGAAACACCAGTGAATATTTTTAGACAAGGGCATGAGATCTTCCAGAGGCTTCAAGAGATAATATTTTGGCAATGAAACTATTTCTTGAAGGCTAAACAATGTTTTGGCCACCTTTTGATAGAACAAATTTTATAGGTGGCCAACACTTACCTCTTGCTTTCCCAGATCTATGAGTTCATACACACCCCTTGGATGCATTCCAAAAACAATTTGGAATGGACTCATGCTAGTACTTCGATTCGGAGTGTCGTTGTAAGAAAACTAAGCCTGAGAAAGGGCTAAATCCCATTGTTTAGGATTTTTATATACCAAGCTTCTCAAGATGTTTCCCAGACTTCTATTCATGACCTCGATCTATCCATCTATTTGAGGATTATACGTTGGAACTGAAACTAAGGTTGGTACCTATTTTATTCCACAAAGTTCTCCAGAAATGTCCCACAAACTTGGTATCCCTGTCAGACACAATGCTTACAGGTAATCCATGTAATCTTACAACTTCTGAAAAAAATAGATTAGCAATATGTGTTGCATCACTTGTTTTTGTGCATGCAATAAAATGAGCCATTTTAGAAAATCTATCCACAACAACATAAATGGAATCATTTCCCCTTTGAGTTTTTGGTAAACCCAAAAAAAAATCCATACTAACTGCATCCCACGGTCGGTCGGGTATTGGTAATGGATGATACAATCTTGTATTCTGACTTTTCCCCTTAGCATGTTGACAAATCCTACATTTTTCCACAAATTTTTTAACATCAGTTTGCATCTTTGGCGAGTAATAAAAAGGATTTACCTAAGCAAAGGTTTTGTCTTGTCCAAAATGTCTGGATAGACCTCCACTATGCTTCTCCTTGATTATGTTTTCCCTCATAGAACATTTACGAATACATAACTTATTACTTTTGAATAGTAATCCCTCTTGGATTAAATAATCCAACCACTGGCTTCTGTTATCGACTACTGGATTTTCTATAGCTGCATAAATTTATTTAAACTCTGAATCATCTTTATACATGTCAACCATTTCCTCGAACCCTACAACACCAACTTGTAACTCTTGCATAATTAAGTTCACCCTGCTCAAAGCATGAGCAACTTTGTTCAATTTACCACTTGTATGTTTGATTAAAAAAGTGAAACTCTGGAAATATTCTACCCATTTGACATGTTTCTGATTCAATTTTGGTTGGTTTTTTATAAAATTTAATGCATGATTATCAGAATATAACACAAACTCTTTTGGAAACAAATAATGTCTCCATTTTTTTAAGGCCTGTACAACAGCATAAAATTCCTTTTCATAAGATGAATATTTCTTCTTTGTTTCATTTAGTTTTTCACTGAAGTATGCTATTGTTTTCTGATCTTGGCTCAGAACTTCTCCAACCACAATTCCACTAGCATCAGTTTCAACCTGGAAACTTTCTCAAAATTTGGTAAAGCCAAGACTGGTTTTATAGTAATCTTTTTCTTTAACAATTTGAAGTTTCGGTCTGCTGCTTCTGTCCATTTGAATGGTTGATTAGTTTCTCTAATTGTTTCAATAATGGGTGCACAAATCTGACTAAAACTTTTAATAAATTTTCGGTAGAAACTTGCAAGACCATGAAAGAGTCTTACCTCAAATATGTTTCTAGGAGTTGGCCAATTCACAATTGCCTAGATTTTTTCTGGATCCATTTTCAACCCTTCCTTAGAGACTAAAAACCCCAAATAAATTAGTTCTTCCTTCATAAAGCTGCACTTCTTCAAATTTATTAACATATTTTCTTTTTGCAAAGTCTTTAGAACTAAATTAAGGTGTTCTAAGTTCTCCTCTTTACTTTGAATGAAAATGAGAATATCATCAAGATAAATAATGACAAATTTACTTGTGTATTCCTTCAAAATTTCATTCATCAACCTCATGAAGGTACTAGGTGCATTAGCAAGTCCGAAAGGCATTACTAACCATTCATACAACCCATTATTTGTTTTGAATGCGGTTTTCCATTCATCCCCCTCTCTCATTCTTATCTGATGATACCCACTCTTCAAATATATCTTAGAAAAATAATTCGACCCACTCAAAAAATCCATTAAATCATCCATTCGTGGTAAAGGAAAACGATACCTGATGGTGATTTTATTTATAGCACTAGAATCTGTGCACATACGCCATTCACCTCCTTTCTTTGGACTGAGTACTATTGTTACAACACATGGACTGAGGATTTCTCTGATTAACCCCTTATCCATCAACTCTTGCACTTGTCTTCCAACTTCGACATTTTCCCGCGGTGTTAACCTATAGGCTATTTTATTTGGAAAACTCGCTCCAAGGATTAGATCAATCTGGTGACTAATACTCCTGATGGGCGGTAATTCATTTGGAAACTCATCCACAACAATATCAGCAACATCATTCAACAGATTTCGAATTTATTCAGGTAAATCCTCTAAATTTGTAGAAGTTAAAATTACCTTGGGTCTCCCAACAATAGAAAAATGCATCTCCTCTCCCTTCTCAACTTCTTGTAACAGGGTTTTCCCACTCATCAACATAACGTTGTTTCCAGGTGCTTCCTCGTCAGCTTTAGATTTCAATGGTAGCAGTGTATGCTTGTTCCTATATTTCTCAAGAGTATAAGTGTTTCTTCTGCCATCGTGTATGGATTTTTGGTCAAACTACTAGGGCCTTCCTAGAAATATGTGAAATACATCCATAGCATTATATCACATAAAATAACATCCTTATAAGTACCAATCTGAATTTCAACTTTACATTGTTTACTTACAACAATTTGATGGCCTTTCTGAAGCCATGATACTTTATAAGGAGTGGGGTGTACTATTCTCTCCAACTTCAATTTGTCCACCATTTCGATAGAAATAAGGTTATTAGTACTACTGCTATCAATTACCAATTTGCAACACTTACCCTTTGACTTACATATAGTTCTGAACAGATTCTTCCTTTGAGTTGGTTCTTTGGCTTCCTTAGCTTCTTTAAGCAATATCCTTTTCAACAACAAGGATTCTCTGGTTTCAGGTGGTTCCTCTTTGGCTGTAGTCTGAGGAATCTCTTCTTTTGTTTCAGCAACATTCACACTACATTGGGTTGTTGATATATTGTGAGGACAATCACATTGCACATGTCCCCATTCACCACATGCAAAGCACCGAACATCTCTCCTTCGGCCTCTACCTCTGGGCACAAAACTTCTGTGACCAGAATCTCCTCTTTGTGGTGATCTATTTATTGAACTCCCTACCTCACTCTGAGAGTGTTGAAATCTTGACTTAAATGTTCCCCTTCCTTTTGCCGGATTCTTACCTCTATTTCTCTGGTTTTTTTTGTGCAACATCTTTTCTTCTGCCCTCAAAGCTGCTTGATAGCATCTTCTATCGTCCTGAGATTTAATAAGTTGATCTCATCCTGTATTTCATATCTTAAACCATTTATATATCTAGCTACGTTTTCTATTTCATCTTCAATATGACCTGATCTAATACTCAGCTTATAAAATTCTTTAGTATATTCTTTGATGGTCATCCCTTTCTGCTTTAAATTTTGCAATTATCTAAAAAAGTTTAATTGATAATCTTTCAGAATGAACTTACCTTTCATCTTACTTACCATCTTATCCCATTGTTTGATTTTGGGTTTCCCTTTTCGTTCCCTGGACAACTACAATTCATCCCACCACATGGCTCCATGGCCTTTCAATCTCGTGGCTACAAACTTCACTTTTTTTTTGTCATCGACTTCCTCATAGTCAAAATATTTATCTAACGAACTGATCCAATCCATTAGTACCTCCACACTATGATTTCCATCGTACAAAGGTACTTCTACCTTTGGTAAGCTATTGGCCTTTACTAGCATCTTCATGACTTTAGTTGCCTCGTTTTCTTCCTCCACTTCTTCGTCGGTGGTCTCCTCTTCATCGGCTCTGGCAACACCATCATCTGTCACCCTCCTTTGAGTGGTTTCCATTGTTTCCATTCTTGTACACAAGTGCCAGATTTCATCTAGAAAAATTGTGTTTGCTATAGGTCTCCCTCGACCTATCCCAGCTCAGCCTACTCCAGCTCCTCTTCTGGGCGGCATTCTCCGAAATTCTCAAGAACAACTTAACAGGCTCTGATACCAAATGATGAAAAAAACCAATGCACTCTTTAGTATTCAAAGTAGAAAAACTGTATTTTATGTATGTTTCCAAAATAATTTGACTCTTAATATTGGACTGAGTGCATACTCTGCCTTTCAACACATATGCAGCATCAAATTTCTAAATTTCATAAACCACAGAGGCGAAGAAGTCACAATTGTGTCGCTACTGTTTATATCCACAAAGGAAATTCAACTACAAATATCAACATAACCAGTATTGAAATTGTGGACATGAGATGGAAGCATTTAAATAATGTTTTCTATCAGAGTGAAACCATTGACAATTGCGGCTTTATTAAAACAAACCAGGAACACTGTATTCACCTATCTTTATTACTGGAATGTGTCAACTGCTAAACATAAACCATTGTGTTGGAGGTCCAGCAATTATGATCAAAATTTATGGGTTTTAACCTGCTACAATAATCGATCTCGATTTCCATTTACCATGCTAAAACTGAATGCGTGGTAACAAAGTTCTGTTAATCAATACTAGTCATATCAAAACTCGAACTTGGCATACCCAGAGTTCTGACTGCATCTTAAAAACTCAAAATCGCATACCCAATTTCTAATACAGACTTACTCTGGTTCACGCTGATTCCATACTGCGTTTTCATGGTAGCAACATCCTTACAATGAGGTTTGCATTCAACGCCAGTTGTTCTTGCTTACATACACAACATCAATTCATACATTGCCCAATTCAACTTCACCAGCAACGTAGAATCCAAGTGGATTCATCTTCCTACAATTGCCATATCAATGTACTGATACAGAGAAAAATAGAAATAAAAAAATGAAAACATATGATTTCAAAAAACACCAATATATTGATTTGCAAGGAAAATATATCTTGAGTTTCCCTTTGCGTTTACAATCTTCACACTAGCACACCTGGTGTTTCTCCTATATCTCCCTATTATTTATATTTGAAATATTTAACTGTTCCTCTTAGAATAGGTTTCTTCTTGAATTTTCTCAACAAATCACTACCTCCCTCTTTTCAAGTGCTTATCCCTATGTTGGCTTTATATCCATGCAGGGAAAGAAACCAACTACTAATTTTATTCCTAATTTATTTAAATATAAAAACAACTAACAATATCTCATAAATAAATAACAATAATTAATAAAATAATCAATCATACTACTCATAATGTTTATTTTTCTTTGGATTAGCCACAACATGTGACCAAAATATCACATTGCTGGCTAGGTTCATGATGCTCCTGCATCATTACGTAGGGAAGGCGATGGCACAGAAGACCCTGAGAGCTAGGCTATGGTGGCCCACACTGCATAGTGACTCTCACGACTATTGCAAAGCCTGCGATACTTGCCAGAGGATAGGAAGACCATCGCGCAGAGATGAAATGCCTTTGTAGCCACAAATGGCCCTGCAAGCATTCAAAAAATGGGCCATATATTTTGTTGGGCCCATCAACCCGCCAGGAAAGAAGACAAGTGCATGTTACATCATCACTGCGACTGATTATGTAACTGGATGGGCCGACATGCAAGCTGTGAAGGATTGCACTGTCGATACTGCTGCGCACTTCATCTTCGAACATAGTCTAACCAGGTTTGGTTGTCCAAAGATCTTGATGAGTGACAGAGGTACGCATTTTGTTAATGAAACAATCCAGGCCTTGACTGAATAATTCCGGGTCCACCACGTGAAAAGCACCCCATATCATCCACAGGAAAATGGAGCTGTGAAAGCTTTTAATAAAATCCTGGAACGTGCACTGACCAAGGTTTGTAATACTGATCCCAGCGACTAGGACATGTGCATCCCATCAATCCTTTGGGCCTACTGCACCACTTGCAAGAAAATAACTGGGAAAACACCATTTTGGATGGTTTATAGAAGGGACGCCATTATGCCCATGGGGTATATTGTTCCTAGCCCGAGCATCATAGCCTTTACGAACATGGTGGAGTCTGATATCATAGAGGAGCACTTAGCACAGCTTGTGGCTTTGGAGGAAGATGGATTCATTGCTAACTTCCATGAGCAAGTTCAGAAGACCCGAGAAAAAGCATGGCATGACAGACATATTCGACAAAACAAATTTTTGTAGGGAGCATTGGTCCTACTCTATGATAGCCAGTTTGTGAAGCACCCAGGAAGTTCTGTCAGCACTGGCTAGGTCCCTATATGGTAAAGGAAATCAATGATGGAGGAGTTGTTCGGTTAGCTACCCTGCATGGTGATATGGTACCAGGATATGTCAATGGCATTCAACTCAAACCATACCAGATCAAATGACTATATGGTCGTATTAGCTGTATGGGGCGGACTACACACAGGGGTAAATCATAGATATGGAGACCCAAAGAGGCACACTGGGAGCATAGGAGGTCCGATGGGAGTGCAGAAGGTACGAAAACTAGTCGTTGGAACAGTAAAACTAGGTAAAAAGAAAATTTTACCATTGAAAGGAGCGGGTGACCAGCAATTAATGAGGCGATTTCTGAAGATTTTTTACCGTTTACTTGATGGTAAGCTTCTGACAAGACTCATCCAACCATTGATTGATCTCCAAGGCTATAAAAGTAGCAGGTTAGCTCAGAAGAGGGTTCCGTGTATCTTGAACAGTTTGTGCTTTGTGAAATTTTGTGACTATCGCGGTTTGTTAATGTTTGGGCATGCTACCCCCTCTGATAGTAGCAACCCTGAGTTCATTTACCACGTGAGAATGATGATGACCAATCTCGCTGAGTCATAATAGACTATGGTCTCGACGGAGAAATAATCTGATGAAGTAATGGAAGTCACCCCCTAAGTTGAGGAGGTTGTGTCCACACCAAGCAAGGGGAAGCAGGTGGAGAAAAAGATGAGTAAGGGGAAAGGCTAGGAACAAGGTCAAGGGAAAGCTGTGATATGGGCTGGAGGGAAGCCCTGCACCTTCCCCCCGAAATGTGAAATCCCCCCAAACGGTGCCCTAGGCACATTCGCCTAACCCATTAAAGAGACCTCTGTCTACTGAGGAAGAGGCCTAGATTGCTGAACTGATCAACCGGCTACCGCCCTATGTCCAGCCTCACAGGCCCTTGATGCACACGCCTAAGAATATCAATGGCCTGTGCACCTATCTGAAAATTCCATTGGTTCTGGGTGAGGTCCCAATCATTGGAGAATCCTTTGGCAAACTCCACTCGGTAAAATTCGATGACCACGACCCGGCCAACTTGGAGGCCTTCCTAGAATTGGCACCAGAACTATATCTCGAAAGGTTATTGGAGGAAGAGAGGCTAAAGATAGTCCTCATGCCATGGGAAATAAGGTTGGTTGGTTATGGGCTACTAAACCTGTTGTGGATGCCTCACTTTGGCCACTACAACGTCACCGACTGACTTGTGTGGCAACTTCTTGCCCTGGTCCATGATGGCAGCTTATGGATCTAGGATCAAATCCCCATTGATGGTGCACTTATTCACCATATCACTGGTCTTCCCATGGAGGGGACAAACCCTATGGAGTGTGTTGGAAAAAAATATGAGAAACAAATCACCGATAATATGCGTGAGGACTTCCATGTTGAACGGAAGACTAGAAGGTTCATGATCAACACCATCAGTGACCCTGATGCGCGCATGGGTACCTTATTGTTGACATGTAAAATGATGTGAAAATGCCAAGTTGTAACCATCCCTACGTATGTAATTCAATTGGCTGACTGTTGTGAAAAGGGGGTCTGATACAACTGGTCCTAGTTCTTGTGCCACGAATTCTTGGAGAATGTGCGCGAGGCCCAGGATCACGGGAAAGCATTCTGCTACCCTTGGCTACTGCTCCTCATCGCGTTGGTCGCATGGGAAGCCCTTGAATACTTAGTCCTCCCTGCGCTCATGCTAGATATGTGCAAGGGGGTGTGATACATGAATTCGTGGGACTTAAAGGATGCACAACGTATTAAGGATAATCAAGTCTTCTGGGTCCTCTTTCAGAGCGGGCTCAAAGCTACTATTCACTCTTGGCCGTGCTTGTCACTAGAAATTTATGACAAGTACAAGAGCATCACAACATTTTAAGTAACAATGCATAATGTACAGATCAGGAGCTCCAAGGATCTAGCATGGATATCACTCCCGTACATGGTCGCTGATGAGGAGATTGACCGCCTTATTGCTACTTGGCCTCCACATTGTAAACTCGACTTCAAATCAAGTATGAAGGAGATTGTAGGTACAAGCACCACCAAGGTCACCCCACTCGACACCACCAAAGAGACCGGAGGACAAGGTAAGAGTACTGGGGAGGGATTGGACCCATAATCACAAACAGATTCGCAGCAGGATCTGGGTGTAGAGAGTTTGGATGCGGGCGGTTCTGACTCCCCTCGAGGTATGAAATGGACTAGTGACCCTGTTAAAGGACCACAGAAGAAGCAGCGAGCTATACAGCCAGAACAAGAAACATGATTTACTTTGACAAAGGAGGACCTGGAGCAGATCGTGGATGCAGTCACCCTTACTGCAGAAGATAAATGGTTGGCTCTGGAAGAGCAGTAGAAGGCAAAAATTGCTACACTCCAGTCTGAGCTCCGAGCTCTACAGCTCAAGACTGACACACTACAAACAAGTATGATTTAGGCATGACCGGACTCAACGAAAAGCAATGCATTTATCATTACAACGGAAATTTGCCTCTGCCCTCTTCCCGGTGTAGCCCTCATGCTGATTCCACCTGACTTAGGAGTACAAGTCCAGGCCCACGTAGAAGTATAATTGGATCTAGCTTGACTGCCACATGAACCATTAAAAGTCCTCCATGTTTCCCTGTTTGAAGAGATTCAACATAGATACCTCCGGGTGCACCAGAAGCTTAGTATGGTTGAGCAGACGATTGAGGATAAAACCGATGAGGTGTCCCAGGCACAAGTTGCATGCACCCTCACTGTCACACAATAGAAAAAGTTGGAATGCCTAATCAATAGGCTCTACATAGATGTCACTAAAGATATCCCAGCTTCTGCCAACCCCAGGCCAAGATTGAGGGGCTTGATGCAACACTAAAGGCTTCGAGGAACGAGATTCAGGCTGTTAAGGCATAGATGGAACAATAGATTGTGGCCTTGCAGGCCAAATTACAGCTGGAGATACCACCTGAGGTAAGGGCCTAGCGAGCCGCGCTGGTTACAGAGGCCACCAATGTAATTATAGGTCATATTGATCAGGGTGGAGAAATGTTGGAAACAGCTATGCAACTGTGGACCAAGGTGTAGCGTGACCCTCTCCTGTGTGAAATAAACCAAGAACTGCACGAGAAGGAGGAAGAGTTCGAACAAATGGAGGCTATGCTGACCACTCTGGTTCCTGCTTAGCGGTTGGCCCAACTGCGCACCAACCATGCACTCAAAGACAACCTAGAAGATCTTCAGCAGTGGAAGAAATTTTTGAGTGACCAACTCAAACCATGGCCTGATGAAGCCCTCAAGCTATCTAAAGACATTGATATCATAGCTAAGCAACTGAACTAGACTTTGGAGAGTGTCACTGCTGCTACACAAGGCCCAACTTCACAGAATTTGGTGGATATTTCTCAGAACACTACTGTGCAGAGTGAAGGAGTGTTACCCTTGCTGGTTGGTGCGATCGGGGTGCTGCAGGGGAATATGGAAAACCCATTGTCACAGTGACTTGGGACAAGTCACAAGATTGTGTTGGGGGCCTGTTGGAGCGGGGCTCCTTAAGCTGCGAATTTTTCATATTTTTTGTATTAATTAGTCTTGTGTAGGGGTTTTGGGACAGGTCAAAACCCCCAATGTTTTGTAATGGGTCAAAGGGTAGCCCTAGGGTCTGCAAACCAGGGTTTACGGACCATAGGATAACTTAGGCTATGTCGATATAAATAGAGGGATATTTTGAGTCTAAAGGTAGGCATGAATTAATACTGATGCTAGGTGCGAATTTTTGAGCTCTGTTTTGGGTTGTTTAAGGTAAGGACTCCTGCTAATTGTGTGTGCAGAGATCCTCAGTCCTGTTGTGTGCGGACCCTGCTGGTTGTGTGCGTAGGATGTGTTTTGGGTTGTAAGTGGGTTTTTTGATACTAATGAATGTGGAATATATTGAAGTATCTTTCTGTTATCTGGATCGATCGTATTTATGACTGAAATGCATCTTTTTTATTGATATAAGCTGCGAATGTGTCTGTGATCTGTGAACTAGCTGCGTTTATGATGTTCTGTTATAATAATTGATGATACACACATGGATGCGAAGGTACTGATAAGATATGTGAATGGTAATAGATCTATTCTAATTATTTTCTGATTATACTATTAAAATCCTGCGAATAGACTTGCTCTGCGCGAACCCGATAAGTGACAACATCGATCTGCCTTAATTACCTACTCTCTCCCAGGGTGCGGAAACTTGGTTTTAACACCCTACCATACTACTTCGAGTGAGACCTTGGCCTGAGAAAGTAGGTCATTTTTGAAAGGGCTAGTAGTATAGGGGTTTGTTGGAAAAACTTAACCTCCAAACCTAGGTCAGGACCCCTCAAGCCAACACAGATCAAGTTGGTATCAGAGCTCAGGTTGAGCATTAGGTTAAGCTAGAGTATTTTCTCGATTTAATCTTTGTGCAAAGAATTTGTTTTATAGTTTGCATAAAGAACCTTGCAAGCTTTCTAGAGCCATCTTGGGGTAGCATTTGTTGTGTTTTTTAATGCTTACTAGGCTAAAGGTTAAGAGAGGAGAAGGTCAATTGGTGAAATCTCAAATCAATCGTTAACCAAGGAGGGCAAGAGTGCCATTATCTCCACCTTCAATTTCACCTCAAAGAGAAGTAGAAGAAGCCATAAGCATGACTTCAAGAGAAGGATAAATCCATGAAGAAGTTGATCCAAAGGAGGAAGAAAGAGTTTTCAGGAAATCATTCCTTGACTTAAGTGAAATGGTGAGAGTCCTTTATCAAGAAAGGAATGAAAGTGTTATGAAACCAACTCCAAAAATAGAAGAAAAGAGAGATCAACGCCTTATAAATCAACCACTTCGAGGGGGAAACCTCCAATACATTACATAAATGAACAATTCTTGGATGATACAAATGACCAAAACCTCCTTCTATATATAGGAGTCCATGGGCCCACAACACAATCCTAGCCAAACTAACAATAACAATGTAAGGGCACAATAATAACAATATTGGGGTTACAGGGGTACAACAATAACAATAAGGGGGATACAATAATAAAAATAAGGAACTAAACTAGTAATATAGGGACCTACCATGCCCCTCTCTTTCAAAAAAGTGTTGTCCTCAATGCTTGAGTAGCTCTGGGTGCTTCTGTATAAAATTCTCATCCTCCCATGTAGAATCTTTCGTGGGTAAGTTCTTCCGCTTGATGAGATACTCTGAAATTGATCAATTTTTTAGCTGTCGAGTTCTTTTTTCCATGACCGCTTCAAGTTCCAATATGAATTTTCCTTCCTCATCAAGTTCTGGAAATATTGTTTGAACTAGAAGATTTTCACCTATAACCTTCTTTAAGCATGAAACATGGAAAACTAGATGCACTTGTGAAGAAGCAGTAAGCTCCAATTTGTATGCCATAGTACCAATTTTTTTCAACACCTTGTAAGGACCATAGTACTTTGGTGATAATTTATTATCGTTCTTAGCTTGCTTGAGGGAAATTTGTTTATATGGTTGTAGTCGTAAAAATACCCAGTCTCCTACATCAAAACTTCTCTCGCTGCGATTTTGATATGCATGTTGTTTCATTCGATTTATGCCAAATTTAGGTTATCCTTTAAGAGTTGGAGAACTTCTTGTTGATGCTCGATGTGATCTTCCACTGCTTGAAACTTATAATTTTCTCTTAAATATGATGTGATGGACAGTGGATGATATCCATAAAGTGCCATAAATGGGGTCATTTTTGCTGCAGTATGGAAGGAAGTGTTATACCACCATTCAACAAGAGGTAACCACCTGACCCATTGTGTTTGTTTATTAGACACAAAACAACGAAGATATACTTCCAAACATTTATTCACTATCTCAGTTTGACCATCAGATTGAGGATGATAAGATGAGCTATGAGCTAATTGAGTACCCAAACAAGAAAATAACTCCGTCCAAAAATTTCCAGTAAAAATGGGATCTCTGTCACTCACAATAACCTTTGGGTTTCCATGTAGCTTTTGAATTGTGTCCATAAATGTAGTAGCAACTATACTTGCTTTAAATGGATGAAATAATGCACAAAAGTGTGCATACTTGGTAAGTCTATCAACTACCACCATGATGACACTCTCTCCTTCGGACATAGGTAAACCATTGAAATCTCCTTACGTTGACTTGGAATGGATAAAGGTTGTAGAAGACCCAGGGTTTTAATTGTATTACCTTTATTTTGTTGGAAAACCAAACATTCCACCACAAAATTTTGAATATAGATTTAAGGCCATCCCAAAAAAATTATTTCTTCACCCTGTGGTAAGTTTTTAAAAATCCTAAGTGTCCTCCTAAAGGAGAAGTGTGCAATTCCAAAAGAATATTTTGTTTTAGTTCGGAATTCTTACATAGATATAAGCGATATTTGTACCATAAGGAATCATTTTTCGAAATAAATATATCGGATGTACTAGGATCTTGCTGCAAATTTTGAATGAGTGTCCACACTTCTTTTTCCCTCTTCCATTCATCCCTTGCTTCGGTTATCCAATCTAGCTGGATAATAGAAATGGCACAAAGCAATACTTCCACCTCTTCATTCTTTCTTGAGAGTGCATCTGCAACAACATTTAGCTTCCCTTTTTTGTAGATTATTTCAAAGTCATAACCCAACATCTTTGTGACCCATTTTTTCTGCTCTTATGAAGATAGTCTTTATTCCAAAAAGTGTTTAAGACTATCATGATCAGTTTTTACCTTGAAGTGTCTTCCCATTAGGTAAGGTCGCCATTTCTTTAGTGCATGTAGTATTGCTAACATTTCCTTCTCATAAATATCTTTTTGTAAATACTTTCCTTTGATTGGACGACTTTCAAAAGAAATGGGTCTTCCTTCTTCCATTAAAACAACACCAATTCGATTTCCTGATGCATCACATTCCACAATAAATGTTTTTGTGAAGTCTAGCATAGCTAAGACCAATGCTAGGAACATTGCCTCTTTAATATGTTCAAAGGCCTTATTTGCTTCAAGAGTTCATGAAAATGCATCTTTTGTAATATTCCACTTTTAGCATGCAGCTAAATGGAATATTAACTTTTGTTGTTTTCACTTAAGAGTTGAATAATTGGGTGAGGATGCCCATACATAATAAAAACACGGATAAAATCCATCTTAGTATGAAAGGGGATCATTTGTGAAATCGTATTTCACACCCTCATGTGTGAAAGGGGACATTTGCAAGAAGACAAGGTCAAGTTTGGCCAAGTCAAACATCGCAGAGATAGGAGGTGGAGATCATCTTGTGGGACATCATAATGAAAGAGGAAGGAGGATTCCTTGATGGAGGAAACCCTAAAGAGTGGGACCCATGGAGAGGGAGCTTGTAGTTTTTTAAAAGGAGGCGAAGGCAACCATTTTTACTCATGCATATGATTATTGATTTCTTGTTTGCTTAAACTATTTGTAGTCTCCTATTGTTTAGCAGAGTTGCAGTGCTATTTAGCACAAGGAATTCTTGTTTAGGATTCCTTCTCCTTCTTGAGAGGCCTCTTAAGGGATTTCACTTCATCTCTCCACATTCAGGCTCAAGGCCAAGCCACCTCCTTCAGCTACAACGTTATTTCTGCTCAAGTATAACGTTGTGTTGCAAGGTGTTGCAATGGAGGTTCCACAACACCATTACTTGGCTTGATTTTCAGAGGAGTTAGCCTTATTTCCTTTGGGGGATTAGTAAGAGAGGATTCAGAGCATATTTTAGATCTTGTCACTTGGCCAACACTTTCTATTCCACCTACAACGCATTTTCCCTCAGTGACTGCGTTATTTTCAGAGTATAATTACAGTGAGGGTTTGCAGTGATTGTCGGAGGCTAAGATCTTCATTGTTAGGATCAGCCTTTCACTTGGAAGATCCATTGGAGAAGGTCTTTTATCTAATGCAACATCTTCAGCCTTCTCTATTCATTTCCAGTTCTTGAGTTGCAGCTGCTACCTAGCAACTCTGACATTTTTCCAATTTTGTATATTTCAGCCAATCCTTCTAAGGATTGTTATACTATTGTTTTCAGGGGTTGAGAGCTTGCTCCCCCTCATTTATTGAGCCATATATTGTAATATCCTTCTATTTTTATTCAATATAATTCATTGTATCCATTAAACTGTGTCCTTTTAGCCTGGAGA
Source organism: Pinus albicaulis (assembly GCA_034641835.2). Classification (NCBI taxonomy): domain Eukaryota; kingdom Viridiplantae; phylum Streptophyta; class Pinopsida; order Pinales; family Pinaceae; genus Pinus; species Pinus albicaulis. The sequence goes on from CM076573.1 coordinate 295,082,274, forward strand.
AAGTCATGTGTAGCAGTGTTTCTCTATTTTGATGTACATGTTCTGTTGGGGCTGCATTGCGTTGCTTGAGTGTCTCTTTCCTCAAGGAATTGTATCCAATTGCTGCTATATTATACATTTGTTGGATATTCGTATCTTCATGTGTTATGGGTTATAAAAATAACGTTTTTTCTCCATTATATGTTCTTATATTGCTGTAGTCCCATCATTGGGCACTTTCTCAAGACAACTAGGTGTGGGAGACCTGTTTAACCCACCTAGATTGATTTATTTTGAGCCTCCTCTTGGATTTCGGTCTTAGATACATTGATCTAAGGGATCCATATCTTGGTTTCAAATCCTATCGCATCCATTCCTAAAAAATGCATTTTTCAGGCATGCCTTGCTGAGCAATCCCATTTGGGGATATTACAGTGGTATCAAAGCAGCTTTCTTGGCTCAGACTGTGAGTTTTAGCCAAAGAAGATAGAAGAAGATCAGAATGATGAAGAAGATGAGATTACTCTCATAAGTTTTCAAAACTAAGAAGAGCCTCTCCAAGGAGGAGGAGCAAAAATAAGAGGAAAGACCATGCACTTCCTATTCGCATGAAGAAGAAAAAGACAAGCATGAAAGATACTTGGATCATCAGATGGTAAGTGATTACCTTGTTGAGTACAAATCTCAACCTAGAGCCTTCAAGGAGACTCTAGATTTTCCACAATTCATCCAATTGAAGGAAGATAAGAGACCATGCAGCAAAAGAGAAATCAAAGGCAATAGATTTATGTTGTCTACATTTGATGGGTCATCTATAGCAAGAGCTTCGGTGAGGAAGCTAGAAGCATTTTTCCTACTACATCCTATAGTGGAGAAAGAGGCTATTGAGATCTCAACATTGCACCTAGAAGGTGAAGCCCACATTTGGTGGTTCAGTTATTTGAGCCATGCAAGAGTGTCTACTCTTGCTGAGTTTTCTCAAAAGCTAATCAAAAATTTTGACCGTAGGAGGTCAAGAAAGGAGGAGTCCTCACCACCACTTGAGGAGTCTTGTATTAACACTGTCACACTCATGGAGGAGCAGCCACATACATCAGTAGTTGGGATAGCCACCACATTGGAGGAAGGAACTACTGCAGCCCTACAAGAGATTCCCAAATCTCATCAATGTATGAAAAGATTTCCACTATCTGTTGTTGCAGCCAATACTTTTGAAAGTTGTGGAAATTTTCTTTTGCATGACCAAGGGTCAAATCGCATTGCTACTTTAGAGCAGCAGGATTGCACTGCGTTGTGCAAACTTGAATGGTTCAAGAAAGAGGTGAACCATTATCCTCATGCACCTTTTTTTATTTGCACACAACCCTTGAGGTTGGAGTGTGAAATTTTGGAGGATGAAACAAACCATGAAACTCCTATGAGAAACCATGAAACCATCCTTAAGTTGGAGTATGAGACATCCACTACATCCTTGGAGAGATTGACATCGTTGTCAAACAATGGTGAGGAGGAGATGTTATTTCCATCACATTTGGATCCTTGTGAATTCAACATAGTCATGGGTGAGAGATCTTCTCTAGGAGGTCTCCAAAGAGCTGCATTTCAAACTTCCATGAAATGCAAGAAAGATTTTGTTTGGGAGGATGGTAGCCCTCATGGGAGGAGTACCAAGGGAAGGAATGGAAGGAGACATCCACAAGTGATTGAGTGGATGTGGATGAGAAGCAAGAGGCTGGTAAGCCATTTGCAAATCTATGACACCGGGTAGCAGGAGGCTTGGCTGTGCTGGCTACTCTTGAAAGAGTTTGGACATCACTTGGCATACACTCTCTCTAAGGGTATGTGGATGGAGTGTCCACAGGATCACTTCACATAAGATGCACTTGGTGGACAAGGAGGAGGTGAGGATGATAGGGCATTGGATGGAGACATCTATTACTGTGATATGTTCTTCTTGACTTGGGCTTCCAAGCATAAGAAGGAGGATCTTCATGCAGCACATAGTACATTCCTCTTCATGGAGGCATACCAAACCACTATGGAGGACTCATTCATGGATCCATGTATCATGTTACTTTCAGCATATGGTAAGAAATCTATTTTTACATTTATTGATTTGCATACTCTTACCATTACTATGCAGTGCATTGCTCCACAAGAGGGCAAGCTTTTCACATTGCTCCATGATCAATGTTGGGCCAAACTATATGATGGAGGCAGCCATATTTTATGTGGCCTTGGGCAAATGTTTTCTCATTACATGTATGTTCAGTTTTTATATCCAACTATTTGCCATATGATGACATACATGATTAACTATGTATCAAGAAACATTTTTCCTTGTAATTTTTTGAAGCAGCAGTTGGTAAAATTGCGTTGTACATACATGGGAGACTGTTGGTATCTTTAAGCACCACATGAAGCCATCAGTATCTCCTTCATTCTTGTACTGATCATGACCTCATTTGCTGATATTGTTTCTATTCTTGTTGAGAGCATGATTGGGGAATTGACACATGAGTTGGATGTGTCCTTGATGGGAGGGGATTCCCACATTTTCTACATGACATGTTCTAATGGGAGCATGGGAGGAAATATGGCCACCACAACCACATATTTGTTTTCATTTGGGGTGGGCCATGAGTTTGATATTCATCCATTTTATAACCATGGGAAAGTGTTTGATCATGTATTTTTGACACATTCAACCATTTACTATTCATTAGTAGATGTGATGAATTTTGTATATTACTTGTAATGCTATTTTCTGAAGTTTTTGTGGATGAGACTGTGCTATGTCCTCTTGAGACATTGTTTGTATCATGCATTATCATGTAAAACGTTCAGAAAACTTCTCATTTGGATACTCTATGATGACCATGTCCTATTAATCATGGTAAGATGTTTTGGGCCAGCTTGTTCTTCAATGTTGGAGGGGAGAACCTTGGAGGATTGTTCTTCATTTTGCCACCTAAGGGAAATACCATTGCAGGCCAAGATTAGAATGCACTCTACACTTATCACAAGTGGATAGGAGGATAGTGTGGGTTAGGCTATGATGCTTACCATGTTCAGATTTTCATCCCACCTTCATTTCCGGAGCTCAAGGTGGAAGGAGATTTTTAGGAGTTGCCATGTTGGGAGGTAACTCATTTTGTATGGATGATTGCTTGGGAATGGAGGATCCACTTGGGGAAGGTATTTTCCCAATAATTTTTAGTCTCCATGACTTGGAGGCAACTTCTCAGTCCTATTCTTGCAGTTTCTTGAGGACAAGAAACATTTGGGAGGGGAGGAGTGTAATATTCCACTTTTAGCATGCAGCTAAATGGAATATTAATTTTTTCTGTTTTCACTTAAGAGTTGAATAATTGGGTGAGGAGGCCCATAAATAATAAAAACATGGATAAAATACCTCTTAGTATGAAAGGGGATCATCAGTGGAATTGGATTTACCACCCTCATGTGTGAAAGGGGACATTTGCAAGAAGACAAGGTCAAGTTTGACCAAGTCAAACATTGCAGAGATAGGAGGTGGAGATCATCTTGTGGGATAGCGCAGTGAAAGAGGAGGGAAGTTTCCTTGATGGAGGAAACCATAAAGAGTGGGACCCATGGAGAGGGAGCTTGCATTTTTTTAAAAGGATGGCAAGGCAGCCATTGTTACTCATGCATATGATTATTGATTTCTTGTCTGCTTAGACTATTTGCAGTCTCCTGCTGTTTAGCAGAGTTACAGTGCTATTTAGCACAAGGAATTCTTGTTTAGGATACATTCTCCTTCTTGATGTATAAATTATATAAAATATGCATGTATATATCTGGACTCTCCTGATCTAAAAATATTTATCTTCTTGCTAAATACAGAATCCTTCCACTATAATCTTTTGCGGAAATTTAATCAACAATTGCAAAACACATGAAGCAATAAAAACACACATAACATAGCTGTTTAACAGGAAAGCCTAAAGCTAAAAACCCCAACTATCATATATTATGTATCATGAAGATCATGTAACAATCTCATACAAAACTCTTATCCAAGAGCTCTCAGTACAATACAATCGTCACACACTAACAAGATGAAATTTGCAAATCCATGTACTGTTTTCTTGCCACCTGATAGCTTGGCTCCACTGTGAAATCCAAGCTGATTACAAAGACCAATTCAATGTAATACCACTCTCCTTGATTGCATTATTATCATTCGAAACTCCAATGTATATGTATATGCAATCCATGCATCACTATGGTCACAACACATAGTCCATCTTGCCCTTTCACCTATCTCTCCACTGGGTCTCCACTGGAACTGACATGCACTGTAGTTAACTACTATATTGTTCAGTTGATTAATGAGTTATTATTTGTGAATTAATTAACTAATTAATTCACTCCAATCTCACTAGTGTATCATTCAGTTAGATTAGATACAACTAGCTCAACTGAGTCTAACTAAGTTAAACTGAATACAACTCCATGAACTACTCTTCCAACTCTGTCATAACTTTGCCACTTTAGTTCTAACTGAGTCCTCCATGCATGAACTCTAGTAAACCCTTAGGAATTGTGTAATTCCTTCAATCCACTGATTTTCCAAATCTGTTCACTGAAATAAAGTGCTCCAAGAGAATAAGTTGTTGTTTATTGTTGGATTATTATTAAGAGCTAATAATAACTACATGCATCTACTTTTAGATTAGCAATCTATAAATAGACTTCACCGAATCTTCTAAAAATATAATTTCATCTATTTTTCACATTTGACTAATCATCTACAAATAGCATCCTGCAACTTATAGAATATGCTCATCATGTCTAAAAATAGACATACACCTAAAAATAGCCTGTGTGGGCCCCACCTAGTTTAGGTGATTATTTTCCAAATAGGATCAAGGATGATGTTTCAGGATGCCTCCTTCACTATTTCTTGTTGCAATATTCAACACTCCCTCTCAACAAGAAATGACTGTCTTTGCATGCTACATGCAACTCCATGCATTTGCCCTGCAACCTTTGTTGCAACACTTTCGAAATTGAAAGGCTCAAAACAACTCAATCAGTCTAATGCATCTATCATCAAAGTCTTCAACTTCTGCTTAGCTACTGCACATGTCTTCAGGAACCATTGCACTGTAGAACTCTACACCCATGCACTTTGCACTTACTGCCAACTCTGAACTGTGCTCCAGTATCCAACACTGTCACTTTGATCTCACTGCATCGATCCAACTGATCATGCTACTGATGCTCTATAGGCACCTCGTAGCCAAGTTCATTTCACAAGATCCACACCATCTCAATGAATCCTGACCAGAAATTTCTTCTTGGATTATCCATGCATGTTGCCGCACCTCTTACCTGGTGGTATAGCTGCATGCACTCCCTCTGCCCATCTGGCACGAAATTTCTCTACATGAGTGGTTGCTCCAACTCCATGATTCTCTTCTTGTGGCTGCTCCACATCCCAAGGTTCACTGTTACCTGCATGCAAATCCTTCTCCCTCTCAAGCTTCATTTTCATGTCTTTCTTGCACTTCCCAGCAGTAGGAAGCTCCGTAGAAATCCCAACTACATCAAATCTATAAAGATTCTTTTGCATCTCTAGTTGTGAGTGCTCCACAACCTTCTGAGATTGCTTGTCAGGCTGCATGTTGAGAGGCTCCCTCTCAACCACCAATTCATTAACCTCTGATTTTCTCGTCAAAGCTTTGCATGCATCTTGTACCTCAGTGCATGTAGATTCTTGGCTCGTGCACATTGTAATTATCCCGCCATCGCAAAATTTTCTAACAAAAGAGATGATTTTAAATCGATGATATCTCCCTCATCTGAGCTCTGATTCAACCGATTTTTTTTTCAATTTGGGTATTTTTTCGTAAGGAATCCAAATATGCTATTTTTTTTTTAAATATTTCACCAAAAATTTCAGATATTCTTTGTAAACTCGCGCACCCGAAAATTCCTGCTCTCATTCCATGTAGAAAATATATAACATAGCTCTGATACCATGTAGAAATTATATAAAATATGCATGTATATATCCAGACTCTCCTGATCTAAAAATATTTATCTTCTTGCTAAATACAGAATCCTTCCACTATAATCTTTTGCTGAAATTTAATCAATAATTGCAAAACACATGAAGCAATAAAAACACACATAACACAGTTGTTTAATGGGAAATCCTGAAGCTAAAAACCCCAACTATCATATATTATGTATCATGGAGATCATGTAACAATCTCATACAAAACTCTAATCCAAGAGCTCTCAGTACAATACAATCGTCACACACTAACAAGATGAAATCTGCAAATCCATGCACTGATTTCTTGCCACCTGATAGCTTGCCTCCACTGCGCAATCCAAGCTGATTACAAAGACCAATTCGATGTAATCCCACTCTCATTTATTGCGTTATTATCATTGGAAACTCCAATGTATATGTAGATGCAATCCATGCATCACTATGGTCACAATGGATAGTCCATCTTGCCCTTTCACCTATCTCTCCATTGGGTCTCCACTGGAACTGACATGCACTATAGTTAACTGCTGTATTGTTTAGTTTATTAATGAGTTATTATTTGTGAATTAATTAACTAATTAATTCACTCCACTCTCACTAGTGTATCATTCAGTTAGATTAGATACAACTAGCTCAACTGAGTCTAACTGAGTTAAACTGAATACAACTCCATGAGCTACTCTTCCAACTCTGTCATAACTTTTCCACTTTAGTTCTAATGGAGTCCTCCATGCATGAACTCCAGTAAACCCTTAGGAATTGTGCAATTCCTTCAACCCACTGATTTTCCAAATCTTTTCACTGAAATAAAGTGCTCCAAGAGAATAAGTTGTTGTTTATTGTCGGATTATTATTAAGAGCTAATAATAACTGACATGCATCTATTTTTAGATCAACGATCTATAAATAGACTTCGCCCAATATTATAAAAATAGAATTTCATATATTTTTCACATTTGACCAACCATCTACAAATAACATCCTGCAACTTATAGAATATGCTCACCATGTCTAAAAATAGACATACACCTAAAAATAGCCTGTGTGGGCCCCACCTAGTTTAGGTGATTGTTTTCCAACTAGGATCAAGGATGATGTTTCAGGATTCCTCCTTCACTATTTCTTGTTGCAATATTCAACACTTGAGAGGCCTCTTGAGGTATCTCACTTCATCTCTCCACATTCAGGTTCAAGGCCAAGACACCTCCTTCAGCTACAACATTATTTCTACTCAGGTATAACGTTGTGTTGCAGTGGAGGTTCCACAACACCATTCCTTGGCTTGTTTTTCAGAGGAGGGAGCCTTATTTCCTTTTGGGGATCAGTAATGGAGGATTCAGAGAATATTTCAGATCTTGGAACTTTTCCAACACTTTCTATTCCACCTATAGCACAGTTTCCCTCAGTGACTGCATTATTTTCAGAGTACACTTGCAGTGAGGGTTTGTAGTGATTGTCAGAGGGTGAGATCTTCGGTGTTAGAATAAGCCTTTCACTTGGAAGATCCATTGGAGGAGGTATTTTATCTGATGTAGCATCTTCAACCTTCTCTATTCATTTCGATTTCTTAAGTTGCAGCTACTACCCAGCAACTCCGGCATTTTTCCAATTTTGTATATTTCAGCCAATCCTTTTAGAATTGTTGTATTATTGTTTTCAGGGGTTGAGATCTTGCTCCCCCTCATTTCTTGAGCCATATATTGTCATATCCTTATATTTTTATTCAGTATGATGCAGTGTCTCCATTAAACTGCGTCCCTTTAGCCTGCAGAAAGTCATGTGTAGTAATGTTTCTCTATTTTGATGTACATGTTCCATTGGGGCTGCATTGCCTTGCTTGAGTGTCTTTTTCCTCAAGGAATTGTATCCAATTGCTGCTATATTATGCATTTGTTGGCTATTCATATATTCATGTGTTCTGGGTTATAAAAGTAACGTTGTTGCTCTATTATATGTTCTTACATTGTTGAAGTCCCATCATTGGGCACTTTCTCAAGACAACTAGGTGTGGGAGACCTGTTTAACCCACCTAGAGTGATTTCTTTTGAGCCTCCTCTTGGATTTCGGTCTTAGATACATTGATCTAAGGGATAATAGTCTTGGTTTCAAATCCTGTAGCAGTCATTCTTGAAAAATGTGCTTTTCAGGCATGCCTTGCTGAGCAATCCCATTTGGGGATATTACATCTTTCTTCAATAATGTTGTTAGAGGTGCTACTATTTTCCATAATTCTTAACAAACTTGTGATAATACCCTGTTAAAAGAAGAAATCCTCGCAACTACTTTATGGTTGTGGGGAATTTCCATTCCTTAATGGCTTTAATTTTGTTAGGGTCTACCTTAACACCCTTGTGAGATACAATATGACCCAGATATTCCACCTCTTGTACTCCAAAGAAAAATTTGGATGATTTTGCATATAATTGTTTCTCCTACAATATTTTGAACACCCTATCAACATGTTGAACATGATCCTTCCAAGACTTGTTGTAGATCAGTATATCATCAAAAAATACTAGCACAAATTTTCTAAGGAAGGGTTTGAAAATGGAATTCAGCAACCCTTGAAATGTAGAAGGTGCTTTGGTAAGGCAAAAAGGCATGACCAAAAATTCATAATGACCCTCATGAGTTCGAAATGATGTTTCCAGAATATCTTCAGTCTTCATTATAATTTGATGATATCCTGAATGAAGATCCAACTTGGTAAAATAAATTGCTCCATGTAATTCATCCAATAATTCATCAATCACAGGTGTTATCAACAAAATCGTACGTCATTAGCTGCTGATCAGACAATTTTAGTGTAACTATTTCAAACCAATATTTTGATTGAGGCTTAGTCTCCTCAATTTGAGAGGGTTCTCTCAAGGGTTAATAATATGGAATAAAGATATAGATAGATGGCTAACTCTATTATTTGTGTTTGGTTCAGGTTGAAAAGATGAATTCTTGCTACCATTGGGCTATGGAGTCAGTGATAGGGTTCTCAATAACAAAGGCTTTCCTTGTATAAGCTGAGGTTTGTATATACTTCAATGAAAGAGTAACAAATTCTGGAAAATCCCAATAACTTGAGTTTCAGAAGAAATCGAAGCATGTGATACATGAATTATGAGTTATGAGACATCAAGGTATTGAAAATGAAATATTAAAATAAAATCACCATAACTCAATACTTAAAGGAAGTCAGAGCATGAATAACCATGAATTCTAAGTAATAAGCATTAAGATATTGAAGAAAACCTTTCAAAGATAGGACCCAAAACTCATTTGACCATAATTTAATACTTAAAGGAAGTCAGAGAATGAAAATCCATGAATTTTGTAAGAATTAAGACCATGGAAGGAAAACATTTCAAAGATATGACATAAAACTCATTGAAATACACTAAGAATCTCAGGTTTTTCAAGATGAAAACCTCTTTGCATTATTGATCACAGTCCATTACATAAAGCAGTAGTTTTGCTAAAAAGTATCCAACCCTTTGCTAATTCAACCTCTTGGCCTTTAATAGACATCTTACAACATGATATGATCTCCTCTTAGGCTAGATACAACGAATTTCTAACTACTGACACCTTGCAAAACCATAAGACATGGAATTTATTACAAAAATACACCTAATCTACTAAACAATCCTATTACAAATAGGATCAAACTCCTTATCATTATCTATAGCAACCTTATCTAATTTAAATGACATCATTTTACAAGTGTATCATCACATGGTCAAATTTTGGATGATGGGCTTCAACTCTTCATGACCATATTGCTGACCTCCACCAAAATAGGAAATAGTCCCCTATTTTTTAGGCATATGGTTTTTTGCATTCATTAAACATTCTAACCATCATGTACTCTTAATTTTGTGGTCCTTTACTATTTGAAGTTGACTTAACACATCTCATCACTCATCCCTAGCCTCCATATGTCCAAAAACTGCTGCAAAACTTGTTCAAAAGGCTGTAATTTATAGCGCTAAGAAAACACAACAGTTTCGTAGCGCCCTTTGTAACACTGCCATTTCAACCTTTTTTTTTCAAAAACTTGGTTCTTTCCTTATGAAAAATTTTAATCATCCTTCAATAAATCTTCCATGAAAATTACAGCGCTTAGCTCATCCTTTAAACCCTTGAAAACTGCAAAGGAGTAGAAAAGGCAACTACAGCAGCTTCGTCACACTTTTATGTTTTTTTACACTAAATGCATTACGAAACTGCTAAGTATGCAGTTTTGTGAAACACTTTTCCAAGTGAAAAGTATTATTTCCCCAAAACTCAAAATTTTACTTATCTCATCATCTGAAAACCACAAAAACCATATACTAACTTCATTTTATCTTTTTTGAGGCATTTCTTCTTCATTTGCAATAGGTTGGCCTATTGGTTTTTCCTATTTTTTCCTGAACAATAGGTCTTGGGTCAGAGCCTATATCTCTTACTCCATGATGTATTTTGCGAAAATAAAGGAGGTTTTTTTAGGCCATTATGTCGTGAATAAAAAAATCTCTTGTTTTTTTGAAACATATCTCCTGTTGTCCTGAAATTGCCTTTAAACAAAATGTGTAAAACATGAAAACTCTATTTCTCAAAATAGGGCTTCAAAGAAAGCCTTGTATCTCCCAACGGATAGAATATGTGAGAAAAGTGAGAGAGGTTATTTTTATTTGATATTATTTTGAAAATAACCTCTCTCAGTTTCTTAAAATACCTTTCTTTTTTCCTAGAACCCGCTTTTGAAGTTGACTGCTCAAAACCAGAAAACAAAGTTTTTACTTCATAACTTCAGCAGTTTCTTGGCTAATTGGAAAGTCTTAATGAAACAACTTAGGGAAATGAGATGAATGATGAAATTATGAATGAATTGACATGAAAAACCTTTAAAATGAATTTATTTAACACTAGGGAAGGTTCAAACCTAAAAATCTAATACCCCCTTTTGGTCAAATTTAAGAAATGACTCCTAAGACCCTATTTATGACCCATGATAAAAAAAAAATTTGAAAAAATGATGTTTTGAAAATGTTTAGTGATAAAAGTGGCTCCACTTGGGATAGTGTGCCCATGTGGTACAATAAGAACTAGTAGTTCCAGTGCTGCTATCCATCTTCTTGGAATAAAAACTTTGAAATTTTACCAAGTCTTCTTCAAACTATTATAGCCTTCACCTCGGGCTCAAGCTTGATGATCACTACAGAAGAACCAAATATGTACCTACTGAAAAGATGCTCAGTCAACTTTGAGCTTATTCACACACTCCTACCTACCTTATCATCTGCAATCTCCATTTTTAACTCAAGCAACATGAAACTTCCAATGAAGAAAGTCATTGATCTGATATAATGCTTGAACCTCTTGACTACGCTTGAACCAAAAGTAAAAATGATACTGAAATGACCAAGGAAACATGAGATGTAACTGATATTCATAATGAAAACATAACTGGAAATATGGAATGTAGAACTCTTTCATGTAGTTAGCTATAGTATCAAAGAAGACATGATCTGTTTGATGCTTCTCATGACATTCTACAGCTTTGGACAAATTATATATGCTTTTCTCAATCACAAAATATTTCAATTGTGTGCTATCAAACTGTTGTTCAAACTAATTTTAAAAAAAAATGTATTCTTCCTCAATCTCAAAAGAGAAAGGAAGCAACACCCCCTCTTTGTGTTCTGGCATGGAAATCTTTTGAAAAGACTGATCTTGATCATGAAGATAATAAGATTGAATTTGACCTTCAAAAACTTCAATTTATTTCCCAATATTCTTAGCAACTTCATCCAAAAATTGAATCTTATCTTCTGACTTGAACTCAAATGACTTCAGATTAGAAGACAAGGATAAAGAAAAATTTTCACCCACTTCTTCATTAGTGTGATCATTATTTGATGTAGGTTGATGCAAGAAATGACATGAAGAATCAACTTTTTCCTATACCTGAGGTTTGTAGCAATCATCTTCCAATATTTCCTCTTGTTGTTTGCAATGATTCTCATACTCGTAATGATCAAAAGACTGACAAGTCTGCTGTAACGTTTCATCAAACTCAGAGGATGTATCATAATTTTCATAAATAAACTCCTGCTGGGTTTCATTTTCATCTAAGAAAGAGGTTGTCCTTTCTTCTTGGCGATGAAAGGGATTGTCATGAAGGGATTCTAAAATTTCCTCATCCATGAACTCATCATCTTCATAACAATTCTCCAAATATTCAATAAAACTCACACAGTGTTTACAAAAGTCTTTTACCAACAGTAAGGAGGGATGACACTCTTCATACATCTCATAAAATGCAACATGGAAATCAGCAAGAGAATATAATGAACCATTTGGCAAGCTTTCATACCAAGACCGTGCTTTTCCTTCTAATGTGGCCATAAACGTCTTCATGAGACAATCCTCAAGGAACTGAACCTTAAGTCTATGTACATGCATATGGAATCTAACCAAATAAAGAGCAGAATTGTCTTTCTTTTCATATTTAAATATAGGAATATCAACTAACCATTCAACCTTTGGCATAGGATTTGGAAAACCAGGGATATGAGACCGATTCATAGGGGCATACCTGGAATTTATTCTTGCAATGGAGCTCTTCTTGAAACTTCATCAAGCTACTAATCTTCAAGCAGTGGAGTCACCTTCCAATTGATTATTTGATGTGTGGAGTTGCAAGAGCAGAAATGAAACCAATATGTGCCTAAGTGTCTGTTGCTCTTAGACCTTAGGACTGAAACTTTTTCATTATTCCTAGGGAAAATATACACCTTCGGTCCCTAGAAACGAGGCCAAAATGTTATCACCAAAATCGTACCTGATTGGCTGTTGATCAGACAACTTTAGTGTAACTATTTCAAACCAATATTTTGATTGAGGCTTAGCCTCCTCAATCTGAGAGGGCTCTCTCAAGGGTTAATAATATGGAATAAAGATATAGATAGATGGCTAACTCTATTATTTGTGTTTGGTTCAGGTTGAAAAGATGAATGCTTGCTACCATTGGGCGATGGAGTTAGTGATAGGGTTCTCAATAACAAATGGTTTCCGTGTAGAAGTTGAGGCTTGTATATACTTCAATGAAAGAGTAAAAAATTCAGGAAAATCCCAATAACTTGAGTTTCAGAAGAAATCATAGCTTGTGATACATGAATTCTAAGTTATGAGACATCAAGTTATTGAAAAGGAAATATTAAAAGAAAATCGTGATAGCTCAATACTTAAAGGAAGTCAGAGCATGAATAACCATGAATTCTAAGTAATAAACATTAAGATATTGAAGAAAACCTGTCAAAGATAGGACCTAAAACTCATTTGCCCATGTTATAGGTCAATTTGGGCATCATTCTCAATGACCTAGTTAACTAGGCATCATCTCCAGGACTAATGACTGAGGGTCTATCATTCCCTATCATTTCAAGTTGCTACATTCCATAAGGCAAGAACAAGACAAATCAAGCATGACTTTCATCAAGCAAAGGTTTCCAAGGTTTGAAGTTTATAGCATATGGGAGCTCACCAATGCTTCCTCTAAGGGGACTAAGTGTGTTGCATATGCAGGTAGCCCCATGCAAGGCTGCTCTACAAAGCACTTCCCGACATCTATGGGTGTGTTGGTCACATTGGGAGCGGAATTCTCATTGTTCCGGAATCTCCACTTGGCCAGTGCCTTATAGAAGAGTTCACATGTGTCAAGCTTCGAATCCAAGTGTCCATTTGACATCTACAAGATTGGAAACATGTCTTGCCTATTATTGGAAATTCATTGATTGCAAAACAACCTTCCGTTCATCTATAAATTGAGCACAAATATGAGTGTTTGAGAAGGAAGAATTCGAGTAGAGAAATGTTGGAAGATTTTCAATTGAGAGTTAGATTTGTGTAACAACTTCTGGAGAAATTGATACTTTGATGGGGCTTGTTAGAGTCGGTCCTTGCAGCCCTCCGTCAGTGATCATTTCGTCTTTTGCATATTCATTATTAGGTGTCTCGCTTGTTCCACTTCGTTGCATTTCACTAGGATCATGCCATAAACTGACGAGGGGGTCTGTTGTCCTTTGTTTCTTCATGTTTATACCTGCAGCGCTATTTTAAAAATATTTCCTCAAAAAATTATTTATAGTCATTGTCATTATGTATGAGGTCATTAAATTGTCAATAAGTGTCCTAGGTCTTGGTGTCTAGGGTTTTTTGAGTCATTTATATACTGGTCATAAAGCCTGCAAGGTGAGGAGAGTCCAGTACTTGGATTTCTATTTTTATTATCATCAGCATTTTAAAAAAAAATACATTTCTAGTCCAAAACTCTGTTTTGGAACTAGAAATTTGTCATTATCATTTTGTAATAAATTTGTAATTGTTCCGCCATGAAGACATTGTAAAAAGCAGACCCCTGGTCTTTTCTCTAGCCAAGACAGCCATATCCCTGCAAGAAGACAGCAAAATCATTAGTATCGACCTCAAAGAAGCCAAAGCAAGTTTGTATTTGAAGAAGCCAAAGTGAAAATTACAAAAACATTTGTAATATGGGTTTGAAATTAGATTTGAAATAAAATCTGATTGTGAAGATATTTGTGAAATGTATAAAGGACAAACAAGTTCATTTGAACCGATTTCATTGCTCCCAAATCGTGTTTGCAAAGTTGAGGGCCGATTTCAGACTTTTGAAGGGCGTAGACAGAGTTTTAGGGCTGCGCGACCCACGTTGAGGGAGAGCGACCCACCTGGGCTGCGCGACCCACGCAGAGTCAGTCCAGCACTGTGGGTTTGCAGGTGCGCGACCCACCTGGGCTGCGCGACCCACGCAGAGCCTGCGCGACCCACGCAGACACAGAGTTTTGGAATTTAATTTGAGCGCCCAGATTGCCTTGGAAACGACTCCAGCTGCCTTCAAAATAGGTTTTCATCAATTGCTTGGGTTTTTAAACACATTTGTGACATCATGGGTGGTTTCCAATATGCAAATGAAGGATTTAAAACCCCACAGTTATAAGATTATTGTTTTCAGGGTTTGAAATGAAAATAAATGGTGTAAAGAGTGTGTTTGCTATCTTAAACAGTGATATGGTCATCCTTTCATATAACATTAAAATCAAATTGCTCTCATACCCATTATACCACTGCTACCAATGTTATGGTCATACCATGTTTAAACCCTTTGAGTCATATTGCCCATGTTTGTTATGAGTCACATTGCCCAATGTAAAAATATGCTCATGTCTTTGTTTTAAAATTGATCATCAAAACCTTTATGGTCAGTACTCATGGACAAACATATTATTATTAATGCCATGCTCTCCTTTGACTAGATGTGTTCAAACTTTTGAAAGTTGCCTGCTCCTATTTGGTCGAAATTTCATTTACATTCAAAACAGAGATGGTGCCTTTTTCAGTCCATTTAAAGCTGAGATTTTATCCATAATGTGATTCCTTGATAGTGCTTTGACGATGGGAATATTGGTTGAGTGGTAAACATACATCCTAATCTTGCTTTCACTGCATTCATATCAGTGTACACATTGCCCAAAAACTTGATCAAAGATATGTTAGAGACAGAGTCAGAATATGAGCCAGGGTCAGGCAGTGATTCGGTGGCTGAAGGTAATGTGCCACGGGGTTCCCGCAGAGAAAATAGGAGTGGTGATCATCGCAGAGAGGAGCCTACTTCTTTGGCTCGGTTGCAGGCATGTCCATTAGCTATGGATTGTTTTCAATTCTTGTCATGTTTCAGATTTTGTGAGATGGTTGTACAAACCCGACCTCATCGTGAATTAGCACGTCTGTTTGTTCTTCATTTACGGGGTGATCGGGTAAACCTTGCTGGGGTTGATTTCATTGTATCACCTTTGACTATTGCTCAAGCCACTGGCATACCAAACATAGGCAAGGAATGGAGCAAGGGTAAGCAGTTAGAGAAATTTCACTATGAGCCATACATTAAAACTGGATATGTGGCTTACTTGAGCAGAGTTTTTCCATTCAGATTCTTGAGAGATGAGTATGCACCACTCATGAGGCTCATCATTCAGTATTTTAGTTGTGAGGGCAGGTATGCTCGTCTTTTCTCATATCATGTTCGTTTGCTGATGCACTTCACAGGGGTGCGTATGATGAATATTCCTTATTTCATATACCGCAACATAGAGAAGATGGTTACATTTGTGCAGAAGAAGACGAGCCCAGTGCAGCAGTACAGGAGTATATATCATTTAGCTTTGATCAAAATCTTGGTGTCACATCAGTTGGCAGAGCAGGGCATCACTTGGGAGGATTTCATTTCTAGAGACTTTTTCAGAGTGCCACAGCAGCCTCCCGAGGCAGTTTATGATGCAGGAGAGCCCTCACACCAGCTGGACATGCTTGAGGTTGAGCATACCATCACTCCTTTGGTTCAGACATATCAGCGAGGCCACAGGGCCTTATTTGCAGCAACACGGCGGGTACTATCTCCACGTGAGGTGGAAGGGGTCCTGCCGACTTCATCGACACGGCGAGTATTATCTCCACGTGATGTGGAAAGGGTCTCGCTTTCTTCTTCAGTGCAGGTACAGGTACAAGACAGGGGCAAGAGGCCCATGCATGACGAGGGCCCATCAGGAGGCCGGGACACCGATATGACAGTCATTGATGTTGATACGGGCTCTCCTAGCTCGAAGCTGAGGGAAGTCATCCAGGAGCAAAGGGCCGAGAATGACCAGCTGAAAGACCAATTGCAGAAGGCTCAGTGGGTGATTAACTATTTGGAGCGGCGCAACAAACAGCTCGAGGATGAGCTCACATTTTATGAGGTGCGCCAAATCCGTGAGGACAGACAGTGGAATCGAAAGAGGCCCGGTGACATGACACCAGCTGACAGAGATACTGTACTCACGTGGGTAAATATACATCTGGAGAAGCTGTTGGCGAAGGCCAATCGAGACAAAGACATGCTTCGCCACATGAAAGGCCATTACTGGGCTCGCATGCATGTTTGCAAAGCGAGGATGAAGATCATGAAGAGGAGGTTGCGCAAGGCACTTCGACGGCGGAAAAGGCCTAATCCACTTCGGATTTTGGCCGAAGCTTCATTGACTGGGCAAGACACATGATGGAGGACCTCCGCTCCGAATTTGGGCAAATTCGGAGAAAATTTTGTCATTTCCAAATTTTTGGTCTAAAAAACAGGTTTTGCAGCTACGTGGGTCGCGCGCTCATGCGCTCGCTTTTTTTTGAGACACTTGCTGGAGGAGATTTTTACATTTTTAGATTTTTCATGGTTAATTATGCATCCTCTGAAGTCAACTTAGCATTTCAACAAAATCTGGATGGTCAAACAGCTCAAAAACACCATGAAAATCACCTTGCTGCCACCTTTTGCACCAGCAGGAAGTACCTCTGGGAGAATGAGGTTTTGGAGGGTCCAATCAACTCCAAATTCAGAAATTCCACTTGGGTTGGAAAGTAGACATCCAGGGCTTTCCAACGAGCTATCATGAGCTCAATTTGGATGTCGGGAGCTACCTCAAAATCAGCCTGGAACATGAGCGACCCACCTAGAGATTTTTCTGAGTTTTCAGCTGCCAGCTCAGTATTTCGCCTATTTTGGACCAGTTTTGCTTATGGATAGAATTCTTGGGTTTTTATGATGTAAATTCATGTTTGGCATGTAAATTTGGCTTGTTTTTATCTCTTCTAGAAGATTCACTCTCAAATGAGTAAAAAATCATGTAATGGATCAGTTTCCACTCTTTTAGAGGCAAGTTGTTAGCTGCCTAGATTGTAGTTCCATGATTAGAATTGGTTGAAACTGATCCCTGAAGAGGGAATTCAACCCCTAGAGGTGGGGAAAGGGTTTAGAGTGATCTATATATTTTAATTTCTGAGGCATTCTACAGGTTGGACTCTTGGGATACTTTTGATACCATTGTACATACTTTTCATATTTTGGCTAAGGAAAGATCAGGGGTTTTGCGGCACTTGTTGGGATCCTTGTGGTGTTCTATTCTTGATGATGTTTCTCCTTTGTTTACTGTAATTTTCTTCATGTTTAATGTATGCCATCCTTTCATTATGCTTCTGAACTAAATTGAATGAGTGATTAAGGTTGAATCCATTGTTTACAGTGCTTAGCCTTTGAATTCAGTTAGTTCTATATGTTTTCAGTTGTTTGGAGAGGATCCAAGTTCTTCTTTGCCCTCTTCAGCTCCTCGTCGGTCTAATCTATCCATAAATCCAATTTAAAGCATCAAGATCATCACCTACCTCGCCCCAGCTTGAACTCTGCAAAGGTCTGACCTTATCCCCGAACCCAAAACTTGTTTTCCCATTACTCCAGCGAAAACTTAAAAAACCAAAAACCAAACATACATATCTCTTTACTAGCCTAAAATCAGTTCTTATTGTAAGTCATCTCGCATCCTATTGCTTATTTTCTCGAGATTGACGGAGAGAGCCCTCTCCTGTCCTCGTAGGGCTAGCTACGAGGCTGAGCGTGGTTTGATGTAGCCTTGAGTTTTACTTCATTTCAGCCTGAGGTAGATTTGAGTGCTAACATAGTGGCGACCATACTGGGGACATCTCAATGGTTTGCTTGTTGATGTGTTTGTTCCACGAGTCTTAGACGGAGTCTGAAGTCACGCCAGGTAGCTTTCGAAACGCTTTTGTTATGCATAAGCGGAAGTAGATAAACGTTGCTTCAGTCGATCTCCGGTAAGCTTGTGTGTTCGGTACTTGATTTGTAAATCACCCCAGTATACTTATTCGTTCTAGACCTTTTGGATGATTGAGTCTAGAAGTCGAAAGGCTGAAAATAATTGATTGTGTTCCTTGTAATTTTTGTTTTCCGAGAAGATCAATACACTGGCTTCAAGAAGAAATACTAGGGCGAATCCTGACCCTGATCCACCAACAATATTCGAAAATCCGAATCTGATTCCAAGGACCCTTAGAAAACAAGGGAGCCGAGAGAGTTCTGAAAGAGAAAGCCAATTGAGTTTTGAGAGTTCCAGAGTGCTTACCCGATCTGCATCCTGTCCTGTCAAAATCATATATGTTGATGAAATCCCCTTTGATGCACAGTTTGAAACATCCTTGTTTGTGAATTTTTCCGAAACTGAATTGTCAAGATTAGTCCCAGATCCATTATTTGCTAAGTCCCAGATCCATTATTTACTGAAGATTTGCAATATAGATTTTTTTCACAGTACTTGGATAGACAGCTGCAAAGTTCTATTGAGGATACTAATACTTTTGAATTTACTGAATCTGCTTCACAAGTTCTTGACCCATCTGAAATTGCATCAAGTTCACGGATCCCTACTGAACCTCCTTTTGTCTCTACCATTCCGGTTCAGCCTGAGTTTTCTGATCAGCAATCAATAGTATTTTCTCCGTTTCCATTGAATACATCTCATAGACCTACTACTCCTACTCCTCCTGTATCTCCTCGACAACAGATTGTTTTCAATCCACCAAGAGCTATGGCTGCTCGTTTTGCACCCCTTGTGTTACCCCAGCAGTTGAATGATATGCCCGCAGACTATCAGAGTAAGATCCCGACATTTGATGGCACTCCACAGAGTCTTCCTGCACAACAACATATAGACAATATGGCAGATTTCTTTGATCGTTTCGAGATTGATGAAGAAAATGTGACCATGAGGCTTTTTGTGCAAACCTTTGGAGGAGAGGTACGGAAATGGTTCAGAGCCTTGCCACAAAGAAGCATAGATACATTGGCAGAACTTCAGAGGCAGTTTTTAGACCGATGGGAGATGAAAAAGGATCCGTTGCAGATTACTTCAGAATATACAAACCTCAAACGTAATCCTGGTGAGTCTGTTCGGGATTATATCATTAGATTCAATACAGTGTATAATGCTATTCCAGATGATTTGAGACCGTCCAAAAAGTCTGCTCTCCTTAAATTCCCGGATGGCTTTGATCTGGAGATGGCTTATTCCCTTCGTGATAGAGATCCACCTACTTTAGAAGATATACAGAAGGTCGCTGTTAGTGTTGAGGCAAATCTGAATGATAAAAGAGCACGGTTGAAAGCAGAGAAAAGAGTGACAATAAAGGAAGAGCCTTCTACATCTATATCAGAACAACACTTAGCTCGTGAGTTGGAAAAGGCTTTAAGAAGAATAAATCTTGACAAAGCAGAAACACAGTTTTGAAACCCAAATTTCCGTGGCCAGCAGCAGCCACAATTCAGAATTAAGCAGCGTGAACAAAGAGCTCAAGAGCCAGCAGCCCAACAGCAAGTTAAGACTCCTCTTTTGCAGAATTTTGTAAGTCATGATTCCGATGATGATGATGATGTGTCAGGTGAGCAAAATCATTTCTTCACTCCTGATGATTTGCCTATTTATATTACTGAGGAAAAGGAGTATGGTGAAAGTTCAGTTGTTCAGAAAGATGAGGATTTTATCTTAACAAATGATGCTGATTTAGAAGAAGAGTCAGATGAATACCAAAGAGGATATTTGAATGCATTGACTGCTCAGCAGAAACAATATTCATTGAGGAATCGAGATGTGCCTATAAATCCCATTCAGAAAAGAAAGGAAGCTTCGGAACCGAAGACAGATTCACCGATACCACAGAAAAGAGGGAAAGAGACAATTGACCCCGCAGCAAGTAAAGTATCATCAGCTGAGAAGGTAAATCAGTCAAGTATAATGAAAGACAAAGCTGAAAAGAAGGAGATTTTAATTAAAGAGGTTGAGAAGGTTTCAGCATTTAGCTTGGAAAATGAAATTTCCAAACTGAAAATATCTATTCCTTTGACGGAGATTATGAAAAACAGCAGCTACCGTAGTCAAGTCACCAAAATTCTGAACTTTGATCCAATGATTGACACGGTAAATGTTGAGGATGATCAACCGGAATTGATTTTTGGGCCTGCATTAAATGGTGAGTCTCCTGACAGTAATGTCCCTCCTTTTTACATCAGTTTGAGGTTGCATGAATATATATTGCATAATGCTATGCTCGATTCGGGTGCTTCACACAATTTGATGCCAAAGGCAATCATGGAGAAGTTGGGATTAGACATTACAAGAGAGTATCATGATTTGTATTCATTCGATTCCAGCCGTGTAAAGTGTATAGGACTCATCAAAGATTTGGTGGTAAGTTTGGATCAAATTCCAGCGAAGAATGTTTTGATGGATGTGGTGGTTGCTGACATTCCTCCACGTTTCGGGATGCTCCTTGCAAGATCTTGGGGGCCAAGTTGAAAGGTACACTTCAATTAGATTTCTCTTATGCTACAATCCCAGTCTTCGGTCAAATGAGAAAGTTGTATCGTGAGCAGAAGATGAAATACATGATAACTAGCAAAGAGAAGCCAGTCAATCATCCTGTGAACTATGTACATACTGATTTAGAGTCGTTTGTGTTGCTTGCTGATAGTTTTAATGATGTAGAAAGTCAATTAGTTCAGGCAGAAGACATACCAGAAATAAATGAGAATTTTAGAGAAGTTTTGCAAAAGAAAGAAGAGAAAAACAAGCTGTTTTGGAGCAATCAGCTGAAGACAATGGGCAGCAAACAGGAAAAACAGAGCCGACACAGTTTCAGCATTTAGAGGACGATGAAAATGGTCTTTGGACCATGGATTTTGATGGTGCAGTGGGCAGCGATGGTGCTGGGATTGGTGTGTGGATTCGAAGTCCAGTTTTCGCTCCTGATAAAGTTCCGAGAAATGTGAGAGTGTGTTCTTACAAGCTTGCATTCGATTGTTCTAATAATGAAGCGGAATACGAGGCTCTTATTGCTGGCCTTAAGATTCTCAAGAAGCTGAATGCGAAAAGGATTGCGGTATATGGTGACTCAGAATTAGTGATAAAGCAAGTGAAAGGTGAGTTTCAGGCTAAGCATCCTCGCATGAGGGCTTACCGAAATGCAGTTTTGGATATTATGAAGTTATTTTCTGATTATACTTTAACATGTGTGCCCCGCATACAAAATGGTGTTGCTGATGGACTTGCTAAGGCAGCAAGCAATCTTAAGATTCCAATGAATTCCAGCAACAAGTTTGAGATACATGTGAAACACCGACCCACCGTTCCAGATAATCAGCGATGTTGGCAAGTTTTTGAGGATGATGAGGAGATTAGTGAATTTCTGCAGAATAAGGGTAAGTTTAAAGATACCTCCATAGATACAGAATGTGATAATGGTGTTGATGACATACAGATAAATCAAATGGATGTGCTGCAACTGAAGGATAACATCATTCCTAAGGGACTGATTCCATTGGAAGAGTTGTTTGATCAAGATGATGTAGCTCGTAAGCCTACATTGAGGCCAACAGAGAAAGGTGTCGAAGAGGTAAATATTGGGACAGCTGAGAATCCCAGGATGGTGAAATTGTCAAAATCATTGTCACCAAAGGTAAGAGCAGAATACGTGAAATTGTTATCTTCATTTTCTGATGTGTTTGCGTGGGATTATTCAGATCTTAAAACATATGATACCAATATAATCCAACATACTATTCCCATCAAACCAAATCAGAAGCCTTTTCGTCAAAAGTTGAGGAGGATCAATCCAAAGCTGCTACCATCGATCGAGAAAGAGGTAAATAGGTTGTATAAGTCAGGAATTATTGTGCCTATTCAATTTTCAGATTGGATATCAAACTTGGTGCCCGTGAGAAAGAAGACAGGTGAGATCCGTTTATGTATTGACTTCAGAAATCTAAATAAAGTATCATTAAAGGACAATTATCCGCTGCCAAAGATGGATCACATATTGCAGCGAGTAGTTGGAGCATCAAGGATGTCACTACTCGATGGATACTCAGGTTATAATCAGATTTTAGTGCAGGAAGATGATCGTGACAAGACTGCATTCACCACTCCTTGGGGAACATTTCATTACGCAAAGATGCCGTTCGGTTTAAAGAATGCGGGCGCTACCTTTCAGCGTGCTATGGACATGGCTTTTGCCAATGAGAAAGATGTGTTTTTGGTTGTTTACCTTGATGATCTAACTGTATTTTCTAATTCTGATGAGGAACACTTATATCATCTGAAAATTGTTTTCCAGAAGTGCAGAAAATATGGCATTTCGCCGAATCCAAAGAAGAGCCTTTTCGCCATGGATGAAGGAAAGCTCCTTGGCCACATCATCTCGAAAGATGGCATTCGAGTTGATCCTGCACGTGTTGAAGCCATTCAGTAGATTGAACAGCCCCGGAACAAGAAAGAGATACAGTCATTTAATGGCAAAATGAATTTTCTGCGTCGTTTCATTCCCAATCTTGCAGAACACCTTAGAGAAATCACGAACATGCTGAAAAAGGACAGTCAGGTAAGATGGACAGAAGAGGCAGTTAAGTCATTCAATTTGGTAAAGATAGCTCTTTCTTCAGCCCCTGTTTTAATCAGCCCCGATTACACACAAGACTTCATTTTATTTTCTTTCGCTTCTGAGCATACATTGGCAGTTGTTTTGATGCAAAAAAGGGATGGAGTTGAGAAGCCCATCGCTTTTTTCAGTCGGATCATAAGAGATGGGGCATTGAAGTATAATATCATTGAGAAACAAGCACTTGCACTTGTAAAGGCTTTGAAGGATTTCCGTGTGTACATATTGCATTCCCATATTACAGCATATGTTCCTAACGCAGCAGTTAAAGATGTTTTGGTACAGGCAGATCCAGAAGGAAGAAGAGGTAAGTGGATTGCTGCATTGTTAGAATACGATGTGGAAATTAAACCGACCAAGCTGATCAAAGGACAAGGACTCGCCAAGCTTATGGCTGAAACAAATCTGCATGCTCTAGACATAAATTTGATTGCTGCCATGTCTGATGAAGATGAGGAAAGTACGTTAGTTCAGGTATCCGATATTTTTGTTTCTTCTCCTTGGTACGCTGACATTTTATATGTGCTTCAGAATTTGTCTACACCGCCTGGTATGCCTCGAAATAAGAGTAGAACATTGAAGTTAAAAGCTGCTAAATTCTGCATTTTGAATTCTGCGTTGTATTGGAAAGACCCTGGGGGTATGTTGTTGAATTGTTTGGTAGAGGAGGAAGCTCAAAGAGTTTTGGAGGATTTTCACAAAGGTGACTGTGGAGGTCATTTGTTTTGGAAGACCACAGCGAATAAGATCCTAAGGGCAAGGTATTATTGGCCTTCTTTGTTTTCTGATGTGTTCAAGGTTGTTAAAAATTGTCATGAGTGTCAAATATTCGAAGGGAAGCAGAAACTACAGCCTTTGCCTCTAAAACCAATTGAAGTTAATGCACCATTCCAGCAGTGGGGATTGGATTTTATCGGAGAAATCCACCCAACATCTTCCGGACAGCATAGATGGATCTTGACAGCTACAAACTACTTCACGAAGTGGATTGAGGCGATTCCCACTCGACAGGCCACTGATGCGGTAATTATCTCTTTCCTTGAAAACAATATTTTGTCACGCTTTGGGTGTCCTAGTAAAATAATCACGGATAATGCAGCAGCTTTTAAGTCTAAGAGGATGGTTGATTTTTGTTTTAAGTACAATATTACCTTGGGACATTCAACCGCATACCATCCGCAAGGGAATGGCTTGGCGGAATCTTCAAACAAATCCTTGGTGAATATCATTAAGAAATTGTTGGAAATCAACAAGAAGGCTTGGCACAAAAAGTTGGTAAATGCATTATGGGCTGATAGGGTAAGTCAGAAAAGGTCTATTGGTATGTCTCCTTTCGAGTTGGTGTATGGGACGGATACGGTTTTTCCTACTTCACTTGCTGTCCCGGTGGTCAGATTGCTTCAGGAAGCTGGAAGTGAAGAGGATCCTATGCATAGGAGGATTAATGAGATGATTCATTTACAGCAGACACGTGAGGAGGTATTTCAAAATACTTTCAAGTTGCAGGAGCGCATAAAGAAGATCTACGACAGAAAGGCAAAGTCAGATAAGTTTCAGTTGGATGAAGTAGTTTTGAAATGGGATGCCCGGAATGAAGACAAGGGAAAGCACGGCAAATTTGAGAATTTGTGGAAGGGACCATTTAAGATTGCAGCGTATCGGGGGCAGAATGCATTTCTTCTCAAAGAAATGAATGGAGATGATTGTCCTGGTAGACCGATCAATGGTCGGTTGCTGAAGCGCTATTATTTCTGAGTACTTGCTGCTGATCTCATTGTCATTGTATATATCATTTTACTTTTGTTTCATTGCAAGTGTGCACTGATCTCTCATTTTCAGTCTGGGGCCCGGAGCGAAGGCTATAATTCTAGAAATAGAGGTTGGTTGGTTTGAGATTGTAAAGTTAAGTTTATCAGTCTTCTTGTTTAAAGTCATGTCAGTTTGAGTCTAGTCAGTTTTGGTCAAATTGCAGTCTATCATTAGTCAAATCTGCAGTCAATAAAAGTATCCAAAGTTTGTCTTGTCAGTTGAAATAATGATTCCATCGCCCAATGGATGAGAGGCACTGTCTGACTCCCCCAGATATTTGTTGTTCTTGGCATCTCCATGGAGCCACCATCCCCATTGGAGCCAATGTTAGAGTCGGTCCTTGCAGCCCTCCGTCAGTGATCATTTCGTCTTTTGCATATTCATTATTAGGTGTCTCGCTTGTTCCACTTCGTTGCATTTCACTAGGATCATGCCATAAACTGACGAGAGGGTCTGTTGTCCTTTGTTTCCTCATGTTTATACCTGCAGCGCTATTTTAAAAATATTTCCTCAAAAAATTATTTATAGTCATTGTCATTATGTATGAGGTCATTAAATTGTCAATAAGTGTCCTAGGTCTTGGTGTCTAGGGTTTTTGAGTCATTTATATACTGGTCATAAAGCCTGCAAGGTGAGGAGAGTCCAGTACTTGGATTTCTATTTTTATTATCATCAGCATTTAAAAAAAAATACATTTCTAGTCCAAAACTCTGTTTTGGAACTAGAAATTTGTCATTATCATTTTGTAATAAATTTGTAATTGTTCCGCCATGAAGACATTGTAAAAGCAGACCCCTGGTCTTTTCTCTAGCCAAGATAGCCATATCCCTGCAAGAAGACAGCAAAATCATTAGTATCGACCTCAAAAAAGCCAAAGGAAGTTTGTATTTGAAAAGCCAAAAGTGAAATTACAAAAAACATTTGTAATATGGGTTTGAAGTTTGATTTGAAATAGAATCTGATTGTGAAGATATTTTTGACATGTATAAAAGCCAAACAAGTTTCATTTGAACCGATTTCATAGCTCCCAAATCGTGTTTGCAAAGTGGAGGGCCGATTTCAGAATTTTGAAGTGCGTGGACAGAGTTTTGGGGCTGCGCGACCCACGTTGAGGGAGAGCGACTCACCTGGGCTGCGCGACCCACACAGAGTCAGTTCAGCAGTGTAGGTTTGCAGGTGCGCGACCCACCTGGGCTGCGCGACCCACGCAGAGCCTGCGCGACCCACGCAGACACAGGGTTTTGAAATTTTGTTTGCGCGCCCAGTTTGGCTTGGAATCGACTCAAGCTACCTTCAAACAGATTTCTATCCATTGTTTGATATTTTTCAACGCATTTGTGGCATCATGGGTGGTTTCCAATATTCAAATGAAGGATTTAAAACCCCACAGTCACAGTATTATTGTTTTCAGGGTTTGAAATGAAAATGAATGGTGGAAAGAATGTGTTTGCTATTTTAAGACAGTGATATGGCCAGCCTTCCATATAACATCAAAATAAATTTGCTCTCATACCCATTATACCACTGCAACCATTGCTATTGTTATACCATTTTTAAACCCTTTGAGTCACATTGCCCATGTTTGTAATGGGTCACATTGCCCAATGTAAAAATATGCTCATGTCTTTGTTTCAAATGGCCCATTGAAACCTTTATGGTCATTACTCATAGACAGACATATTATTATTAATGCCATGCTCTCCTTTGACTACATGTGTTCAAACTTTTGAAGGTTGCTTGCTCCTATTTGGTCGAAATTTCATTTGCATTCAAAACAGAGAGGATACCTTTTTCAGTCCATTTAAAGCTGAGATTTTATCCATAATTTGATTCCTTGATAGTGCTTTGACGATGGGAATATTGGTTGAGTGGTAAACATACATCCTAATCTTGCTTTCACTGCATTCATATCAGTGTAGACATTGCCCAAAAACTTGATCAGAGATATGTCAGAGACAGAGTCAGAATACGAGCCAGGATCAGGTAGTGATTCGGTGGCTGAAGGTAATGTGCCACGGGGTTCCCGCAGAGAAAATAGGAGTGGTGATCATCGCAGAGAGGAGCCTACTTCTTTGGCTCGGTTGCAGGCATGTCCATTAGCTATGGATTGTTTTCGGTTCTTGTCATGTTTCAGGTTTTGTGAGATGGTTGTACAAACCCGACCTCATCGTGAATTAGCACGACTGTTTGTTCTTCATTTACAGGGTGATCGGGTAAACCTTGCTGGGGTTAATTTCATTGTATCACCTTTGACTATTGCTCAAGCCACTGGCATACCGAACATAGGCGAGGAATGGAGCAAGGGTAAGCAGTTAGAGAAATTTCACTATGAACCATACATTAAAACTGGATATGTGGCTTACTTGAGCAGAGTTTTTCCATTCAGATTCTTGAGAGATGAGT
Organism: Pinus albicaulis; assembly: GCA_034641835.2. Classification (NCBI taxonomy): domain Eukaryota; kingdom Viridiplantae; phylum Streptophyta; class Pinopsida; order Pinales; family Pinaceae; genus Pinus; species Pinus albicaulis. The sequence continues at coordinate 295,109,860 of CM076573.1, forward strand.
ATGCACCACTCATGAGGCTCATCATTCAGTATTTTAGTTGTGAGGGCAGGTATGCTCGTCTTTTCTCATATCATGTTCGTTTGCTGATGCACTTCACAAGGGTGCGTATGATGAATATTTCGTATTTCATATACCGCAACATAGAGAGGATGGTGACATTTGTGCAGAAGAAGACGAGCCCAGTGCAGTAGTACAGGAGTATATATCATTTCTCTTTGATCAAAATCTTGGTGTCACATCAGTTGGCAGAGCAGGGCATCACTTGGGAGGATTTCATTTCTAGAGACTTTTTCAGAGTGCCACAGCAGCCTCCCGAGGCAGTTTATGATGCAGGAGAGCCCTCACACCAGCTGGACATGCTTGAGGTTGAGCATACCATCACTCCTTTGCTTCAGACATATCAGCGAGGCCACAGGGCCTTATTTGCAGCAACACGGCGGGTACTATCTCCACGTGAGGTGGAAGGGGTCCTGCCGACTTCATCGACACGGCGAGTATTATCTCCACGTGATGTGGAAAGGGTCTCGCTTTCTTCCCGCGGTGCGAGGTACGAGGGTACAAGACGAGGGCAAGAAGCCCATGCATGATGAGGGCCCATCGGGGAGGGCCGCCGGGACCGATATGACGGTCATTGATGTTGATACGGGCTCTCTAGCTCGGGGCGAGGGAAGTCATCCGAGAACCGAGGCCGAGAATGACCAGGCTGAAGACCAATTGCAGAAGGCTCAGTGGGTGATTAACTATTTGGAGCGGCGCAACAAACAGCTCGAGGATGATCTCACATTTTATGAAGTGCGCCAAATCCGTGAGGACAGACAGTGGAATCGAAAGAGGCCCGGTGACATGACACCAGCTGACAGAGATACTGTACTCACGCGGGTAAATATACATCTTGAGAAGCTGTTGGCGAAGGCCAATCGAGACAAAGACATGCTTCGCCACATGAAAGGCCATTACTGGGCTCGCATGCATGTTTGCAAAGCGAGGATGAAGATCATGAAGAGGAGGTTGCGCAAGGCACTTCGACGGCGGGAAAGGCCTAATCCACTTCGGATTTTGGCCGAGGCTTCATTGACTGGGCAAGACACATGATGGAGGACCTCCGCTCCGAATTTGGGCAAATTCGGAGAAAATTTTGTCGTTTCCAAATTTTTGGTCTAAAAAACAGGTTTTGCAGCTACGTGGGTCGCGCGCTCATGTGCTCGCATTTTTTTGAGACACTTGCTGGAGGAGATTTTTAAATTTTTGGATTTTTCATGGTTAATTATGCATCCTCTGAAGTCAACTTAGCATTTCAACAAAATCTGGATGGTCAAACAGCTCAAAAACACCATGAAAACCACCTTGCTGCCACCTTTTGCACCAGCAGGAAGTACCTCCGGGAGAATGAGGTTTTGGAGGGTCAAATCAACTCCAAATTCAGAAATTCCACTTGGTTTGGAAAGTAGACATCCAGGGATTTCCAACGAGCTATCATGAGCTCAATTTGGATGTCGGGAGCTACCTCAAAATCAGCCTGCAACATGAGCGACCCACGCAGTTCAGGAGCGACCCACCTTGAGAATTTTTTGAGTTTTCAGCTGCCAGCTCAGTATTTCGCCTATTTTGGACCAGTTTTGCTTATGGATAGAATTCTTGGGTTTTTATGATGTAAATTCATGTTTGATATGTAACTTTGGCTTGTTTTTATCTCTTCTAGAAGATTCACACTCAAATGAGTAAAAAATCATGTAATGGATCAGTTTCCACTCTTTTAGAGGCAAGTTGTTAGCTGCCTAGATTGTAGTTCCATGATTAGAATTGGTTGAAACTGATCCTTGAAGAGGGAATTCGACCCCTAGAGGTGGGGAAAGGTGTTAGAGTGATCTATATATTGTAATTTCTGAGGCATTCTACAGGTTGGACTCTTGGGATACTTTTGATACCATTGTACATATTTTTCATATTTTGGCTAAGGAAAGATCGGGGGTTTTGCGGCACTTGTTGGGATCCTTGTGGTGTTCTGTTCTTGATGATGTTTCTCCTTTGTTTACTGTAAGTTTCTTCATGTTTAATGTTGCCATCCTTTCATTATGCTTCTGAACTAAATTGAATGAGTGAAATAAGGTTGAATCCATTGTTTACAGTGCTTAGCCTTTGAATTCAGTTAGTTCTATATGTTTTCAGCTGTTTGGAGAGGATCCAAGTTCTTCTTTGCCCTCTTCAGCTCCTCGTCGGTCTAATATATCCATAAATCCAATTTGAAAGCATCAAGATCGTCACCTACCTCGCCCCAGCTTGATCTCTGCAAAGGTCTGACCTTATCCCCGGACCCAAAATTTGTTTTCCCATTACTCCAGCGAAAACTTAAAAAACCAAAAACCAAACATACATATCTCTTTACTAGCCTAAAATCAGTTCTTATTTTAAGTCATCTCGCATCCTATTGCTTATTTTCTCGAGATTGACGGAGAGAGCCCTCTCCTGTCCTCGTAGGGCTAGCTACGAGGCTGAGCGTGGTTTGATGTAGCCTTGAGTTTTACTTCATTTCAGCCTGAGGTAGATTTGAGTGCTAACAGGGCTAAGGATCATTGCTGGAAGGGTCACTTCAAATTATTCATTGGGTTGTAACCTCTCCTTCTATCATCAATAAAGAATACCACTTACCTTTCCCTATATGCATCTGTATTGGCTTTGATTTTCCATATTGCAAGATCTTAGTTGATGTATATTGTTTATGCTTTATTGATTTAGCTAACTAACTTGACTAGACATTTTTATTATTGCTATATTCTGTTGTTTTAGTGTTATTTCTTGCAGGAAGCATTTTTCTTACAAACCGCTTGAATTTGAAGCTACAACGGAAGCGACAAAAGGAGCCATTTAGAAGCGCTTGGATTACAAGTAAGCCTCTAATCCTTTCTGTGTGTCTGCTCTAAGTTAGGAAAGGTAGTTGTGTAGTCTTTAATCTATTGTTCTAGGCTGTCATCTGTCTAGGGAAGCATGTTTTATCTATAATTCATAATTTTTTCCAACAAATTGGTGAATCCACTAGGGATGTTTCTCTTAGATCTAGGTGAATTAGCCTTTTATTTGCTTTTTTTATCCACCCAGTAGTTGTTACTCATAAATATTAAAAATTTTCAAAGCCAAATTTGCAAAGACAATGAGTTAAACAGTAGTATTTTTCCTTATACACTGCGCCCAACGCACCCTTAGACAAGACACAGTGCTTTGCATAGCACTGTCTCCCTTTCAGGCCTGCGTTGCAGAGCACTGTCTCCCCTTGGAGATTGTGTTGACTCTTGAAACCACCCAGATTCCTTTGAATTTGCCTTTGCAATTTGCTTCAGTTTGTTTTCTGCTGTGTTTTGAAAAGTTTGATCATCATATTGATCAGTAACTCTATATACTTCTTCCTCCTTTGACTGAAAATTTGTTCAATGTTTGTTTAAAATTTTTTTCTTTATCATTGAAAAGTTAATTTCAAAGTATTTTTATGGTCGCATTAAGAATAATTTTCTTTCGAAATAGGAAATTGTCGTAAAATCTTCATTTCCTTGATAGGAGAAATTGTTTTTGAAATCCTCATTTTTCCTTCAAAAGAGAAATTGTTGTTTGTATTATTCATTTCTCGAAAGTAAAAGGCATTTGAATTGTTGATTTAGTGCACCTAGTTTCTTTTCCACATTCATAACATTAAAGGAACTGAAAATAAAAACTTGCATTTGCATGTAGAATAATGTGTGTTTTGCAAAAAGGAACATTAGGAAATCTTCATTTAGTTTGTGATCATTGATTTTTTTTCTCATTGATTTGTTTGCTTACAAATTATTTGCTCTCTTCCCTTAGTAGCTAGGTTTTTCATTGAAGAAACTGAAAGGGAAAGATTGCTTATCATTTTTAGTTTCATTTTAGGAATTTTCCAATACATCATCATGGTGAACCTTTGAAAGGAAAATTGTAAGCAAGATCAACATAAAATTAATCTAAATTTACCTAACAAAGCATTGGACCCATAACGATAACATTTAGAAGGTCTAGGCTAGAGACATGTTCCGGTGTTGTAAAATGTAGTAGCTGTTGTTAACTTGTCTGCGATACATTCCGAGTGTGATACCTCACTCCAGATACATAAGTATATCGTAGCTCATCCACATTCTTTCGGGTATATCGGGCGATGTTACAGTACGATGAGTATAAAGGGGTTCTCTCACTGTTCGGTTTGCCATCAGACAACGCTAATATAGACTTGGGCCTCCACGTACCTTCAGGTGTATTTGGGAGGACAAATTTTAGGTGCTATCCATCCATAGTGAACCGATTCGGCTGCCTTGTAAATTGTGATACATCAAACACAACATTCGGGGAGATTGCCTGCCCGTACTTCTTGGTTCACCAAGAGGTATTATGCAGTTCAAAGTTTCTTGGTAAACCCTTTTTCCTAGCATTACCCTTTTATTTTTTTCATTTGTTTTTGGTTAAAATAAATCAGTCATCGTGGAAGAACAAAATCCTTTCCCCCGTCGTTCGCGTAGATTAGCTTTAAAACCACCTTTACCACCAGAAGTTACTTTTGGTAGGTGAAGGCGATCACGATATTCTGAATCAAGTACAATTCATACCTATGGTGAAACATCATTTTCTCATAAACTAGAGTTACCTCAATTTGTTTCTACACATCCCAGTTCGTCTACTGTTGTCAAAACGGAGTCTTCACAGCTACCCATGGTCATGATCCATCCAATTAGTGAGATAATACCTCCTGGACCGGACGTTGTTCAACCACAAATTGATCCAGATCTTGTGTCTTCTTTGCCAGAATATCTGAATCCTAAAGTCAAACGACCAGAATTTGTTCCTACCTTGGTCATCCCACAAAGTTCTGTAGCTATTGAAACTCCTATATCACACAGTCAATCGTCTGAAATATACTTTGGGCCTGATGGTGAAATAATTCCACCTGGTTTAATTGCGATTGAAGAAATCCCACAAGACGATACACCTTTAAATCCAACCCATTTTGGGGAGGACCTTTACCTGTACAAGTCTTCTTCTCAATCGACACCCCCTGCTTTTGTTGATCTTCCTCCTTTTCAAATTCCCGTTGATTCAAAATGGTATACATTTGGTCAAGTAACCATGCCTGAACCAACATCTTTGGTTGGGCCATCTGTTCCAATTACGTCAGCTCCTGCCCTAGCTACCCCGTTGATGTTTACCACTTCACCAGAATCATATTTTCATGGTGGCCCTATGGTCCCATCAGGTTACAAATTATTATCTGGAATTTTCTCTGGTGCATCTTCAAATCCATGGACTTTACCAATGTCATCATTTGGTATTTTAACTAGTAATCCTATCGTAAGTATTGAATGACTTGATTCATTATACACATCATCAGCGAAATATCAAGTTGGTCCTTCTGGGTCTATTCCTTCAAGTACCATATCAATTGGACTCCCAGCATTTGGACAACAATATTTTTCGTCTTATTATCCTCTTCATGCTGGAGGGAAACTTTTGGTCACCCAATATGACATTACTCAGTCACTTTTTGGTCAATCTAATGTTGAAATGAATGTTTGTCAATGGCAGCCCACTCTACCTATCCAACCACAAACGGTTGTACAATCATATCAACCGATTCAACATGTTACGCCCACTTCATTACCACTTGTTAATACATCTATACCCCTCTTATAGAATCAAAATTTTGTACATCATCAACCTTATCAAGCGGGTCCTTCAACTCAATACCATCAAATGTTGGGTTGACAGACTCTAAATCCTTTGGTTAATTTACAAAAACCTGTACCAAGAATTATTTATTCACAAGCTGGTTTACCATTTTATGGGATGTCACAACCACGATCGAGTTATACATATCAACCGAATCCAAGTCATGTTAATTTGGGCTATAACATTGGTGGATAGACCCCTTGGCAGCCACAGGCACAAATGCCTCAAACTTCATTCCAACAAGTATCATATCCAGGTTTTGGTCAACATAATCCTCAAGCGTTTGCTATGAAAAACGACCCCTATCTGGGTTACCAGAAGCAGATTCCTTATGCTGGTGCTCAAATTCATGTTTCTCAAGCAATTCCATCTTATCATGGCTATGCTCAACCTCACCTTAATAGATAGTTTCCCTTTGTTGCAACTTTAGAGTTACCAGATTTAAATCGGCTAATTAATGATCCAATTAATTATGCTCCTTGGTGGCCAGTGATACCTAAAAAATTATGCTCATATATTCCTAAGTTCAATGGAAACCCTGGAGAAGATCCGTCGACTCATGTTATCACTTATCGTTTATGGTTTTCATCAAATTCCCTGAATGATGATTCTATTCGGCTACATCTTTTCCAGTGTACGCTCACAGGTTTGGCTGAAAATTGGTACATTGAATTAACTAAATCTTCTTTTGATAATTTCACAGCCCTAGCTACTGTCTTTTTGACTAATTTCCAGTTACCCATCAGATATGAAATTGGAACGGAACTCTTGACCAATTTCAAACAGACTAATGCTACTCACATCTTTGATCATATTCATGAGTGGAATCATCGTCGAAGAATGGTTAAGACATTTGTTCTGGATCAACTCCTTGCTGAATGGTTCATTAAGTCTCTGTTACCATCTATAACTGAGGATGTGGCTAAGGGTGGGGTCGTCACAGAAGAGCAAGTTATCGCTCGTTCCCATTATTTAGACTTAATTTACACTCAGTCTGGCACACTCTATGAAAAACTCCCTAATGCACCAAGATCTAATTTCAATGTTCCTCCTCAATTAAAGGACTCTCATGCCAGAGATGACTTGATAGGCACTGCAAACACACACCACACTACTGCATTTGATCCTGCTCCTACTTCCGAAATTAATGCCATGTCATTTGACAAAGGCAAAGGTGACAAGCAACCAGGAAGTAAGAAAAGAGGGAAATCAAATAAAAAGCAAACTTCTAACCCGCAGGAAAGATCATTTGATCAACCGTCTGGACCTCGGAAACCTCATTATCCATGCATAATATGTAATGAGGAACAATTTGTTAGGGATTTTCCTCACCGCACTGAATTCTCAAAAATCATCAAAGCTTCCAATATGTCAGCTATGTTGACAAACCCATTTCAAAATATGGACACAAATATGGTTGCTACGGATCCAGCTCCTAGTTCCCAAGTGTTAATGTTATCTATCACAAAACCTTCAACAAATATTTTGGTGTCGACATGAAATAAAGATTATGGTATTCAGGCCACTGATAAACCTACTACCTTGATAATGAATCCATCTACAGAATCAGTACCACCTACTGTTATTCCTGAATTGACAATCAAGCCACGAAAGGGATTAATTCATAAATCGACATATAATCCTCGAGCAAGAGCTGCAAAAAATTATAATATAGTTGAATATTTGGCTCAATTTGCTTAAGCTATGTCTGCTCTTGAGGTATTACAAAATTATCCCTCCAAAAAATAGGCTTTATTGTCGGCCATTGGTGGAATTGATCCGACTGATTCTAATCTTGTTGGCTTTAATCATATGGGCTATGTGCCGCAACTACCAGCAGAATTGGCATTATCCATACAAGTAAATGTTCTCAATCACCTTGTTCATTGCACTATTATTGACGAGGGAGCATCTACATGCATTATGTCTCTAAATTTTTGGAAGTCACTTGGCTCGTCGTGCTTATCACAATCATCAATGACGTTGAAGGCATTCGATGGAAGTACATATAAACCTTGTGGTATTATTAATAACTTGCATGTTGAACTAGGGGGAAAAACAGTGAATATTGATGTTGAGGTTGTTGACGGACCCCTTGAATATAATATTTTACTTGGAAGGCCATGGGTATATGCGATGACTACTATTGTTTATACATATTTTAGAATGATTTCCTTTCCACATAAAGGTACAATTACAGTCATTAATCAATTATCCTTCTTTTCCTCTACTTCACAGGTAACTGGAATCATTCCGTTCACTCACATACCCTGACTAGAACTTTAGAACATTGGTGTACAACTCTTAAAGGATTCCACTCTTATGGGAACCTTCGAATTACCGCCGTCAGCGACGTCGCCAGAAATTGCAAGTATAGAGACCTGCTACATGATCTCTTCCACTCTATCTGGCTTAAGGAAGAGTGAGGGTGATTTTGAGTTTTTGCCACCTAGCCCTATTGAGATGGCATAGTAATTAATATATCTGGCTTGGGTGGAAAATCTGAAATCATTGTCACCAAGTGTTTAGGTTGATCGTTCCTTAGATTTGGTACTCCATCTGATCCATTTTCCTCAACGTTCTTGACAGATGAGAATATTTTGGAAGTTATGATGTCAAAAGGAGAACCATGGGAAGATTATCATCATCGTTCCCATATTCCTTATTATGAAGAAAATGATCTTAGTGAACTATATCACCCATCCATCAAAAATTTCTTTTCAAATTCTTTTCCCATTAATGCAATCGATTCCAAGTGAAATCTTTCAAATATCGAAGAAATTATTTCTATCGATATTTTGACCAAACCTGGCATTGTAGAGAATATTCATGTCGGTGTATCTTGTTCTCCATCAGAACTCGAATCATATCTCTCTATTTTTCGTGAATTTCGTGACGTATTTTCTTGGTCTTACGAGGAAATTCCAGGCATAGATACTAGTATAGTTTAACACATTATTAATATGTATCTTGATGTCAAACCGGTGGGTCAACAGCTTCGTCCTGTTCATCCGAAGAAAGCCGCTGCCATAAAAGCAGAAGTTGAAAAACTTTTGTGTGCTGGTTTCATTTACCCTGTTCTGCTAATTGAGTGGGTTTCCAATATCGTTCTTGTCATGAAATAACAAGGAACCATTAGAGTGTGTGTCGATTATCGGGATGTTAATCATACTTGTCCAAAAGATAACTATCCTACTCCCTTTATCGACCAGATTATTGACGATTATGTTGGATGTGAAATATTTTCATTCATAGATGGATTTTCGGTTACAATCAAATCAATATCTTCCCAAATGACCAACATAAGACAACATTCATCTATCCCTGGGGCACATTCATATAGGAAACTTCCTTTTGGTTTAAAGAACATTGGGGAAACCTTTCAGAGAGCAATGGATTATGCTTTCAACGACATCACGCACATTGTTCAACCATATCTAGATGATTTACCAGTGCATTCACGAAATCAGACTAATCACCAGATCCATTTGAGAGCCATTTTCTTACATTGCCGACACTACAAAATATGCCTCAATCCACATAAATGTATGTTTTGCGTTGGTTCTAGTCATTTTCTTGGATTCATAGTCTCAAAAGAAGGGATTCAAATCGACTCTTTGAAGGTTCAGGCCATTCTTGATTTGCCTGTGCCGTCAAACTTACATCAGATACAGAAACTTCAAGGAAAGGATAACTTCCTAAGGAGGTTCATTCCAAATTACGCCGAAATGGCTAAAGGATTTACTCGAATCTTGAAAAAGGGGGTTCCCTTCCATTGGGACCAAGTTGAGCAAGCTTATTTTTATGCTTTCAAGGACACTCTTGTCCGAGCATCATTAATGTATGCTCCTAATTATCAAAATTATTATTTCCTATATATTGTCACGGCCAAAACAACCATTGCTATGGTATTGGTCGAAGTAGAAAACAGAATTGAACATCTGATTTATTATTTTAGTCGTAATCTCAATGATACAGAAGTTAAGTACTCATACATAGAAAATCTCACCTTGGCAGTTGTTCAAGATGTCCAAAGATTTCGCCATTATATCTTGCTCTGAGAAATAACAATAGTTTTGGATTGCAACCCCATGACTTACATATTATCACGTCAATTGCTGGGGGGAAAATATTCAAAATGGATTGTCGTTTTGCAAGAATTTGATTTGGAATTTATCAAATCCAAGTCAAAGAAGTCTTTAGTCTTGGCTGAGCTTCTCTGTGTCCTTCCCTCTGATAGTACTGAAACTATATCGAAACCATCAATTCCAGACGAGTCTTTGTTTTTTATTAGATCATCTGATCCTTGGTATGGGGATTTCATCATTTATCTCCAAACCCAAACTTTTCGACCTAATACCTCTCGATCTCAACAGTGACGTATTCGATACCAAGCCAAATATTATCTGATCATCGGCGATACACTTTATCGTCGTGGAGTGAATACCATTTCAAGGAGGTTCCTCACTCATGAGGAGGCAGAAAAAGTGTTAAATGATTGTCATGCTGGGGCCTATGGTGGAAATTTATTTAGATATTCTACCATGCAGAAGATACTCTGCGTTGGTTACTTTTGGCCTACTATTTTTCGAGACTGCATCCTCGCAGTTAGAAGTTGTCATTCATGTCATATTTTTGATCGTATAATCCGCAAACCGCCAGTGCCAATGCATATTTTTGTCTCTATTGGACCATTTACAAAATGGGGTATTGACTTCATGACTTGTAACCCTCCTTCGTCTGGGGGGAATGGTTATATTATTGTTGCAGTCAACTATTTTACCAAATGGGCTGAAGCGATGCCTACATTCAACAACACAGGATAAACAACTGCATTGTTTTTCTTCAACCATGTTATTGCACGGTTTGGGGTCACACAGGCTATAGTTATAGATCATGGGAATCATTTTTGCAACCACATGATGTCTGAATTGATTGCCAAGTTAGGATTGTCACATGATAATTCTACTCCTTATTATCCACAATTAAATGGACAAGTTGAGGCTATTAACAAATTCCTTAAATGAACGCTTCAATGAATTATAGGAGTTCGTAAAAGAAACTGGTATTTGATCCTGTACTCTGCCTTGTGGGCATATCGAACCTCGGTGAGAAATGCAACCGAATTTACTCCTTTTCAATTGGTGTATGGTCTGGAAGCTATCTTACTAATCCAATGTGAAATATCATCGTTAAAACTTGCAATAGACTTGTTACCTGACACCTCAAAAGAAGAAGCACATCTCCTTAACCTCATCCATCTTGATGAAACGCGTCTTGAAGCCAAATTGGCCAACGAAGCGCATAAGAGACGTATAAAGGCACAATATGACAAAAATTTCCAGCCTCGCATTTTCTCAGAGTGTGACTTGGTCCTTCTCTACGATCAAGAAGCTGATGTAATAGGTACAAGGAAATTTGAGCCATTATGGCATGGCCCCTATATTGTCAAAAGAGTTCTTGCTAAGGGTGCCTATGAGTTAGTTGATTACGACGGAATTCCATTGGCGCAGCCTAGAAATGGGTTGTATTTGAAACATTAGTATGCTTAATCATGAGCATAGTAATTTTTTGTATTATATTGTAAATATATGCTTTTTATTTGCATTCACTATCCTAATTTTTTTTTAGAGTTTTCTTGATGTTAGTAATCCGCTTTACAATTCATCGCAGATGTCTGAATCTTCAAAACCACTTGTTGGATATGCTAATGGTGCTAGTCATAGTATGCATAATCTATCCTCTGCAACGTGGGCCATTTTTTCTCCGAACGACGAGTTAGTGAGTTTTCAAGGGATTTGTATTGGTAGATCAATGAACAATATCGCTGAGTATAGCGCGTTGATCGAACTTCTCTCTTATGCCATTTCATTTGGTATTAACCACATAATCATAAGTTTAGACTCACAACTTGTGGTATTACAACTTACTAGTGTTTATATTGTTAGAAATCCAACACTTCTTCGATTGTTCCTAAGGGTTCGACTTTTGGAAAGACATTTTGATTTTATTCAATATCAACACATTTCTAGAAATTTGAACACTTTGACTGATTAATTCTCTAATCAATTTTTAGACATACATTTGCAACATATGTAAATAAAACATTCACATCATTGAATAGGATTGCACAATAAATGTAGGAAAAAATCTGAAATCATATATATAGATATTTATAGGTTTTTACAAAATTTGTGCCCAAGACACATTGGTCATCTGACCTTAAAATGTATGCAAAATGTCATAAGTGAACTAGTGGTGCTCATGGTAATATGATATAGATCTAGCTACCCTACGAAGTAACCGCATCCAACAGTTAGGAACCCCAATAGTGTGTCACTGCAGTCGCATAGGAAGCTCTTCGATCTGGAAATATGGAATCTCGAAGGTCAAGCCTTCTATGTGCCACTGAAGCTGAGTTAGAGTCTCAGCCAGATCAAGATCCTGAAGGACTGTTCTCCCGATAGCCCTCTCTGCTAGCATATCCGCTTCGTGCTCTGGTTCCACTACTGGTTGAACACGACCAACATCTGCATTACATAAAACATTTAGTTTAGTCTTGGAAAGAAATCAAAACACAGAAACATTGCATAAACCTTATGAAAATCAAAAAACATGGTCAAAAAATCCTTACTTATTACACCCTACTGAGTGCCTTCTGGTAATGCTAAATTAGGATCTCCTTCAAAATCGACGCCTACTTATGCATACTCATCAATGGCGAAAATATGTCGCCGGAACTAGGTGAGAAATGCAGTAGAGAACACAACATTCGATTGGCATGCATGCTGACCCATGAGTTCTACCCATCTCTGCATCCAAGGATATCTAGGAATAGCTATATCTAGTGTCACATGTTGTGGCTGCATCAGTGGAATCCATTCCAAAGCGAAAGATATAAGGATATAACCATAACTAAAATTCTTCTTCCTTCCTCCCTTTGCTTTGTTTAGTTGTTCCTTTATCTGAGATAGAACAACTTCAGACCAGTTGAATACTGTTGGCTCCATACACTCTAGCTCATACTACATATACGATCTATTCGCTACATGTAGTGTAACGGTGCCGACAAGTTTAGCGATTGTGAAAAGAATAGTTCTCAAAGGCAAATCTCTGACATCCCGGATGTTTATTTTTCCATCTTTGCTAGGTTCTACCACTGGATAGCAATACTATAGAATATAATCCCTCACTGTCTCTCCTCCGACTGTAGACCCTGAGAGCGAAATGGGAAAACCTCTCCTCGACAAACCTATGAGAAAATACACATCCTCAACTGTTATGGGAACCACTTGGTTCTTAATATGAAATGCCTCTGGCCAGATCCCATGCTCGAACTAAGAACTCTAAGAGTTTTATTTGTTGCCTCATCCTGGATAATTTGAAATACTTAAGCAGTCCACAATCTCTTAGGGCTCTTACAGTACTCGGATCATTCAAGGAAATCATATCTTGTTCTTAATGTTATCTTTCCCTTCATGTAATCATCATTATAATCCAATGGAAACTTGAAACACAACTATGAGATCCATTAGATTCCATTTATTGCAAAAAAATAGGTCAATTTTGGGCATAATAAGAAAATAAAAAACTTAAACTGTGCCCAACGCACTCCCTAACAAGAGACAGTGCGTCACACATGCAAGTAAACTTCACTGTACCTGCTATGAAATGCAGGTTTCGACATTCAGGGGTGCGTTGCCTTCATTTTGGGAAAAATTTACCCTAGGGGCCTTAAAACCCTAATTTCCAAAAATTGGAGATGAAATGAATACTAAAGGAAAGAGGAGGTTCATGGCACTAACCTGGATCAAATGGCGATGAAATCCATCCACAGAAATGATCGCAATTAGTAGTTGAAGTTCGGGGGAAAAATAAGGTTCAGAGCTCCAAAATACAAATGGTAACTTTGGAATTGTAAAAATGAAGAGTGAAACTACTTTTAAATAGTCATTTAATTATTTGCAAGTTAAATTTATTGCTATGACTATAGTTTTATTATGTTTTTATCATGAAACATGTATTTTTAATCCATTTGATGTTGTTATAAATAGGAAATACAACTGATGAATAGATTAGACATGAAGATTTATTTCAAATAATGACTTGACCACAAAGCACACTTTTTCTCCTTATTTTTCAAGCTTTGTTAAAAATGAAAAAGGTTTCGAAGCACACTTTTATCTCTTTTTCGAGCTTCGATAACAACTTAAAAGGAACCCCTGGAGTCTTCTTTTAGTTATTTTCAGACTCTGATAATGTGAAAAGATTGTCGAGCACTTGTCTTTTTGAGCTCGTAAAAGTAAATGAATTCATATCTACTCAGTATAAGTTTAACCCTTTTCTGGACTGAGATAGATTATTTACGAAAAAGGAATACCTTGGTTAAACATGACCAAAGAGGTTCTCTCAGATATTATTTTACACTTTTTTGGATCTGAGTGACAAATTTACGAAAAAGTACTTATGGAGTTTTCTTTCGTCCTCTTTTTCAAACTCTCTAAATATGAAAAAGGTCCAGGATATCATTGTCATTAAGCTCGTTAAAACATAAAATAACGATGGGCTTGTCGATCATGGCAAGAATCGAGTTTCATTCATAGCTAGACTCATTAAATTATTAAATAGCAATACTTTATTCACCCGAAAGGTTGAATTATAGATCAAGAAAATATTATCCTCCTCAAGCTTGTTAAAAAATAAAGAGGTACTAGTCAACAAATGACTGGGGAAAATTTGGGAAAGGTGAGCAAATTTCTTTATGGTAGCAAGTCAATCTTGAACATGCAACTTCCTTCACTCCATGTTCGTGACCATTTGGGTTGGGTAATCATCTTGACGATTCATTCACACCTATGGTTCATCATACCTTCACTTCGGTTTTGGGTCAATGCTGCAAAATCAGCACAGTGTCGCTGATATGTTCAAGAGAAGTCATCCAGTGAATAAATGCATCCTTCTGCAATACTCGTAAAATTTTATTCTCATGACCGTCATCCTTGAAAATTTCTATATCAAGTCATACCCTTGTCTCCGAAATCAGTAACTCCCATTTCGCAATAAGGTGAGTTCTTGTCGACGACAAATAAATATCCAAGAAGTTCACTTAGAAACATCAGATTCCAATACCATGAGGCTTGTTACAGCATTGACAAGATCCTCGCTTCCAGACCTTTGACTGAAATAGTTTGTTTGGCATTCGACATCAAATCATCTATTCACGCCTTACGAAATGTACTGTAGTACCTTGAGGGCCATTTTCATTAATGGTGGTTCTCTCGCATTTGTTAACAGCTCACATCTTTGGCTGGTAATCAAATGTTGTCTTTCGATGACAAATCATATATTTGCATGGCTAGAATTGTACCTGAATGATCAAGTGAATGAGATAAGAAGGCCCTGGATCTAGTTTCAGCCATCTGGGTTGCTATTTCAGGATTGTTGTACACACCATCATTCAAACATGCTGTAGGCATGTCTACATTGGGCAACGTTCCAGTGTGGATGACTTTCTGACTTATGTACATGTTATTAGATTGTTTATGTGCTGAACATGGGAATGCCTACCCTCAGAAATTATGATCAAAGAGGATATATCATGATGTAATGTATTGTAATATTGATGCAGGCGACCACTCCGCTTCATCTCTAGCCCATCACAGTGTAAAGCATCTCAATCAAATGTTTTTATTATTTTTACCTCATGCTTTAGGAGCCAATTGTTATAGGTCAATTTGGGCATCATTCCCAATGACTTGGCTAACTAGGCATCATCTCCAAGACCAATGACTAAGGGTCTATGTTGAGTCTCAAATTTGCATCTTTTCCATACATCTTTCTAGACCTTTTTCATCCACCTGAACCTTCCAAGTTGTCAGTATCATTGTATATTAATTGCAAAAGAGCATCTAACATGGTTTTTAATTATATTTTTGTGTCTGCTGTTTGATTTAGATTTTTCTCATCTAGCTGCGAAATCTTGCCACTTTCTGCAGCTGCTGCAACTTTCCGCAGCCATTTTGTGAAACTCTATGTTACAGGTGTCTACAGGAAAAACGAGCCACATGGGCAAGTTAGAAATGATGTGGACATGGACCGTGTCCTACTGGCTCGAGCAAATTCATCTAGGGAGGCTGCAGTCAAAGGTGTCCAAATGGAAGTCAACCGTACAGTCCCACGGTGACAGAACTCTGTTTCGTGTCACGTGAAGATTCATATGGCCGTTTCTGAGTTGCAGGAGACAAATCAACATCTGTACATGGCTCCATAGCCGAATTCAAACAGCCACTCCTCATAGATTTACTCTTCAATACGGCCATGATGCTAGATCTGTGGACGTAATGGTCTACGTGTTCTCCATCAGCATAAAATTTAGGGAATCAGTTGTATTTCCTTTGTTATAAATAACGCGTTTGTATACGCATATTAGATTAGTCTCGATTAGTCTGGAGATAGCTCTGTAATGTAATTATGTTGCCACTGTGCCGTAATATCACCTTTCTGTTATGACTGCATTTTAATACATAAGAATACTTTGTTTCCAAGCGTAATTCAGACTTGAAGGCTGTTGCCAAGGCTGGTGTAGAGGGCCCCTGCACTTGCCAAGGTTCTGTGCATTATTGTATAGTTCTTGTTTTATTTCTTTAAAACTCATTGTACCATAATTCATTCACATGTTTATACATTGCATCTTTCATGGTATATCTGCTTCATTTCTGTTTATAATCTTTCATGCTTTCCATTTTACTTTTGTCTTTCATGTTTTATGTTATTGATAATTGATCAATGTTCTTGTTTCAGGTTATAAATAGACAGCCTGGGCATTTGCATAACTTTTTGACTAATGACATGGAATTAACATTGTTCTGCTGCTAATTTGCTTTTCTTAGTTTCTGTTTAATTTTAGTATTGCTTTGTTTATTTCAGTTTTTCTCATTTGCTTCAGTAGTTAAATTTAGATATATTAAACTGCTCATAACATCTTCAGTTGCCTCTGAAAGCCACAGCTGGACTGATGGTGAAGGATTGTATTATGAAATGTGTAGTTTGATATTAGTTTCCTTTCCGCAAATTAGAAATATTAAATTGTGCATGACATCTTCAGTTACCTCCGAAAGCCACAGCTGGACTGATGGTGAGGGATTGAATTATGAATGTGTAGTTTGATATTAGTTTCCTTTCTGCAAGTTAGAAATATTAAATTGTGCATGACATCTTTAGTTACCTCCAAAAGCCACAGCTGGACTGATGGTGAGGGATTGAATTATGAATGTGTGGTTTGATATTAGTTTACTTTCTGCAAGTTAGATATCAGTTACTCAAGTTGTTTATGGTTACCTCCGAAAATCATAGCTGAACTAATGATGAGGGATCAGAAGATAAGTTGATGTAATTTGATTTAGATTTACTTTGTTGCAATTTTTGGATTTCTTTAAGCATAGCTTCTTTTGTGTTTGAATAGCAGCAAGAATAATGAGTTTCATGATCAGTAGTTCGTTGTTTGTTTGATTAGAGTAGTGATGCAATTTCATTTTCTTTGAAGAACTAATTTTGTCATTGTGTGTCTTTAAAATTATTTTGAAGTTTGGAAAATCTTTAGAAAGACATTGTTGTCTTGAATATTTGTCTCCATACTTGTTTTTCAGAATTTCATAAAAAAACCAAAAACGACAAAAAGATAAGAAATAGGTTATCTTGCACATATAGTGCGCCACACTTCATCAGCTTACAAATCCTGGATTGATAAATTAATGTAGCAATTTAGGACACACTAAATTGACCAAACATTTTGGCGCCATTGCCGGGGAAGTGTAACTAGGTAGCCAATTTCTTAAAAAAAAAAAAATAACAAAAGAAGGGAAACTTGATAACTTCTTGAAGTATGCTCTCCTCTTGCACCTAGTGTGATCTAGAGGATCAGAAAAGAGAGTTATTGGTTCAGTAATTTCTTAAGTATGCTCTCTTCTTGCACCTAGTGTGACCTGGAAGATCAGAAAGAGAATTATTAGCCCAACTTTTTAAAAAATATAAAAAAAATGACATGCATAGAGCAAGAGATTCTAGGGGAAGGTTTATAGCTAAAGCCAAGAGTTTGATTTTCAAAACTCCATCTTCTTCAAGGCATAGACAAGATTCACCACCATCTACCCCTAGCCTTAAGATTTTTGGAATTCAAGGAGCAGCTGAATTAGAGGATTCTCCTATACCACCTACCAAATCTCATTTAGAAAAGGAAGAGACTCCCTCTCATCCTCCCTTGATAGAAGAACCAGAGGACTTTAAGGACTCTAAAGAAACTATCATGGAAGAGGAAATAATAGATGGATTTGGAGGTAGAGGTAGAGGTAGAGGAGGAGGAAACAATGGAGACAACAATGGTGAAGGTAATAATGGAAGAAATAGGGAAAGAGACAACTTGTTTGGATTCCCTATAGTTGATGAGGAAACTCATACAACAATGAAAAATATCTCACCATCTGTCCTTCCTAACTTTTATGGATTGCGAAGTGAGGATCCTGAAACATTTCTGTTTGAGTTTGAAGTCGTGTGCCGAACTTATGACTATATGGAAGACTCTCAAAAACTCAAACTGTTTCCTTCAACATTGAAGGGAGCTGCTTTGAAATGGTTCATGGGATTAACCACTCAATCTATTAGGACTTGGAATGATATGAAACAAACATTTTTGGATAGATACTTGGACTATTGTATGCCCACCAATCACAAGGATGAGGTATTCAAAATTATGCAAAAAGAAGATGAAAACTTGGAAGACTTACTTGAAAGATTTCAATACAACTTGAAAAGAGCAAAGATGAGCAACTTAGATAATGAAACCTTGAAAGCCCTCATATTAAAATTCATTAGAGATGAATGGATAGATATTTTAAACATGATGGGGAAAGGAGACATTTCTCAACTTCCACTTCGTGACATAACATAACTATGTGTCCATCTCTCAAGAGGAAAATCTAAAACAGGAAAAGGGCCTAGGGATCCTTCTCTTATTAGGGCTAACAAATCTGCAATTGGATCAGTAAGTAGGGCAGAGATTGGTAATATGCTTGATGAATTCAAAACTGATATCTTAGGGAGCCTTAGTGGACAACTAGACACCCTTAAAATCCAAAACAAGCAGAAAGCAGAAACAGATGCTTTAGCCATCTTTTGTCCGAAATGTAGGAAGAAACATGCTTTAAGGGAATGTCCCTTGGATGCAAAAGTTGTAGAAACATGCATGATTTTCTCAGAGAATCATGAGATCAAGGATTGTCCTTCAATTCCTGGACTCAAAGCTGTCTTTCAAGAAGACCCAAATTCAGTAGAATCTCTCTGTTTTGTTGCAAGAAGACCTTGGCATGGACAACAAACTCAAGGGTTTAACAACCCTATGAATCTTCAAACCCCACCAAATTGGAATCCTTGGCAACAACCTTGGCCCCAACATCAAAATCCATATCAGCCATGGGTACAAGGGATGCAAAATCCTTATGGGAGATTTGCTCCATTTTATCAATATCCTCCATCTTTTCAAAATCAACAAGCTCCACAACTTCCAAACCCAAATCCACAACTTTCATTGCCATTTCCACAACAACAACCTTCTCAACAAAATCCAAATCCTCAACTCATGCTCCCATACCAACAAAAGACAAATCAACTTCCAACTCAGCCAATGCCAAATCCTAATAATAAAAATCCTCAGAATACTTACATGGTAGAAGGACAACAATTTCCTACCTATATGATTGTTCCTCTCAATGATGTACAACTCAGATCTGGTAGAGTTTTAGAAAAACCTTCTATAGATATTCAAGAGAAAGATACCTCTGAGGAGGATTCACTTCAAGTCAATAAGGGTTCTGAGGAAGCATCTCTTCAAAATTCAAGCATTCAAAAAGAAAAAGAAAATTTAACCCCCACAACTCCTATAGTTGAGCAACCTGCATCTTCATCTACACCTCCTTTTCCTGAAAGACTACAAATTGACAAGGGGGTGGAAAAACAAATTTTGTTGCCTAGCTATGATTTTCTAGATGAATTGAAGAATGTTTGTATCAAGATTCCCTTGCTACAAGCCCTTCGAGAGATTCCTATTCTAGCAAAAACTATAAAGGAGTTGAGTTTCAAAAGACCAGGAAGGAAACTAAAAGACACAAGAAGAATCCACCTGGTAGGAAAGATTGCAGATATTATGATGGGAAAAATTACCATGCAGAAGTATGTAGATCCAAGAAGTCCAATTGTCAAGACACATATAAATGGGATAGAAATTCCAAACACGTTGATTGACTTAGGGGCTGCTATCAACATTATGAGTAGACAGACTATGGACCAGCTAAAACTTCCTAACCTTCTTTTTACACCTACTTTACTGCAACTTGCAGATCGATCAATTATTAAACCAGATGGTGTATTAGAAGATATTTCATTCTCCTTAGATTCTTGGGAATATCCAATAGATTTTATGATTTTGACTCCCAAGAGTAATCTAGGAGGGCACCCACTTATCTTAGGAAGACCTTGGCTAGCCACAACTGATGCTTTTATTAGTTGTAGATCTGGGGACATGTACATTTCTAATGGTAATTCGACAAAGAAATTCAATTTGTATCCTCCAGCAAGAGAAATCACAGAAGTAGGAGACAATGAATGGGTTGATGATGAGGACACTATACAACCTGTCTTTACCATTTCTAAAATCAGTGAGGATAGTCAAATTCTGAACACATTAGAAAATTTTGAGATATCTTCAGAATATGACCCCACACAATTTCAATTGGAATCTGACATAGAATATTTATCATCAAGACAAATGTCTCTTTACTCTATGGAAGATTTTGGTAGTTCTACTATTCAGATTTTTCCAAGAAAAACATTGAATATCAACCAACATTTGGAAAAGTCACAATAAGAAGAACTAATCAAAATCTTACAAAAACATTCTACTGCATTTGCATGGGAGTATACTGACATGAAAGGTATTGATCCTAAGACTTGCATCCATCATATCTATATTGAGGAAAACAGTAGACCAATCAGACAACCTCAAAGAAGGATGAATCCAAATCTTAGGAGATAGTGAAAGAAGAGCTCCAAAAACTACTCAATGTAAACTTCATTTATCCAATTTCAGATAGCCGATGGGTTTCTCCTCTGGTTATAGTACCCAAAAAGAATGGTAAATGGAGGGTATGCATTGATTACAGGGAATTGAACAAAGAAAATTTGAAGGATCACTTTCCTTTGCCTTTTATTGATCAGGTATTAGATACATTAGCAGGTAAAAAGTACTTTTCATTTTTGGATGGTTTTAGTGGTTATAATCAAATTCAGGTAGCACCTGAAGATCAAGATAAGACCACATTTACTTGTCCATGGGGAACTTTTGCCTATCAAGTACTTCCTTTTGGGTTATGTAATGCACCTGCAACATTCCAAAGAGCAGTACTAGGAATTTTTTCTGATCTAATCCATGATTGTGTAGAGGTTTATATGGATGATTTTACAGTTTATAGTAATTCATTTGAAGAGGCATTAGAAAATTTGGAAAAAATTCTTATAAGATGTAAAGAAACAAACCTTTCATTAAGCCATGAAAAATGCTTTATGATGTTTACTGAAGGGATTGTTTTAGGACATCATATTTCACGAGATGGGATTAAGGTTGATAGATCAAAAGTTGAAGTCATCTCCAAGTTACCTATTCCAAATTGTCAAAGAGATGTTAGAAGTTTTCTGGGATTTACTGGTTACTATAGAATATTTATAGAAAACTTCACTAAAATAGCATCTCCACTCTTCAAATTGCTTACAAAAGACTGTGAATTTAAATGGGATCCTGATTGTCAATCAGCCTTTGAAACTTTGAAAACAAGAATATCTGAAGCACCTATCTTGAGAGGACCAAATTGGAAACTCCCTTTTCATATTTCTACGGATGCTTCAGATACAGCTCTAGGAGCTGTGTTGGGTCAAAAATATTTAGTTCCTTATGCCATTTATTACACCAGTAAAAATTTGACTCCCACAGAGTTGAACTATACTGTGACTGAAAAAGAGTTTTTAGCTGTTGTTCATGCAATTAATAAGTTTATACATTACATAACAGGCTATGAAACTTTTATTCATACTGACCATTCTGCAATTAGATATTTAATGAACAAACCTGTTACTAATGGCAGAGTGACAAGATGGCTCTTACTTTTGCAAGAATTCAATATTACCGTGTTGGATAGACCAGGAAAACAAAATACAGTAGCTGATTTCTTGTCTAGGATTCAGAATACTAAAGAAGATTCTCCTGTAGAGGATAAGTTTCCTGATGAATACTTGTTTGCAGTAACTATTAAAACTCCTTGGTATGCAGATATTGCTAACTATTTGGTTATAGGGAAACTACCTTCACATTTATTTCCAAATGAAAAACGAAAAATTATTCAGGAGAGTTCAAAATATTCATGGATTTCTAACGAATTGTTTAAAATAGGGCCAGATCTTGTGATCAGAAGATGTGTCAGGGAAGATGAAATGCCTGATATTCTTAAGGCATGTCATGATGAACCATGCGGCGGACACTTTGCGGACAAAAGGACGGCCTATAAAATCCTTTCCTTGGGATATTATTGGCCTTCTCTCTTCAAAGATGCAAAACAATATGTCAAAAGGTGTGATAGCTGCCAAAGAGTAGGTAAACCTACCCTTTCAAATGAAATGCCATTGCAAACACAGGTACTCATTGAACCCTTTGAAAAATGGGCTTTAGATTTCATTGGACCTATTAATCCACCATCTAAGCAAAAGAAGTATATATTGGTTTGTACTGATTATGTTACTAAATGGGTAGAAGCCAAAGCATTAGTATCTGCTACTAAAAATTCTGTTGTTCATTTTCTTTATGAGGATATTTTTACTCGCTTTGGTGTTCCAAGAGAAATTGTGACAGATCAGGGAAGCCAATTTACATCCAAATTGGTGGTGAAATTGATGGAAGAATACAAAATCAAGCACAGAAGATCTACTCCTTACCATCCGCAAGAAAATGGTCAAGTGGAGTCTACAAACAAAGTTCTTGAAAGTATCATCACCAAAACTGTTCATCTACATAGAAGAGATTGGGGAGAAAGGTTTCCTGAAGCCTTGTGGGCCTACAAAACTACATGGAGAAATACAACAGGACATTCTCCCTATGAACTTGTTTATGGGAAAGAAGTCCTGCTCCCCATTGAGTTCCAAGTCAAGACCTTCAAGATAGCAGTTCAGTTGGGGATGGACTTATCAAAAGCCCAAAAGCATAGAATGGAGCAGTTGAATGAGCTAGATGAGATTAGACAAGAGGCAATTCTAAGAAATGATCTAGTTCAATGTCAAAGAGCTAAATGGCATGACAAGTACATCAAAGAGAAGAAGTTTCAAGAAGGAGATTGGGCATTGTTATTTGATTCTAAGTTTAAATATTTTCAAGGAAAATTTCAGACTCATTGGCTTGGGCCATATGAGATTGACAAGATCTTTAGCAATGGAGTGGTAAGAATCAAGACCATTGATGACTTTCAAAATCCTCTTATTGTGAATGGCCACAGATTGAAAGTTTATCATAAGCCACTCTCAAAGGAGGAATTTGTCAAAATGTTTCAAGAGAATTCTGTAATCAGGCTGGTACAGAAGAATTCTTCTTCTCCACTAGCCTAGCTTTTGTTCTTTTCAGTTAAAAAAAAATAATAATAAAAAAAAAAATAATAATAATTGTATAAGCCTGAAAACCAATCACTGATTGGAAGTCTTAAACAAAAAATATAGGGTGAAAATCAGGAACACCTAACACTTTATATTTTCCAAAAAACAAAATCTCTCTTTCATTTCACAAGTTTTGTGACCACCCACTCCATTCCATTCCACTTCATTCCATTTCATTTCACTTCATTTCACTCCATCCCACTTCATTTTATCTATTTCATTCCATTTCATCAATAAAATTCCTTTTCATGACCATTTCCATATGGTCATTTGTCATCCGTTCATTTCCATTCATCCAAATAATAGTTGTGTCAGTTTTTGCAGCTGACATCTGTTTCCGCAGCTGACTCCAGTTTCCGCAGCCAGAAGCAGATTCCGCAGCTACCACTCTGTTTTCAAAAGAATGTACAGCCAGATGTTATTTCCATAATCATGAAATTAAATGCAGGTGTGAGGACCAATTATGAAGACATGGAGCATTCAAGATACCAATGAAGAGCAACTAATTGAAGACCAAGGAAAAAGGAAAAGATTCCAAGGTACGAGTAAAATTTATTTCAAATAGCATTGAAAACACATTTTTATATAGTTATGAACCATAAGCTCCATCCATTATGTGCAATGATTATATTGACAAATTCTGTAACCCTTTCACGATCTCCATATTATCCTCCCACATTCATTCTCAAACGGTACCATAATTAAACCTCCGATCTTCACTCATACTCCGATATTCCACCTGTGACAATAAGACGTAGTTGATTTGATTACGAATTCTTACAGCCGCATAAATCCATAGCCGTTGTTTAAACGTGCTCACATTTATTTCGTAGCCACCAAATTTCAAAACACTGCCGGATGTGTTATACTCCTCCTATTGTTCTGTTAATCTCACAGCCGTATCTCTGCTATGCTCACGAAACCCCTCTCTGTTCTGTTTCACTCCATTTCGTTCTCTATTACGCTATAGTTTGTATACCCACTCTCTAATATCTACCCACAGTCATTGTGCTCATTTCCGTGCATCCAGCCGTTCTACTTCCATTGAACCCTCCTCCACGCAGGCAAGTCTTTGAAGAGTAGAAAGAAAAATGGGTAAATTTCTAAGAGCAGAACCAGAAGGACCTAAGTTCATGGAAGGGTACCCGCAAGTCAGGGATAAATTGAAGAAAGAAAAGTGGCTGCGGTTTATCCAAAAGTTCAGAGGTTACCATAAAGAAGTGACAAAAGCATTTGCAAGGTCGTTCAATGGCCTGGAAGTAGAGATTGGAGACCTTAAGTTTGCGGTCAATGAAGCATCTATAGCAACTGCCACGGAACTTCTTCAAGAGGGTGAGCATTGGTTTAAGAATAAAAGCATTAATGATGAAGCCTGGAGAATAATCTTACGAAACCAAGGTATGGACATAAATATTTTTAAAAGAGGTATTCCTGTTCATGCTTTGAAAGATGAATGGGCTACATTGTTGCTAGTTGTTCAAAAATTCATTACCTGTGAAGGCCGTTTTGGGTCCATGTATATGTACCATACCAGGTTGCTGATGAATTTTCTAGATAATCAAACTCTCAATCTCCCATATTTTCTATTAAATAGTTTGAAGAAGATGGCTGTGACTGTTCAGAAACATTTAGGAGATGTAGAACCACATCTATATCACCGCAGTCTTGTAAAAATTTTGATTGAAAAAGAGTTAAAGAAGAAGAAAGACACATGGGAACAATTTTTGATCAGAAATTTCTTTGAGGAACCTCAGGAAATTCCTGAAGGTAGCACATCAAAAAGGAGTAGGAGAAAAAGAACAAATGATGAAATTCAAAAGACTCCTAGTACTACAATTGAAAGGACTGATAGGGAAGAGATACTGTCAAAGAGGAAGAAGAAAGAAACTAAGGGTAAAAAGCCAATAACACCAAAAGAGAGAAAAAGTATTGAGGCTATACATCAAACCCCTTCTTCCGAAGAAGATCATCAAGTGTTATCTGAAAGACTGATTCACCTTCAAGCACAGTCATCTATGGCTAAGAAGAAAGAGAAAGAAAAACAAAAGAAAAAAGATAGTGGACCACAGCGTGTGAGAAGAAGCAGCAGACTTAAGGGGAAATTGAGGAAAACGCAAATGAAAGGACCCCATTTCATCGATTTGGGAGAAGAAACATCTGAAAAATCCCCAGCTGACCATATTCCATCTCACTCTCAGTCATACAGTGAACCTGGTTCATTTCATTCTTAGTCAGACATTGAACATAGTCCATCCCATTCACAGCCAGATGTTGATGTGAGCCCTTCTCAGCGAGATTTTGAGGACAACTCTCCTTCACGGCATTTTGGGGACAGCCCAATAAAAATGACACCTGACATAGACCCCAAGCAGCAAGAAGTATATGATTATATAGAATCTTTAGAAAAAGCAGCTACAGGTCCCAGTACTTCGTCCATTCAGCCTCACACAGTACAAGATGATTTAGTCCAATCACTGAAACAGGAAGTCTTTGAGCTTGAGATTTTAAATATACACATCAAAAATGAAAATGAGACATTGAAGGAACAAAGTAAATTGGACAAAATCATTCATGATAATACCATGCTACATTTGGGAATATGGCAGAAGAAGAACAAGAAATTGAAAAGGAAATGCCAAAAGTTAAGCAGAGCACTAGTTAACATCAAATTTAGATGCTTAATGAAAAAGCCCAGAATGTTAGCAGCACCAAGGAAGAAGAGGAGAGGATTGGATGTACTGGCTGAAGTGTCAAGGCACATGAACTGAAGAAGGATTATCAAAATTTTGGTTGCATGAGGACATGCAACACCTTCACAGTGGGGGTATGTTGAGTCTCAAATCTGCATCTTTTCCATACATCTTTCTAGACCTTTTTCATCCACCTGAACCTTCCAAGTTGTCAGTATCATTGTATATTAATTTCAAAAGAGCATCTAACATGGTTTTTAATTATATTTTTGTGTATGCTGTTTGATTTAGATTTTTCTCATCTAGCTGCGGAATCTTGCCACTTTCCGCAGCTGCTGCAACTTTCCGCAGCCATTTTGTGAAACTCTATGTTACAGGTGTCTACAAGAAAAATGAGCCACATGGGCAAGTCAGAAATGATGTGGACATGGATCGTGTCCTACTGGCTCGAGCAAATTCATCTAGGGAGGCTGCAGTCAAAGGTGTCCAAATGGAAGTCAACCGTAGAGTCCCACAGTGACAGGACTCTGTTTCATGTCACATGAAGATTCATATGGCCGTTTCTGAGTTGCGGGAGACAAATCAACATCTGTACACGGCGCCATAGCCGAATTCAAACATCCACTCCTCATAGATTTACTCTTCAATGCGGCCATGATGCTAGATCTGTGGACGTAATGGTCTACGTGTTCTCCATCAGCATAAAATTTAGGGAATCAGTTGTATTTCCTTTGTTATAAATAACGCGTTTGTATATGCATATTAGATTAGTCTCGATTAGTCTGGAGATAGCTCTGTAATGTAATTACGTTGCCACTGTGCCGTAATATCACCTTTCTGTTATTACTGCATTTTAATACATAAGAAGACTTTGTTTCCAAGCGTAATTCAGACTTGAAGGCTGTTGCCAAGGCTGGTGTAGAGGGCCCCTGCACTTGCCAAGGTTCTGTGCATTATTTTATAGTTCTTGTTTTATTTCTTTAAAACTCATTGTGCCATAATTCATTCACATGTTTATACATTGCATCTTTCATGGTATATCTGCTTCATTTCTGTTTATAATCTTTCATGCTTTCCATTTTACTTCTGTCTTTCATGTTTTATGTTATTGATAACTGATCAGTGTTCTTGTTTCAGGTTATAAATAGGCAGCCTGGGCATTTGCATAACTTTTTGACTAATGACATGGAATTAACATTGTTCTGCTGCTAATTTGCTTTTCTTAGTTTCTGTTTAATTTCAGTATTGCTTTGTTTATTTCAGTTTTGCTCATTTGCTTCAGTAGTTAAATTTAGATATATTAAACTGCTCATAACATCTTCAGTTGCCTCCGAAAGCCACAGTTGGACTGATGGTGAGGGATTGTATTATGAAATGTGTAGCTTGATATTAGTTTCCTTTCTGCAAGTTAGAAATATTAAATTGTGCATGACATCTTCAGTTACCTCCGAAAGCCACATCTGGACTGATAGTGAAGGATTGAATTATGAATGTATGGTTTGATATTAGTTTACTTTCTGCAAGTTAGAAATATTAAATTGTGCATGACATCTTCAGTTACCTCCGAAAGCCACAGCTGGACTGATGGTGAGGGATTGAATTATGAATGTGTGGTTTGATATTAGTTTACTTTCTGCAAGTTAGATATCAATTACTAAAGTTGTTTATGGTTACCTCCGAAAATCATAGCTGGACTAATGATGAGGGATCAGAAGATAAGTTGATGTAATTTGATTTAGATTTACTTTGTTGCAACTTTTGGATTTCTTTAAGCATAACTTCTTTTTTGTTTGAATAGCAGTAAGAATAATGAGTTTCATGATCAGTAGTTCATTGTTTGTTTGATTAGAGTAGTAATGCAATTTCATTTTCTTTGAAGAATTAATTTTGTCATTGTGTGTCTTTAAAATTCTTTTGAAGTTTGGAAAATCTTTAGAAAGACATTGTTGTCTTGAATATTTGTCTCCATACTTGTTTTTCAGAATTTCATAAAAAAACCAAAAACGACAAAAAGATAAGAAATAGGTTATCTTGCACATATAGTGCGCCACATTTCATCATCTTACGAATCTCGGATTGATAAATTAATGTAGCAATTTAGGACACACTAAATTGACCAAATAGTCTATCATTCCCTATCATTTCAAGTTGCTACATGCCCTAAGGCAAGAACAAGACAAATCAAGCATGACTTTCATCAAGCAAAGGTTTCCAAGGTTTGAAGTTTATAGCATATGGGAGCTCACCAATGCTACTTCTAAGGAGACTAAGTGCATTTCATATGTAGGTAGCCCCATGCAAGGCTACTCTGCAAAGCACTTCCCGACATCTATGGGTGCGTTGGTCACATTGGGAGAGAAATTCTCATTTTTCTAGAATCTCCACTTGGCTAGTGCCTTCTAGAAGATTTCACATGTGTCAAGCTTCGAATCCAAGTATCCATTTGACCTCTACAATATTGGAAACATGTCTTGCCTATTATTGGAAAGCCATTGATTGAAAAACAACCTTCAGTTCATCTATAAATTGAGCACAGATCTGAGTGTTTGAGAAGGAAGAATACATAATATAGCTTACTTTTCCCTATATGCATCTGTATTGGCTTTGATTTTCCATATTGCAAGATATTAATTGATGTATATTGTTTATTCTTTACTTATTTAGCTAACTAACTTGAATAAACATCTATATTGTTGCTATATTCTGCTATTTTAGTGTTCTTTCTTGCAGGAAGCATTTTTCCTACAAACCGCTTGAATTTGAAGCTACAACGGAAGCGACAGAAGGAGCCATTTAGAAGCTCTTGGATTACAAGTAATCCTCTAATCCTTTCTGTGTGTCTACTTTGAGTTAGGAAATGTAGTCGTATAGTCTTTAATTTGTTGTTCTAGGTTTTCGTCTGTCTAGCGAAGCGTGTTTTATCCGTAATTCACAATTTTGTCCAACAGACCATATTTTAATACTTAAAGGAAGTCAGAGCATGAACATCCATGAATTACGAGTAATAAGCATTAAGACCATGGAAGGAAATCATTTAAAATATAGGACATAAAATTCATTGAAATACACTAAGAATCTCAGGTCTGTCAAGATGAAAACCTCTCTTCATTATTGATCACAGTCCATTACATAAAGCAACAGTTTTGCTAAAAAGTCTCCAACCATTTTCTAATTCGACCTCTTGGTATTTAATAGCCATATTAAAACATGATATGATCTCCTCTTAGGCCAGATACATCGAATTTCCAACTACTGACACCTTGCATAACCATAAGACATGGAATTTATTACAAAAAGACACCTAATCTACTTAACAGTCCTATTACAAATAGGATTCAAAATCCTTATCACTATCTGTGAAAAACTTATCTAATTTAAATTGCATCATTTTGCAAGTGTATCGTCACATGGTCAAATTTTCGATGATGGGCTTCAACTCTTCATGACCATATTGCTAACCTCCACCAAAATAGGAAACAATCCCATGTTTTTTAGGCATGTGGTCTTTTGCATTCATTGAACATTATAACCGTCATGTAATCTTCATTTCGTGGTCCTTTGATGTTTGAAGTTGACTTAACACATATCATCACTCATCCCTAGCCTCCAGTTGTCCAAAAACCACTGCAAAACTTGTTCAAAAGGTTGTAATTTATGGCGCTATGAAAAAACATCAGTTTCAAAGCGCCCTTTGTAATGCTGCCATTTCAACCTTTTTTTTCTTCAAAAACTTTGTTCTTTCCTTATGAAAAATTTTAATCATCCTTCAATACATCTTCCATGAAAATTACAGCTCTTAACTCATCCTTTAACCCCTTGAAAACTAATCAAAAGGAGCAGAAAAGGCAGCTACAACAGTTTTGTAGCACTTTTCTGCTTTTTTACACTAAATGCGCTACGAAACTGCTGAGTATGCAGTTTTGTCAAAAAAATTTCCAAGTGAAAATTATTATTGCCCCAAAACTAAAAATATTACTTATCTCATCATCTAAAAACCACAGCAACCTTATACTAACTTCATTTTAACTCTTTTGAGGCATTTCTTCTTCATTTTCAATAGGTTGGCCAATTGGTTTTTCCTGGTTTTTCCTGATAAATAGGTCTTGGGACAGAGCCTTTATCTCTTAATCCATGATGTATTTTTTTAAATTTAAGGAGGTTGTTGTAGGCCATTATGTCTTGAATAGAAAACTCTCTTGGGCTTTTGAAACACATCTCCTGCTGTCCAGAAACTTTCTTTAACAAACATGTGTAAAATAGGAAAACTCTATTTCTGAAAATAGGGCTTCAAATAAAGCCTTGTATCTCCCAACTGACAACACCTGTGAGAAAAGTGACAGAGGTTATTGTTATTTGATATGTTTTAAAATATAACCTCTCTCATTTTCATAAAATACCTTTTTAGTTGCTCAGAAACCTCTTTTGAATTAGAATACACAAAACTTGGAAACAAAGTTTTTACTTCATAACTTTTAGTAGTTTCGCAGCACTTTCTGCCTTTTTTACACTAGTGGCACTACGAAAGTAAGGTTTCTTGGCTAATTGGATATTTTTTATGAAAAAAATTAGGGAAATGAGATGAATGATGAAATGATGAATGAATTGACATGAAAAACCTTTAAAATGAATTTATTTAACACTAGGGAAGGTTCAAACCTAAAAATCTAATACTCCCTTTTGGTCAAATTTAAGAAATGACTCCTAAGACCCTATTTATGACCCATGATCATAAAAAAAATTGACACAATGATGTTTTGGAAATTTTTAGTGATAACAACAGAAATGGGAAATTTATCTTTAATGGTGAGCTTATTGAGCTCCATATGATCCTGAAACATACTCCATGATCCATCCTTCTTGTGCATCAACACTATTCGAGTAGAGAAAGAACTTTGACTAGGTTTAATTATACCAACCTCTAACATTTCTTCAATCATACATTCAATTTCACTCTTTTGGACATAAGGATATATATAAGGCCTGATGTTTAGAGGAACACTTCTTGGAATCAAATGAATAGCAAGATCATGATCACGAATAGGTGGGAGTCCTTTGGGAGTTTCAAACACCTTGGAATGTGTTAGCCATCAGTAAATTTTGTCAAAGAAAATGATGGCTAAAAATAGATCTTGAGCCTTCAAGATATTATTTTCACAAAAAAATTACTCATTCTTGAAGTCTGTTGTTCGTTAGTACTGTTCCCTAGCAGTGTTGTTCCTTATTGTTGTTCCCTTCAAAAGCCTACTGTTCCTTTCAAAAATCCACCAAGAGCACCTGCTATTCCCAAAGAAAACTGTTTCATAAAAAGGTCCCATTTACATCATTTCACCCCACCATATCACTCATTTTTCCCTTTTTCTTATCCTCTTTTATTTCTAAAAACCCCTTTTTTCCCTTTAAATTACCCTTCATTTCATAAAAAATCCTTTTAAACTCGTAAAATCTTGTTTTATGGTTTAAATTTCCTATTTTTCCTATCGGAACCTCAAAAAACCCCTGAAAAACCTTCTTTTTGCCTAAAAAGCACCCTTTTTTATAAACAGGCTTTAGCCCCTTTCAGCTTAGCCCCTAGCTCTTTCTCCTTCATGTACCCAAGCCCCGCGACCAGGCGCTAGTGCTCATTGCATCGAAAATTTTACATCGCAATGGCATTATCACGTTTATTACCTTGTTTCTCCTTCACCCCACTGATGTGATAAGCCCCTTCTTCCATGGCCCCTGGTCACATATCCCTCAGCGTGACCATGCTCCAGCCTTACATTTCTAGCCCCCATCACATCGAAACTTTTTTATTCTCGTTGTCTCATTCCCCCTTCCCCAACCGATGCGATTGGACCCTCCTTCCCCGGCCCATGGTCATATATCCCTCCATGCATCCCCGTTTTTCCCCTATCCTCTCAAGCTCTTCTATCTGTCCACCCCTTAAATCAATCCCCACCATCAATCTATGAGATCCAATGGCCCTGATCAAACCCGATATCCCAACCCCATCCGGACCCATCTTCCACTAGTCAAACGCCCGTCCAATCAGCGCGTGCCACCTGGCTTCCACTTTTTCCCTTGCCCAAACACCTTTCCATTATCACGCTCTCCCGTAGTTTTTGGATCCTCCCCCCGAGATCCAACGGCTTACGATCATTTTCGCATGATTTCGCCGTCCAAGGTTTAACCTGCCAAATTTGCACAAGAATGCTGGTTTCATAAGGGATAGGTGTCACACCATTATTGGATCGCGTTTGTTTTACTAAAAACCGCTTACCACAGTTTATTAACGCGAAAACCATTCCTGGTTTTTGCAAAACCACCAATCCCTTATTTCGCACTATGTATAGTTTTGAACCTTGTTTTCACAGGTTTTCACCCCTCCACTATAAAAAATCCTCTTCTGCTTGCACATCATGCTTCTCCGCCTCCACCGGCCTTCGAAGCAGTTTTACCAACCACAAAGGGTTTTATAACATGTTTTACAATTTTGTGCAAGTTATATGGTGATTTTAAAGGACGAAAGCCCCCCCTACAGTCCATAAAGGGATAGTGGATGAGGATGACGATCCTCGGAGCCTGATCAAAAGAAAAGGGGGTTGATTTTCGTGCTTTAATCAATGTTTCATCGAGCATTGGTTTAACAACTAAAAGCCCTCCATCTCAGACCATCTATGAACAAATTAAGTCAATAAAGATCAGTAAAGAGTATCAAGATTTAAACATGAAGGGTTAATGCACACGTTTGAAAGATTAAAAGCTTAATCCTATTGTTTTAAAAGTTAAAACACAGTTTGAAGGCCACGAGGACAGACAAATCAACAAAGGAGCATACGAATGCCACATCATTGAGGCTATTACTCTTCAAACTACCACCCACAGGCTTATTTCCTCAAAAGAATACACAATGAATGCACAGTCAGAGATAGTCTATCAAAGACAGCTCAGAATTAATGGCCAGCCTACAAAAAACCCCCAAAGTCAACAAAAGTGACTAAAGTTGATGAAACTGAATGTAATAATCAATTAACAGAGTTAAAACATTTGAAAACTTCTCCATTTTTCCCTTCAAAGGTCGAGAAGTGTTTGCTCTGCATTAATTGAACATATAGGCCTTTCTTTCACTCCCCCTCCTCATTCTCATATAAAGACTTCTCTAGAAGACAATATATAGGTTGGTCTTTGGATACTTTTTGAATTTAAATAGTTGTTGAATCCTGATGTAGCTCTGTTAGGAATTAAAGATACATAATCTGAGATGAGAAGTTTGAAGCTATAAAGATCCACTGGACTTGAAGATTGTAACTGGTTTGAACATCAAATACAATAGCTGATTTATGGGATCCTGGTCTATGTCAATGGTGATGTGTTTCTCATTGTAATTTTTATTTCCTTTATGTTTTCATTCTATCCACTTTTCTCTGATAAATAACAACAAATATAGATTAGGATTTACTTCTTAAGTACCCTAAGTCTCACTGATAAATCTTTATCCTTTATGTTTTCTTATAAATGTGTTTTGAAGGTAATTCAATAAAGTATAACCAGTGAAGTGTTGGTAAGCCTATGCTTCCTGAGTACAACTTGAGATATTGTCTTTGAAATGTTCTTGAAAAGTTTACTTATTAAAGTTGAGCTATATAAGTTTATGGTTAGCCCTGTCCTCTAGTTTATCTCCAATAGTTGCTTTGAAAAGTTCCCTTAAGAGTATGTTGAAAGCAGGCTAGTTTAAAAGTACTTACTTGATCTTAGGCTATTTTTTATGTTTATCATGAATGTTTCCCTTTGAGAATATGCTAAAAGCAGGCTAAGTTAAAAGTCTTTACTTGATCTTAAGCTATTATTTGTTTTTTTTAATGTTTTCTCTTGAAAGTATATCAAAAGCAGGCTAGTTTAAAAGTACTTACCTGATCTTAGGTTACTTTTGTGTCTTTCTATTAAGTGCATGTCAAAAGCAAGCTAGTTTAAAAGTACTTACCTAATCTTAGGTTGTCCTTTGTTTTTCTCATGTGTTTGCTTCTTTCACCACTGTTAATGTTTCATTCCGTAAAATAAACTTAAAGAGATCCTTTGACATAGATGACTTGCCCCATCGACCACTCTTGAAACTTGCTGTACAATTAAATCCTCTTATGACTCCATAGCCCAATGGATTGATGTTTTTCCTTGCTTATATTATCAGCTGAACCATTCTTTCACTTACTCACACCTTCACCCTTCATACAAACTTCCTCCATATTCATGTTATCTTGCCCAACCAAAACAAAACAAAAACCTTGTTCTTAATAACTAGCCTAAAACCATACTTAAGCTTAAACAAATATCCTTTGAAAGCACATACATAGAGAGATCCCTCTCTGAATCTAGGATGGCTATATCCTCAGATTCCAAAGTGGTTTTGATGTAGGCTCTGCAGCGTTTGTATTTGCCAATCTTGCAAACTGCGGAGACCTAACATACTGGTGACCATACTGGGGATTATTTCTGAGTAAAAGCCCTTAAAAAAAACACTCAGTATTAATTCAAGTAAGAGTAGCCTTCTTCAAGCACTACCAACTTAATGGTGATCATGATAGGACTTGTCTGAATCAATGAAAAACTAAGTAACCCTTAGGATTCTAACAGACACTCATCAAACCTTGAAGAAACCAGTTAGTGAGCCATAGAGTAGACTTTGTTTGTCTCATCACCATAGCTAAGTGTTGAAACAGGTATAGGACACTCTCACAATCATAGGACTGTAAAAAACTCAGAAAACCCAAAACATTTCAGATTGGTATTCAGATCAATTAGTGGTGGTGGACCATAAAACATTTTACCTTCCAAAGCTAAAAAGTTCCACCTGGCGACTCCACATGTCTAGATTGACCTAAGACTCCACTAGGAAACCCATTCTATCATAACATCATACATACTCAGTTAAGGAAACTTTTAGGATTAAGTTTTCCTATTAAAAGTCAGTTAGCTTATTAAAGATTTTCATACTTGGTTAAACTTTTCTTATCATTGTGTCTCAAGACACAACATTGTGGCTTCTACAAGAATTCATACTAGAGCCTATCCTGACCCAAATCCTCCTGAGATAGTTGATAATCCAAAAATTATACTTAGGAAATCTCCTAAGTCTAAAACTTCAACTGTTGTCAGAACAGTCCATAGAGCTAATTATGTTCCCGAAAATATCTTAGCTCTGTAAAATACACAAGTTGACTTAACAAACCCATTCAGAACTAGGTCACTTGATGATATAGATTAGAGAGACTTTGAGTCTCCACACTCAACCCAACATAGTGGTGAACATCCTGGTAATAGAGAAACCACTCCACCTGACCTTCATTTCATTCATAACATTGGTTTTTCTCATCCTATATCTACTCAATAGTCTCTTGTTGATCCTTCCACTTTTGTTATCCATACTTCCACTGTTCAAACTACTCCATTCCATCAACCCCCTCCCATCTTACATCCTCCACCTATAAACCCCTCATTTTTTCCACAACTTCCTATCATGGAAACATGGTATGCTCCCCTAGTCCTTCCTTTACCTTTAGTTAATCTGCCACAGGACTATCAGTCCAAGATTCCATTATATGATGCCAGTGGTGCTACTACTGCTTCACAACATGTGAACAAGATAAATGACTATTTTGATAGAAATGAGATACATGATAAAACTCTCAAACTCAGATTGTTTGCTCAAAGTTTAGGGGGAGAAGAAAGAAAATGGTTTAAAAGCTTAACCCCTAACAGTATTAATGACCTCCAAGCTCTTCATCAGTCATTCCTAAACAAATGGGAAGTCAGAAAAGACCCTCTCCAAATAATTTTAGATTACAACAACCTCAAAAGAAACACTGCGGAGAGTGTTCAAAATTATTGCACTAGGTTCAATAGTGTTTATAATGCACTGCCCCCAGATTTGAAACCTCCACAAGGCTCAGCTTTGGCCAAATTTCCTGAAGGATTTGATCCTGAAATGGCATATCAACTAAGAAAAAGAGATCCCTTGACTTTGGAAGACATGCAGAAGGGAGATCTTGCGGTGGAAGTAAATCTGATTGAGAAAAGAGCTAGGATGAGGAATGAAAAGAAAGTATCATTTAGGGAGGAAAATGAACCTTCCACATATAGCTAAAAAATGGAGAGAATGATGGAGGAAATTATTGAGAATATGAGCATACTTGAGAGAGCACAATATAGAGAAAATCAATCAGCTCCCCAAAACAGAAATCAATCTCAAAATCAGAATCAGAACTTTAGGAGAAATCAACCTCAAAACAGACAAAGGGAGGATGATCAATAGATCAGACCTCCTTTCCAAGAAAATTGTGTAAATGAGGATGAAGAAACAAATGAGAAAACATAGGATGACAACATAAACATGCTGGGAGTAAGTAGTGATGATTCTGTTTTCCTCCATGAAAGAATACAAGGTTTATATACACCATATGATGATATAAGAACATAAACTGATTATTATGAACAACACTTTGAAAATGCCATCATAGGATCACCTAAAAAATATGACCTGAGAAGTAAAAAGAATCAAGAGACTCCCAGAAACAAAACCTATGACAAATCTACCAAAAACAGCCCTGAAAATGTTTCCAAAAAGACAACAAAAATTCACAAGACAGTGGCTATAAATTCTTATTTAAAGAAAGGAAAAAACACCCAAGCCAATGAAAAATAGAGTGTTAACCCCAGCAGCACTATCATCTCAGCTAACGCTCCTGAAAAAACCATTTTAAGTGCTGTAAATATTAAAAAACAACAAGCTGATTTTGCTGATGAATCAGTGACTAAGAAGGCTGAATTAAACATTTTGAAAAACTAGATTCCTTTTAGCCTAGAGAATGAAATATCCAAAATCAAAATCTCTGTCCCACTCACTAAATTAGTCACTCAAAATGTATATAGAGGTTAAATTTTGAGAGCTTTGAACATAGAAGATGTTCATGACACAGTTAACTTAAATGATTATACCCAAGAGCTCATATTTGGACCAAAAATTGAAGGAAAATTTCAGGAAGGAACCACCCCTCCATTTTACATCAGTTTGAACATCCATGATAAAATTTTGCACAATGCCAAACTTGATTCAGGAACATCACACAATCTTATGCCCAAGGTAATAATGGAAAGATTATGTTTAGAGGTGACTAGACCCTACAAAGATTTATATTCCTTTGATTCAAGTAGGGTGAGATGCCTAGGCCTAATAAAGGATCTGTGTGTTAACTTAACCCAAATACCAACCAAGAGCTTAGTGATGGACATTGTAGTGGCTGATATCCCCCCCAAATATGGAATTCTTCTTTCAAGGTCATGGGGTGCTAAGTTACAAGGTACTATGCAGATGGATATGAATTATGCCACCATCCTTGTCTTCAGTCAACCTAGGAGACTCT
Source organism: Pinus albicaulis (assembly GCA_034641835.2). Lineage (NCBI taxonomy): Eukaryota > Viridiplantae > Streptophyta > Pinopsida > Pinales > Pinaceae > Pinus > Pinus albicaulis. The sequence continues at coordinate 295,147,400 of CM076573.1, forward strand.
ATAGGGAAACACATATGAAATACATGGTGAGTAACCAAGAAAGACTAGAGAATTCTCCTTTCTATTCCATACACACTGACCTTGACTCATTCATTCTTTACAATTACGATATTCCTAATGAGCACGAGTTATTCAATAAAACATCATCAAATTTAGTGGTCACTACACATCCAAACATAGTAGAAGAAAATGATGAAGAGGAAAATGAGGAGGAAACTAAAAGGCAGTTTATTGATTCAGATAATTATAGCAAATAGATCACTGGTTTTAAGGTTCAAAACAGTCATAAAAATAGTGAAGATCATGGAAATCAAGGAATATAACCTCAAAACATTGAAAATATTGAGGAACAAACCATAGAAAAACATAGTGCAAACCCTTGTACAAAACAGATTGAGGAAGAAGACAGAGAGGATATTAGTGAAATAAATCACAAATCTCAAAACAGTCCTCTTTGGAGCATGATTTTGATGGGTCTTGCACTAAAAATGATGCAGGAGTAGGCATATGGTTACACAACACTAAAAACAATCATGCTGAGGGGCATTCCTATAAATTAAAATTTCAATATACAAACAACATAGCTAAGTATGAAGCTCTCCTTTTAGGCCTACATTTATTGAAAAAAATGGGAGCCAAAAGAGTAACAGTCCATGGAGATTTAGAGTTGATAATTAGGTAGGTAAATGGGGAATATAGTGCCAAACATCCCAGACTTAGAGCCTATAAAGATGATGCCATGGACTTGTTAAAAACATTTGATGAATTCCAACTTATCTTTGTCCCAAGAAACCAAAATGTCCTTGCCAATGGTTTAGCCTTTGCTGCTAGAACTTGTCTAACACCTTATGAAACCAAGCAATGCACCAGCCAAGTCAAATATAGACCAGTTGTCCGAGATAATGAAAAATACTAGCAAGTTTTTGATGGAGATAAACAAATAGAAGACTTCCTGTAATCCAAAAATGAATTTGAAACACCACATTCAGATTCAGATTATTATGAAGACTGTCCTACTAAAGAAAATCCACTTACTGAAGAAAAAAAGTCTCCATAGATTGCAGAAATAAATATGTTAACAAATGAACTCCAACATATGACAGAAAATAGCATAGATTTGGAAAATGAAGACTTAGAAGTGCTGCAATCCAAATACCAAAGCTTGCCTAAAGGACTAGTCCCTTTAGAGGAATTGTTTGATTTGAATGATGTGGCCAAAAGGCCAAAACTGGAACCTATTGAAACTGAAGTGGAAGAATGCAACATAGGCAGTGAGGAAAAGCCTAAAATGATCAAATTATCCAAGACACTGCCAACTCACATTAAATTGAAATATATTGAGCTTTTTAAAGAGTTTTCTGATGTGTTTGCATGGAGTTATGAAGATCTGAAATCATATGATACAGAAATAATCCAACATAAGATACCCCTAAAAGAAAACCAGAAGTCTTTTAAACAAAAATTACGTAGAATCAACCCTATTCAATTACTTCTGGTAGAGAAAGAAATCAAAAAAATGTATGATGCTAGAATTGTAGTCCCTGTTAGATACTCAGAGTGGGTGTCTAATCTTGTATCAGTTAGGAAGAAAACATGAGAGATAAGGCTTTGCATTAATTTTAGAAACTTAAACAAAGCCTCACTGAAAGACAACTATCCTTTGCCCAACATGGATCATATCCTACAAAAGGTAGTTGGTTCTAAAAGAATTTCTTTGCTAGATGGCTTCTCAGGTTACAATCAAATATTGGTACATCTTGATGATCAACTTAAGACAGCCTTTGCTACACCTTGGGGTACTTTCATGTATTTGAAAATGACTTTTGGTTTAATGAATGCTGGTGCCACATTTCAGAAAGCCATGGACATTGCATTTTCAGAAGAAAATAGGTTACTTCATAGTGATTTACTTGGATGACATCATTGTCTATTCTAAAACAGATGAAGAACACCTAATGCACTTGAGAAAAGTCTTTGAAAATGTAGAAAATTTGGGTTATCTTTAAATCCAAAGAAAACACGGTTTGGTATCCAAGAAGGGAAACTTCTTTGGAACATCATATCAGAAGAAGGAATAAGGATAGACCCAAAGACGATTGATGGTATTTTGAAAATCAGCCATCCCAGAAACATCAAGGAACTTCAATCTTTCATTGGGAAGATTAATTTCTTGAGGAGGTCATACCCAATCTAGCTAAACTCCTTAGAAACATAACAAACATGCTTAAAAAAGAAGGAGTTAAATTGACCTTAGAAGCAAAGAAATCATTTGAGCTAGTAAAACAAGCACTTACCAAAACACCAGTTCTCATTAGTCTTGATTTTACAAAGGATTTCTTCATTTTTTCATTTGCATCAAAACACACAATAGCTGTTGTCCTATTACCGAAAAACATGAATGGACAAGAGCAGCCAATTGCATTTTTCAGCAAGTCATTAAGAGATGCACCTCTAAAGTACAATATAATGGAAAAACAAGCCTTTGCCTTATTCAAAGCTTTAAAATACTTCATAGTTTATATTTTACATTCCCACATAGTAGCATTTGTGCCTCATTCAGTTCTAAAAGACATATTGACCCAAGATCCAGATGGAAAAAGAGGAAAGTGGATTGCTGTAATTTTAGAGTATGACTTCATAATCAAACCCACTAAGCTCATAAAAGGTCAAGGACTAGCAAAACTTATGGTTGAATCCAACTTTCAAGCTCTTGATAAAAACATGTTTAATGCATTAGATGAACAGGAAGAGTTTTTAACTCCAATTATTGAAGATCATTTTCTAAATTCATCTTGGTAAGCTGACATTTTGTATGTTTTGCTCAATCTGAATGTCCCTCCTGGTTTTTCTAAAACAAAGGAAATATTTTTAAAGATGAAAGCCATAAATTACTGCATTTTGAATAAATGTTTATATTGAAAAAATGCTAGTGGATTATTGCTTAAATGTTTTCCTGAGAATGATGCAGATAAGATCAAGCATGAATTTCATGAAGGAGAATGTGGAGGCCATCTCTACTGGAAAGAAAATGCTAAAAAAATCCTTAGAGATGGTTACTACTGGCCCACCCTCTTTCAAGATGTCCATAGAATGATTATTTCCTGCCACAAATGCCAAATCTTTGAAGGCAAAATAAAGCTGCTTCCCTTACCTCTGTAACCAATCACTGTTGAAGCTCCTTTTCAGCAGTGGGGTCTAGACTTCATTGGGGAAATCCATCCTCCCTCATCTACCCAACATAGATGGATCCTCATAGCAACAAAATATTTTACCAAATGGATAGAAGCCATCCCTTCTAGGAATGCCACAGACTCAGTCATCATTTCATTCTTTGAAAACCATATATTGGCTAGATTTGGCTGTCCTAGAAAGAACATAATTGACAATGCTGCTGCATTTGGATCTAAAAATGTGGTTGAGTTCTGTCATAAACATCAGATTATATTGAGTCATTCCACAACTTATTACTCTCAAGGTAATGGGTTGGCAGAGTCCTCAAACAAAAGTTTGGTAAACATTATCAAGAAGTTGTTGGAAGATAACAAGAAATCATGGCACAATAAGCTAGTACATGCTTATGAGCAGACAGATTGACAGTTAAGAAGTCAATTGGGATGTTCCCTTACCAGCTATTTTATGGAACAGATGCAATGTTTCCAACCAGTTTAGGAGTGCCAGTCATGAAGCTGATCCAATAAGTACAGTCTAAAGATAATGATATGACAAGAAGAATAAATCAAACTATACATCTACAACAAACCATGGAGGAGGTATACATCAGAGCACAACAATTACAAGAAAATTTCAAGAAGCTATTTGACAAAAGAACCAAGGAAAGTGATTTTAAAATTGGTGATAAAGTTTTAAAATGGGATTCAAGGAGAGAAGATAAGGGCAAACATGGAAAATTTGATAATTTATGGCAAGGCCCTTATCTTATCCAATCTGCTATTGGAAAAAATGCATTTTTTCTGCAAGAATTGGATGGAACTTAATACTTTGGAGGTCCTGTCAATGGCAGGGTTCTCAAACAATATTTCTGTTAACTAATATTTTTAGTTTTAAAGCTTTCTATTCATTGTATATAACACTACTTTTGAACTTAAAAAAAGAAAAATACAAAAAACAATAAAAAAGGAAAAGAGGGCAGAAATAAAAGAAAAAAGGTATAGCCCCATACCCAAAAACAAGGAAAAAATCTGAAAGTGTGCAAGCTTAAATGCCACTACCAAAAACAACATCGCTATTTTAGTCATACAACCTAATCATGACTAAGATAGATTTCAATTTTCTGTTGATAGATTAGTGAAGAAGATTTGCCAAACTGTTCAATCTTGTCTTATCACTAGAATATATTAGGATATAAAAAAATTGGTTCAAACAAACTGAAAACCTAAACCTATTAGATTGATGTACAGTTGATTCTAATATGCTCAAAATCTGAACCAAGAAAAAGAAAAAACAGCTCTAAAAAGATCAAAACCAGAGCTGAAAGAAAGAATGAAGGATGATTTTTATTTTTCAGATCTTAAGCCTTCACATTTTGTTTTTCTGCAATTTTCAGTCTATGTGCAGCTTGTTTTTATGTCATAGTCCCATAGCAAATCAGACTGCTTAATCCTGGTTTGACTGTCTTTTCATTTCTGTTTTAGCAAATAGAGAATAAAATATGCCAGACAATATAATCCTAGTAGATAGTAGCTTAGGTAGAGAATTTATGAGTTCAATAGTCTAATCTGAACTCATGGAAGAAGTAAGGGTAGATTTACATTAGTTTTTCCTGTTTTCAAAAGAATAAAATGCTGTTGTTTAAGGTTTGCAAGTCTAAGTGAACCTTCTGAAGAAAAAATGTTAGGAAGTAGGTTGTGTAGGTAGTTGTTTGGGAAATAAATAATTCTTTTTGATGTAAGTACTAATCATCTTTTAAAGTAGCATGATCAAAGAAGAAAAGAGGTGTTCAATGGACCAAGGCATAGGTCTGCATCCCAGAGATAAAATCTAAATTTCTTGACACCTCCAAGGAACTGCCATCCCCAAGTGAAGCCACTGTTAGCCATCAGTAAATTTTGTCACAGCAAATGATGGCTAAAAACAGGTCTTGAGCCTTCAAGAGATTATTTTCATAAAAAATTACTCATTCTTGAAGTCTACTATTCCTTACTGTTGTTCCCTAGTAGTGCTGTTCCTTATTGTTGTTCCCTTCAAAAGCCTGTTGTTCCTTTCAAAATTCCACCAAGAGCACCTACTGCTCCCAAAGAAAACTGTTTCCTAAAAAGGTCCCATTTACATCATTTCACCCCCCCCATATCACTCATTTTTCCCTTTTTCTTATCCTCTTTTCTTTCTAAAAACCCCTTTTTTCCCTTTAAATTACCCTTCATTTCATAAAAAATTCCTTTTAAACTCATAAAATCCTGTTTTATGGTTTAAATTGTCCTATTTTTCCTATCGAAACCTCAAAAAACCCTTGAAAAACCTTCTTTTTGCCTAAAAAGCACCCTTTTTTATAAACAGGCTTTAGCCCCTTTCAGCTAAGCCCCCAGCTCTTTATCCTTCATGTACCCGAGCCCCGCGACCAGGCGCTAGCGCTCATCGCATCGCAACTTTTACATCACATTGGCATTATCGCGTTTATTACCTTGTTTCTCCTTCCCGTCATTGATGCAATAAGCCCCTTCTTCCATGGCCCCTGGTCACATATCCCTCCACATGACCATGATCTAGCCCCACATTTCTATCTCCCATTGCATGAGCGCTTTTTTATTCTCGTCACATCATTCCCCCTTCCCCCACTGATGCGATTCGCCCCTCCTTCCCCGACCCATGGTCATATATCCCTCCATGCATCCCCGTTTTTCCCCTATCCTCTTGAGCTCTTCTATCTGTCCACCCCTTAAATCGATCCCTACTGTCGATCTATGCGATCCAACAGCCCTGATCAAACTCGATATCCCAACCCCCTCCGGACCCACCTTCCACTAGTCAAACGCCTGTCCAATCAGCGTGTGCCACCTGGCTTCCACTTTTTTCCTCGCCTGAGCAACTTTCCATTATTGTGCTCTCCCATAGCCATTCGATCCTCCCCCCAAGATCCAACGGCTTATGATCACTTTCACGTGATTTCACCGTTCGAGGTTTAACCTCCCAAAGTTGTGCGAGACTGTTGGTTTCATAAGGGACATGTGTCGTACATTATTGGATCGTGTTCATTTTATTAAAAACTGCTTACCACAGTTTATTAATGTGAAAACCATTCGCGGTTTTTGCAAAACCACCAATCCCTTATTTCACGCCATGTGCATTTTTGAACCCTGTTTTCACAGGTTTTCACCCCTCCACCATGAAAACTCCTCTTCTGCCTGCACGTCATGCTTCTCTGCCTCCATCGGCCTTCGAAGCAGTTTTACCAACCACGCAGGGTTTTATAACTTGTTTTATGGTTTTGTGTAGGTTCTATGGTGATTTTAAAGGACAAAAGCCCCCCCCCTATAGTCCATAAAGGGACAGTGGCTGAGGGTGATGATCGTCAGAGCTCGATCAAAAGAAAAGGGGGTCAATTTTCATGCTTTAATCAGTGTTTCATCGAGCATTGGTTTCACAGTTAAAAACCCTCCAGCGCAAACCATCTGTGAAAAAATTAAGTCAATTAAGATCAGTAAAGAGTATCAAGATTTAAACATGAAGGGTTAATGCACAAGTTTGAAATATTAAAAGCTTAATCATGTTGTTTTAAAAGTTAAAACACAGTTTGAAGGCCACTAGGACAGAAAAATCAACAAAGGAGCATCTGAATGCCACACCATTGAGGCTATTACTCTTCAAACTGCCACCCACAGGCTTATTGCCTCAAAAGAATACACAATGAATGCACAGTCAGGGATAGTTTGTCAAAGACAACTCAGAATTAATGGCCAACCTACCAAAAACCCCCAAAGTCAACAAAAGTGACTAAAGTTGATGAAATTTAATGTAATAATCAATTAACAGAGTTAAAACATTTGAAAAATTCTCCATTTGGCCCTTCAAAGGTCGAGAAGCATTTGCTCTGCATTAATTGAACAGATAGGCCTTTCTTTCACTCCACCTCCTCATTCTCCTATAAGTACTTCTCTAGACGATAGTATACAGGTTGGTCTTTGGATACTTTTTGAATGTAAATAGCTATTGAAGCATGTTGTAGCTCTGTTAGGAATTGAAGATACATAAGCTGAGATGAGAAGGTTGATGTTGTAAATACCCACCGGACTTGAATATTGTAACTGGTTTGAACATCAAATACAATATCTGATTTATGGGATCCTGGTCTATGTCAATGGTGATGTGTTTCTCACTGTAATTGTTATTTCTTTTATGTTTTCATTCTTTCCACTTTTCTCTGATAAAGAACAACAAATATAGATTAGGATTTACTTCTTAAGTACCCTCAGTCTCACTGATAAATCTTTATCCTTTATGTTTTCTTCTAAATGTGTTTTGAAGGTAATTCAATAGAGTATAACCAGTGAAGTGTTGGTAAGCCCATGTTTCCTGAGTACAACTTGAGATATTGTCTTTGAAATGTTCTTTAAAAGTCTGCTTATTAAAGTTGAGCTAGAGAAGTTTATGGTTAGCCCTGTCCTCTAGTTTATCTCCAACAGTTGCTTTGAAAAGTTCCCTTAAGAGTATGTTGAAAGCAGGCTAGTTTAAAAGTACTTACCTGATCTTAGAATATTTTTTATGTTTATCATGAATGTTTCCCTTTGAGAATATGTTGAAAGCAGGCTCAGTTAAAATTCTTTACTTGATCTTAAGCTATTCTTTGTTTTTTTTAATGTTTTCTCTTGAAATTATATCAAAAGCAGGCTAGTTTAAAAGTACTTACCTGATCTTAGGCTGTCCTTTGTTTTTCTCATGTGTTTTCTTCTTTCACCACTGTTAATGTTTCATTCCATAAAATCAACTTAAAGAGATCCTTTGACATAGATGACTTGCCCCATCGACCACTCTTGAGACTTGTTGTACAATTAAATCCTTGTATGACTCCATATCCCAATGGATTGATGTTGTTCCTTGCTTATCTTATCATCTAAACCATTATTTCACTTACTCACACCTTCACCCTTCATACAAACTTCCTTCATCTTCATGTTATCTTGCCCAACCAAAACAAAACAAAAACCGTTTTCTTCATAACTAGCCTAAAACCATACTTGAGCTTAAAGAAATATATGTTGAAAGAACATACATAGAGAGATCCCTCTCTGAATCTAGGATGGCTAGATCCTCAGATTCCAAAGTGGTTTTGATGTAGGCTCTGCAGCATTTGTATTTGCCAATCTTGCAAACTATGGATACCTAACAGAATGATTTTCCAAGAATTTTTGGAGATCTGCAGAAATAGATGATTTTGATGTTGGAACTTCAACTGAGCATAATTGTGCAATTACACCTTGTTGTTCTTTCTTCGAAATCTTTGTCATGAAATTAGAGCTTATTATCTTTCCCGTCTTCCCTGCAATACCTCGTAATTCGACTTCCTTTCATTCTGAAAAAAATTTCAAGAAAAGTTCTTGAAAATTAAAAGCTACCATCTCCAAATATTGTAACCATTGTACTCCTAGTACAACATCAACACCTCTCATAGGAATGGAAAGCATTGGACTATTCAATACATATTCCCCCATGGTTAGCTTGATATTATGACATTTTCCAGAGAGATTATAGTTCCTCCATTTGAAACCATCACTTGACATTCTGGTGCTGGGTATAGGAAACAATTCAATTCCTTGGCTACCTTACAATGAATAAAATTATGGGTACTACCCGAATCAATCAACACTATTACCTTTTTCTTATTGATATGTCTTTCTATATTGAGAGTTTGAGGAGTGGTAATTCCTGCCAATGCATTAGACGAGATGGTCAGACTCATTTCTTCCTCTTCTAGGGTTTGTTCTTGGTGTATATCCTCTTCTTTTCAAGATTCTTATTCATTTTCTTCTTCCTCTTCACAATCTATGTAAAATAATTTCTTCTCAGCACACTTATGACCTTTAGTGTATTTTCTATCAAAACTGTAGAAAATCCCTTTTGCTCTTTTTTCTTCCAATTGTTGTGATGTCAACCTTGTAGGTTGTGGAAGTCTAGGAGTAGCAACACTTCCATCTTTATATATGTGAGTGGTAGGCTTCCTTGTTGCCATAATTTTACATTCAATTTTTCTTGCCAACCTGAATGCCTTTTCCAATGAATCAGGTTCCAAAACATGAACTTCATGTTGGATTTTATCCTTTAAAGTCCCTATGAAGACATCAATCCTATCTTCCTCTGGAATATCAGTTACCCTTATATTCAATTTTTGGAAGTCCTCAATGTGCTCCACCACTAAACCCTTTTGTTTGAGATTTATCAATTGGCTAAATAAGGTGTTGCTTTTTGTATCCTCATAATGTGCTATCCTTTCCTCTGTAAAAATTGACCAAGTGAAAATTTTTTTACAGGAGCAAAGCCATCGATACCATACAAATGTATTTTGTTATAAATGTAAAGTTGCAATGCATACCTTTTGTGTGTTTTGCACATTATTGAGATCAAAATATTGCTCCATATGTAGTATCCATGTTATGGGATCCTTGCCATCAAACTTCCTCATATCCATATTTGGAATATGGTGGTTCTTCCATCCAAAATTATATTTTATGAAATAACGATTAACATTTATTTTGTTCTCATCATGAGTTTCCTCTACTATCTTTTCGCCAATAGGAAACATTTCTTGTATTAACTTTGCCAAACCTTTGATGTCTAATTTTATATCATTCTTCATGTTTTCCATTTTTTCATCGATCTTAGCTTCCATTTCATCCATCTTAGCTTCCATGCCTTTCTTCAGAACTTCCATTTCATTTTTTGTTGTTTTTTGCGATAGCAAAATTTGGTGCACTTGCTCTTGTCATTTTGATATCTCATGTTGTGTTTCTTCGTCTGCATGAGTCATAGTAGAGCCTTCTGAAGGCTTAATGGTTGTTGAATTATTTTTAGGGGGAATTTTAGAACCCAATACTAATATCTATTCTTCAGTATGCCCTTGGAATAAATTCAAACTAATTTTTTTTCAAACGAGACTTATGTAATTCGAAAAAATACACACCTTTTTCTTGCGTTTGAGGAGCTCGATATTGAAAATGAAATATCTCTATGATGTAGGATCTTCAATATCTAACATTCGGCCTTGAAGTATCCCTTTGAATCATCTTTCGACTGCCACAGGTTTGACCTGATTTCGATTCTTCAAGACAAAGTTATGCCCAATCTCCCATGATGACCTAATTATGGATTGGTTCAGTAGAGTGAACTTGTACGACTTTCCACATGTCACTGTTTCTTACTTTGGCTCTGAAATTGATATACTGAAAACTAAATTTTGTGTACTTTCAACCACTTTTTATAGAATCTCAATCCGACGCTCAGAGAGAGAGAGTTATGACATTTTTCCCACGATCACCTCTTTGAGATGAAATTTGGGAGCCTTGAACAAATCCTAACTTCCATAGATCATATTGCCAAAAATATTCTGAAAAAAGATCTGAAATTTTTATAGGAGGTTCTTCCAAATTTCGGCTTCACTCTGTGAAAATTTCAACTTCTGAAACCTCGTAGACAAATATTTATAGTGAAAATTCCGCAATGACCTTTTTAGGTTAAATTTAGGAGCCTGAAAAAATCCCTAACTTCCACAGATCATATCTCCGCAAATGTTGCGATAAAAAATCTTAAATTTTACAACAATGTTCCTTAGGATTTCAGCTTCACACTCTAAAATTTTTAGCTTCTGAACCTTCGTAGAAAAATAGTTATAGCGAAAATTCCACGATGACCTGTTTGGAGCAGTGAAGCCCTAGAATCCAATGCTCTGATACCAAATGTTATGAAACCAGCTCCAAAAATAGAAGAAACAAGAGATCAACACCTTATAAATCAGCCACTTCAAGGGGGAAACCTCCAATACATTACATAAATGAACAACTTTTGGATGATAGAAATGACCAAAACCTCCTTCTATATATAGGAGTCCATGGGCCCATAATATAATCCTAGTTGACCTAACAATAACAATGTAATGGCACAATAATAACAATATTGGGGTCATAGGGGTACAAAAATAACAATAAGGGGGATACACTAATAATAATAAGGGACTAAACTAGTAATATAGGGACCTCATAGAAAGACTAGAAGGAGAAGGATCCAAACTTCACAAGGAAGGAGAAGGATCATCAGGAGGCCATAATGATGAAGACAAATCAAAGAAGGGTAATGGAGGAAATGGAGAAAGTGGAAAGTCACCATCATCACCCTTATCTTCATCTTCATCGTCTTCTACATCATCTTCAGTACATCAATCTCACAAAGTCAAGAACAATGGTAAAATTCCTTTTCTAAAACTTGATGTTAAGTTTGATTTGACAATGTTTGATGATGAAGTTAATGCAGAAAAGCTAGATAATTGGATTAGGAAATTAGAGGTCTATTTGAGAATTCAAAATTTTCATGATGATGACACCAAAATCCAACTAGCTTCATTGAGAATGGAAGGTGCAGCTCTTGTTTGGTGGGAAGCCAAGACAAACGAGGAGATCAAGAAATATGGTAAGATTATCTTATCATGGAATGATTTCATTTATGCAATAAAACAACAGTTTTATCCATTAGCTCACATGCAGAAATGCATAATGGACTAGAAAAATTTTAAACAATTGAAAAGAAAAAATGTACAAGTGTATACCCAAGAATTTAGAAGAATAACTCTTTTACTAGGAGTAGATTTGCATAGCCAAGACACTTTTACTCAAGTATATAGGAGGTTTACATACTTACTTAAGACATACCATTCTCATGTTTAACCCTACAAGCCTAGATGAGTTTTGTGTTCAAGTGACACATTTAGAGGCAAGGGGAAAAAAAACTTAGATGGGAATGAGGAAAGTGAGTTTAAAGGCAAATGGAAGAAAAAAAAATGCAAATACTAGAAAAGGGAAGGGAAAATTCTTCTGCAAACACTGTTCTAAAACAAGCCATGATGAGGACCATTGTTGGAAACTTCATCCAGATTTGAAACCATAAAATTTTAAAGCCAAAGATAAAGCCAAGGAGAAAGGCAAGATGGTTGCAATAGTTGAACAAGACCTAGGGTCAAAATCAGGAGATGAAACAAAAATCATAGTTATGGGACTAAAGAAAATAAAGGGGAAAGATAATGAAACTAAACCCGGTTCTAGTATATCTAATTGTCACATAGAAGCTCCAAGTGAAGAAAAGAGAATTGAAATGTTTCATGTGAGGGTCATTTCCAAACATACCAAGGTTGACACACTATTTGACAGTGGGTCGCAAGTAAACCTTATTTCTGAAGACTTAGTCAAGAAATTTAATCTTGAGAACATTCCACATGCAAAACCATATCCAATTGGTTGGATTTATAAGGATGCAAATTTATAGGTTTCAAAGAAGTGCATGTTGTGCTTTGCAATAACTTCACATTTCATTGACATGGTTGAATTAGATGTTGTTCCGCTTGATATAATAGGTATGGTGTTGGGCAGTCCTTACTTGTATGATAGGAAATCTATATTTCATCACCATGTGAACAAGTACCATTTATTCAAGGATGGAAAGGAGTACATTGTGAGAGATCATCACAAAAAACTAGACTCTTCTTTAGTTAATGCAGGGCAGATGAAGAGGCTCGTCAATGCAAGTCAAAAATTGACATTGATGATGATTAAGAAAAGAGAAGTTTTACATAATCCTTTTCAAGTAAATGTTGATGTAAATAATGATTTGTTTCAGTTTGAAAGAAGGTTGTCCTTGAAAGAAGATGACATGCAATTGTAGCAATCATTTTTGGTGTCGAACGGTGCTGAAGACAAAGTGTTAGTGCAAGAAGTTGCAAAGGTCCAAGAGAGGGAAAAGAAACTTAGCAAAGAAGGCACAAGATTCAACAATGATCATTACTGGTTTTAGAAAGGCATGGTACAATGGCGAGGAAAATTGGTCAGGAATCGATGCAAGTTCAAAGCAAATTCAACAAAAAATCGCCATAAGGATAGGATGAAAGGTGAAACTAATTTTCAGTTTCCTTTTATTATAGACCAATGTAGAAAAAATGTGTTTACTGCAAAGTTAAGTTGCTATTCTGCAAGTTTCGAAAATGTGCAGCATGACAAGGTCAAAGTTAGCAATGGTTAGTCAACAGAATCAAGGAAAAAAATTTCGTTTCATGGAAAGCTCCAATTAATGAAAATAGGGAAATTTCAGTGGATCAAGATTGGAAGAGTGGGGACATAGTCTCCTCATCTTCATGTTTAGTAGTCCAGAGAGTTTTTGGCATCCAAAAGCTACCTAGTGGGGAGGTGTGATCAGGAGATCATATCCATTGTTAAAAAATGATCAAAAATAAAATTTCTAAAAAATGTTTGCAACCTAAGCGATCGAAAAGGTCTCGTTGCTACGATTATAGCACCGTAAATGGTTCAAAAAACAGAGGTCGTATGCAGAATTTATTGAAGTTTGAAAAGACCATTAAACTCTAAAAACTGGACCTTTGACTAAATTTGAATTTATATAAAAAAAATTCAAAAAAATATATTTGGAAAAATATTTTTTATATTATGGGTTTTGGGCCTATCGATGGGCGCCACGTGGCATGCTTGGAGGATGTCACGTGGCCCCAGGCCGAAGGTTAGAAGTGGTTTAAAAAATTTTACGAGTTGGTGGTTTGAACATGGTACCTATCCACAAGCACTGCAAGTGCCCATCGTTAAGCCACCAGAGTGTTACTTAACTATTAGGGGTGTCGTTTTTATTTAACGGATAAAGGTTTTTGTGATGGGGGTTTGGGAGGCCAGCCCTAAAGGGACAACCCCCCTCCATACGCCTGATGCCAAGAGCCTTGGCCTCCACGATAACCATGGCATCAAATGTGAAATTTCCACTGGGATTCCAGGACTTGTCACATGGTGGGTTGTTAGACTTGATTGCAAATGGTTAGGACAAAACCATGTCCCTTAGAGTTCCAAGCAACTACGTGGCTAACGAAATTGACGGTTAACCCAATGTGGTCACATGCTTATCAACACATTTAATGTACCTACTAGTTTTGGCAGGGATTCTAGTGGAACTGATAATTTCGGTGGCATTTCCAGTTTATTCACACTAACTGGAGTTTCTCTAGTTTTGGAGGAGTTTTTTAAGGGACATTGGGCATTTTCTTGTTTGGCCATAAATCCTTGGATATTCGACCAATTTTGAGGAATGAATAGTCAATTTTTAGTATTATCGACATTATGAACACATTGGTAGAGGTTTTAGAGCCATCAGAGGTCATATTGTGTAGGTTTAGCTTCAGGAGAGGTCAAGGAGCCATCAGGGCCACTAGGGTGTTTTCAGTGTTTTGAGTATCCATTCTCTATTTTCTACAAGTGAATAGTCATTCCTAAATAATTCAATAATTCTAAAGCTATTTTTATAGAGAGCACAACCATTTTAGGCTTTTATTCACATGTACTTACCATTTTTTAGCAATAAGATATGAGCGACATGCCATTGGGAGTTGGACCAGCAGATGTAGCCCGTGAGGGGTGAACTGCTTCATCAAATTTTCTGAGTATTGTTACATGTGATGTTTAATTATTTGTTATTTACAACTATACAGTGTTATAAAATCAATTTACATGCTTTAACCTCACACAAAAATCTATTTAACTAAGTTAAAACCATTTGTTTCACCTGCAATAGAGAACCTTATGCACGAAATTTAATTACTATTTGGATACTTAGAACATAAAAACTAATACATTCCATTCAGATCAATAAGGATCAACAAACAGGCTCAGGTATGGTCATATCCATCCAATCAAAAGAGTCATGCATATAGTCATGATAAACCAAAATATCTCACAGCCTGGATCTTATTAGAAAAATCCAGGGTCTTGCGCTCTATCTCGACCCGAACAAGTACAAATTCAAGCATGCGAATATGTGAGCTAGAGTCAAACATGTAAGAAAATCACCTGATTACTAGCCAATGATGAAAGCTGTTAACAGGCATGAGAGAAACCACCAATAATGACAATGGCTCTCAAGCTACAACTAGTATAATCCACAGAATGTGAATAGTGATCTGGCATCAAACACCTGCAGAATCACTCGATCGAAGGCTAATGATGTGGACCTATTGTCAAATGCGAAGAACTTGCCATTGAGACATGAAAGCTCAAAGGTACTAGAATAGAGTCTCTAAATCAAATTCCTGGATAATGAATTGAAGTTGACACGAAGCGACTTGGTCGAAGGTGGGCCATAATGTTTCCCACATCATTGACACGAGACAGAGGAACATGATGATAATGAATATGGACTAAAAAGAGGATCAGAGGGAGGTTGAAAACTGCAAAGGAAAACTTCTCTTGAACATATCAGTGACACGACTACAGGTTTGGCAGTATTTAACAACAAGGGATATGAGGTCATGATGACATGGCAAAGAGTAGATGAGAGGTCAAAACAGATTACGCAAACCCATGGGGGAAAAAATGACGAAATGAGATGTCCCCAACCCAACACGAATGCAGATGAGTGCCATGTTCAAGAGCTACATACTGCTGACATGACTGAGAACTGGATCCATTTTCCCCCACCATTGCTGGCAAGTACCCAATTATTTTTGGAAAAAAAGCTTGAAGGGGATACCATATGCCTGTCATGTAATTTTTTCCTTCAGACAAATCTATCCTAGTACATTTTACGAGTGCTAGTAAGGAGGAGCTTGGTGACAGTTTTCGATGTCATTTAGGGTTTAACGAGTCTGACAATGGAAGAACTCGACATCTTTTCATGTTTAGAGAGTTTGAAAAGAAGCGGAAAAGAAAAATCCAGCAGTTCCTTTTCGTAGGTAGTCTCACAGATACGAAAAGGTAGAAAACTATGTCTGAGATAACCTCTTAGTTGCAATAGGCTAAGGTATTCCTTTTTCATGAATAATCTATCCCATCCCAAAAAATGGGTAAACTTATACTAGCTAAATATCATTTCGCAACCATTTAATGAGTTCAAAACGACAAGAGTCTCAACAATATTTTTAGTTTTAGAGATTTAGAAAAGAGCTGAAAGATTACTTCAACAATGAATTTTTTGTGTTTTTACCAAGTCCGAAAAGGTATAAAATACAACACGTTACTTCATCATTGTTATGTTAAAAACTTGTCGCTGCACAAGAGATACACGTAAAACCCATTTTTTGAAATAACATAGCGAAATAATAAAAAATACACTTTAAAACCTAATTAGGGTTCTGAAAAGTTATAAAATGCTAAAAAAGGTAAAAAATAAATTACTTTTCACTTTTACCTCTTGTGAGCAATTTGTTACCCTTTTTCACTGTGATTTTATGGTAGCGACAGCGGGCGATCTAGAAGACCAATCTCGAATCCTTCAGTTCCAGGTAAGATCTAATATCCTTCCCTACATTTTTATTACACTTCCATTACTTGCAACCCAAAATTTGGAAATATATGGGAGAATTTACAAAAACTAGGGCGTGGCGGTTGGTGTGGGTATCGAGCATGAACCCGTGCCAATCGTCCTAAAATTTGAATTAGGGCGTGCCAACCATGACAGTAAATTTTAGCATGTAACTATAGACAAGGAGGCCCAAATTAATGATTAAAAATCTTTGGATTTGGAAAATGACATTCATATGAATTTTTTTGCAGGTGTGAAGCGTAAAAATGGTGATCGAATGGAAAGAACGAGAACACAGTGAAGAAGATGAGGAAGCCATGAGAAATAAAAGATGCATGGAAGCTCTCAGAGATTATGGGCTCAAGAAATTATTTATGAAAACATGCCTCAGAGCTCAACCGGAGCTGTTGTAGTACTTGATCAGTGTCTGGGACGTTGATCAGGAAAAAATCATTATTCATGACTAGGAACTTGAGATTGAAATCTCAGATGTTTATTTCATAACCCGAATATCATGGAGGGGGGAAGTACTAATCCTAACCAGCACCCAGCCCTCAATGGAGAACATGAGTATGGTTATCGACAGGGTGTGCCGAGGGTCAAGGAAAGGATCGGGAAGCGGAAAAGTGGATATCCAAACTATTCCGGGCTTGGCACTAAAGGTAGTGTTGCACACCATCACACGAGCTGCAAGATCGCAAGCAGTGCACGAGGCCACAAATACACAACTACTTATTGCTATATATTGCATGGAATTGACCCTCTACAATTGGGTAGAGGCAGTGACAATCAACATGAAGCGTCAACTGACAAAGTGCAAGAAAACTAGGTTGAAGCAATTCGATTATGGGTTCATTCTAGTATCGTTCATCTTGGAATGAATACCAATATTCCAGCATCAGGAGGTGATAGTTCCAACACCACCAGCCAAAAATCCACAGATGGCTCATTGGGCAGCTCTGATGCCAAGGTCAGGGGGCAGTCAACAAATGTCCTAGAGACTAGAGTTCTTTGAGTGGCTCCATCGATAGCTGATTTTCGTGGAGGATTGGCCCTACTCTAGCACATATTTCACCGGTCATGTAGATATCCTACTCCTAGAAGGAGAGGATTGGAATGAAGTACTAGGTAAGACTCATTTTTATTTTTGATGAGTATTATGATTTTTTTTTGCTATGCATGTTCTGACATTAGATCCATGTAATTGCTGATATGTCTCAAAGAGACCTGCATGTATGTCTCCGATAGCGAGGCAGATTCCTCACGACTTTGATGTTGCCCTTCATGATGATGGAGGTGAGGAGGAGGAAATTATACACAACTTGGAGGGAATCTCCCATGGGATCCTGGACTATGTGTGATTTGATGATCTTCCTCGTGCATACCAGAGACACACTACAGGGGTGTCAAACTGTGTCCACCGCTTGCTGAGGTGGCTTGTACAAGCCATGGCCTGTTATCATGAGTGTCACGTCGAGTAGACACCTAGGTTTTATTTCTGCATATTTTTTAGAGACATGATGTCTCAGGATGTAACTGAAGCATACATATTTTTTGAACTTATGATGCACACAGATGCAAACATTCGATATATATATATATATATATATATATATATATATATATATACACACACACACACACACACACACACATACATCTATTTTCTTGTATGGATCTTGTCATGTGATGATGACTTTTTACAAATTACACAAATTTCTATCTAATAAAATGAATCTAATGTAATATTCCAAAATTGGAATGTCACAACAAGTCTGCTGAAATAACGCACTTCCTGGGAGATTGATGCACATAAATGAGTTTATAGCCCTTGGATCCCTTAGATTAGTAGATCTGCTATCTAGATCCAAAATGGGAGCAAAAAAAAATCAAACTAGGTGTGGTAAACAGATCTCCCACCACCTAGTCTAGCTTAAAAACACCCTACAAGAGGGGCTGCAGCTATGCACAAATAAATACTTCAGAAATGACGCAGTCTTGGAAATCGTGAGCATGAGGCCATCAAATAAGATAAAATTATGAACATACAATAGAAAATCATAATTACAATGAAGATCTTTCAATATATAGTAGAATACAGGAGACAAGAGAGCAAGATATCTTCAGAAAAGAAGGCTGCAACATAGATATAAACTGCAAGATGGCTTAACAACTTTATTTTAAGGAGTTGTAGCAGTTGAAAATTACATCTCAGATATAGGACATTTCTGTGGACAAAACATCAGATCCATTTTAGATCTATAATCTAGAGAGACTTATTTACAAGATCCCCTTGGGGTTTTGACCAAATCATGCATTACAAAGAGTAGATCTGAGTTTTAAGTTGCAGATCTGAAAAATGATTCAGAAATATATGAAGATGAATTTACATTAAAATATATTAGATCTAAATAGAACATGAATCACCAAGCTAATCCATGGATCACCAAAGTGAAAGGCAAAGCCCAACACTAGATATCTCTCATAAAAAATGGGGTCAAATCACCCTACAAAGTTTCCACTGAAAATAACGCAGTTCCTCCAAGGAAACTATGTTGTAGCTTAATTAACAAAGTTGGCCTTATGCCAAGATACAATTTTGAAGCTCAACCAATGGATGCACTCTTCCATGAGGTTAAATGACACACTCACTGAGAAGAGCCATCAATACAAGCTAGATCTAAGTAGATATAGAATCCCACTTGATGTAGCCTACAAAAGCAAACAAATCCTCATTGGATCTGCGTTGTAGTTGGAAGTAGAGCTTGGCCCAAAGCATGATAGTGGATCAATTTATTAAAAACCCCTCCAAGAATCCTCAATGGAAGAGGTGAAATCCTTGCATAGGAACTCTAAGTGCTGAGTAGCACAATTATCCACTAAACAACAGAGAATAGTATTTGTCTAAACAGACAAGACACTTAGAAATATAGATAATAAAAAACCTTCTCTTGATGCCTTCCCCTTCCTTTTATAAGATGAGAGCCTTTGAAAACCCTAAACCACCTTGATGAGTTAACTCCTTTCACATGAGGGGCCTCCTTCTAGAACTGCTCTGTCTCTTCATGTGGTAAATTTAATCTAGACAGTGCTATAGATTTGGTCAAGGTTGACCCAGTCTCATAGCTCAAACCCCTTTCACACCTGCAAGTGATTTATTTACATGGCCTTGATTTATCCTTGTTCACATGGGCATTGATTTATTCATTCTCTTCAAGAGTTTTACATGTCCTCCTTTATTCATTTATTCATGCAATAGAAAGTAAAATAAAAATGCATATTCCTCTTAGCTCAAGCTAAGTAGGAATATTACAGTCCTCCCCTTGAAAATGTTGCTTGTCCTCAAGCAACTGATAGGGTGAGAGCTATAGTCCTTCCCCTCCTCCATTGATGACATCATCAATGATCAAGTTCTCATCATAAGCCAAGTGCTTGTCAAGCCAATACATCAGGAATTGTTCCTCCAAGGTTAACATAAGATGTGCATATTCCATCCCACAAGGAGTGAAAAATTCAACAGAAATAAAAATGACTGGAGCAATTATTTCTCTAAAACATTTAGCATGAGGCACATACTGAAGATCCAATCCATGTGGTACATAAAAACTATCCATACTCCCTCCATACAATCCAAAAAATAGTACAACTATGTCATCCAAGTATGGGAGAAAAACTACATAGATGCAAACAGAAATTTGACCTTGAAGAGGTGGGTCAAATTCCCACATGTGATGCCATCGCAGTGCACCTCCTCTTGCATTAGATTAAGGTGTGGCAAGTAGCATTTCCCCCACACATTTTCTGCATAAGTCATCTCAACATAGCTGGAGATATCATATATGTTTGGTGCCTTTGGGAGGCAGCCATCACGAAAAGGAATCTCCCTTTGCACAACAAGGGAGTGGCCAAGTTCAGAACTTCTGTTGGCCCTCAAAAAGATATGAGATCCACATGACCTCTCACCCCCTTTAGGATTCATAGCCTACAAAAACATGGTAAAATAATGTGATAGATCAGAAAACAAAACTTGCTTGGCATGATCAGATCCTTTACCATCATGGTCCTTCATACACATGGAGTTGTGCATGAGCATTTCCCTCCTCTCAAGAAAAGGAAGGACTAGCTGAAATGACTCTTGCAAAGAGTCCATTGGCTGCCCCAATCCTCCATAGATAATGCACTCTTGAAAGTTCTAATGTAATTCCTCTCTCATCCCCTCCCAATCAAATCTCCTCATGACCAGGGTGTAGATATTCATGGATTGCATATTGTTGAGAAGGAATTCCTTGTGTGCCCCTTGTAGTATCTTTTTCTTGAGCTTAGAAGCTCTAGATAGGAAGACCCTACCATGAAAGTATATGAATCCCTCTTGGACTAAATATCCCTCTTCTTGCTGCAAGTCATCTAATATCATACCAGTGTGGAGATCTTTGGAATACTCTACAAGCAGTTGAGATTTCCAGTACAGATCCACACTGCTCAACAAAGACAACGCTGATGATACCTCCATGGAAGTGTATATCATGCTACTGATCTCTTCTTTGACATTTCCAATGCCAAAGGTGTGTGTTGGAAGGCTGATCCTCCCATTCTCCTCCTCCCACAACGTAGATCTAGAAAAGAGAGAAGGTGATAGTGATACAGTGAAAGGATCCCCCTCACTCTTGAGCTGTCCCAAGCCCTCCAGCACTGTAGCTTGGTCCCCCATTACTCCAATCCCTCTTGGATATAGATTTGGAGTAGCACTTTGTGAGGTTTCCCCCACAAGATCTGAATCTGGTGGCCTCCCAGGTGGTTTGCCACTAGATAGGAATGTCCCATGCAGAAAGCTCATGAACATCAATGAAGCGACTATGTGATCCTTGATTCCACTGCGCAAATCCATTTCTGTTGTTTGTGTGGAAGTGCTAGGTGAAGGATAAGTATGCATGCCTTGGATCATTTGGGGCTTACCACTCTTCATGTTCACCCACTCCATCTACAAAGCCTTCCGATCAGTGGTGACCTTCCCCAATTTAATCAACCATTGGACACCCAAAATGATATTGGTGTCTTGTATGTCAACTACAAAAAAGTGATCCACCAAAGTGTAGGACCCCATAGTAACTGAGAGTGATGGGACATATTGCATGCATTTCATTGTCCTATCTCCTAGGACCAAAAAAAAGAATCCCTCAAAAGTATCAGTGGGGATTGCTCTCCTCTGCACAAGACAAGCATCAATAAAGTTGTGGGTTTCCCCACTGCCAATCAGTATAGATACCCTCTACTTCATGATTGAACCTTGTACTCTTAGGGTCAAGTATTTAGGCACTCCTCTCAAGGATGCAATAGTTCCACCTATTGGAGCAAAGGCTCCATCCCTATCCCCAGATGGTGTTGGATCTCCCTCAGAATTATCAACGCAATGACCCCTCCTTGGTTCATCATCTTCATATTCCTCCTCAAAATCTGAGAAGACTTCTATGTAGTGTGCTTTCCCAGCAACACATCTATGTCCAAGTGCCCATGACTCTTGGCAAGTGAAACATAGTCTCTTCTTTCTCAACTCCCTCCTGAGTTCAATATCAAGAGGCTTATTCATTGAGCTCTCCTTGGAAGGAGCAGCTTTCTCTTCCTTCCCTTTAGAAAGGTTAGGGGCCTTGCTTTGGAAAGTTTCCCTTGCTTTTGGCAAGGCATCTTGGAGGTCTCTAGCCCTTTCAATCACATCATGAAAAGTGACGGGCTTGGTAGATTTAACCAACCCATGCAAAGTTTCATCCAAGCCATCGATGAACATGTACACCCTCCTTGCCGTAGACAGATCAAGAACCATAACTGATAATCTCAGAAACTTAGAGATGTAAGTTTCTTCATTTCTCGACTGCTTTAACTTTACAAGTCTTAGGAAAGGTGCTTCTGGATCCTTTCTATCAAACCTATCCATCAATATTCTAGTGAATTTAGAGTAGGCAGTCACATTGGCATGGCCCAATGTAGACAACCCATGGAACCATCAATTGTGTGCTTCACCTTCAAAGTGCAGTGCTCCAATCTTGATGGCTTCAATCTCAGGGAATTTTTTCAACTGAAAGTAGATAACTATCTTTCCTACCCATGCCTTAGCAAAACTAGAGGATGAACCATCAAATTTAGGAAAAAATAATCTGCCCATAGAGTGGTGTCTATCATGATTATGAAAGAACCCACCATCTCTATACTGCTGCCTTGGTCTTCTCTTCTCCTTGAGGTGATAAAACTCTTAGAAACTCAAGTGATCTATGAATATCTGATTTTGAGATTCATATTCCACAAATTAGTCTTCAAGGGATGCTTGCTTTTTTGGTCCTTCATCCTCCACAACCAAGAAGGTAGGCATAGTGGAGCGTTGTGGAGCTTGTTGGGCTTGTGTTTGGTTCACTGGTTGACCAGTCCAGTGATGAGACATGTCAGAGCTCTCCCCCAGATGATGTATCCTAGGACATGCCCTCATTCTTTCCATACTCATATATTTGATCTCTTTGGAAAGATCTTGCATGGCCACCAAAAGGGTTCTTGTAAACTCTTATCCTTCTTTATCACTTGCAATCTTGGGGGCTTTACCCTTGTCTTAATCATCAGTAGTGTAATCAAACTTCTTGTGACTTCTATTTTGATACCTCTTCTCCCTCTCAGTAAGAGGTTCATATTATTTTGAATGAAACATGGTTTTTGTGCTCCAGGGAAAGCACATACTGTGCCAAGAAAGGAGCTTTGATACCACTGTAATATTCCAAAATTGGAATGTCACAGCAAGTCTGCTGAAATAACGTACTTCCTGGGAGATTGATGCATAGAAATGAGTTTACAACCCTCGGATCCCTTATATCATCATATCTAGAGTCTAGATCCAAAAGGGGAGCAAAAAAAAATCAAACTAGGTGTGGTAAACAGATCTCCCACCACCTAGTCTAGCTGAAAAACACCCTACAAGAGGGGCTGCAGCTATGCACAAAAAACTACTTCAGAAATAACACAGTCTTGGAAAGCATGAGCAAGAGGCCATCAAATAAGATCAAATTATGAACATACATCATCAAATCATAATTACAATGAAGCTCTTTCAATATATAGTAGAATACAGGAGACAAGAGAGCAAGAAATCTTCAGAAAAGAAGGCTGCAACATAGATATAAACTGCAAGATGGCTTAATAGCATTATTTTAAGGAGCTGCAGTAGTTGAAAATTACATATCATATCTAGGATATATATGTGGAAAAAACATTGATCCATTTCAGATTTATAATTAGAGAGACTTATTTACAAGATCCCCTTGGGGTTTTGACCAAATCATGCATTACAAAAAGTATATTTTGAGTTTTAAGTTGCAGATCTGCAAAATGATTCAAAAATTTCTGAAGATGAATTTACATTAAAATATATCAGATCTAAACAAAACATGGATCAACAAGCTAATCCATGGATCACCAAATTGAAAGGCAAAGCCTAGCACCAGAGATCTCTAATAAAAAATTGGGTCAAAACACCCTACAAAGTTTCCACTAAAAATAACGTAGTTCCTCCAAGGAAACTATGCTGTAGCTTAATTAACAGAGTTGGCCTTATGCCAAGATACAATTTTGAAGCTCAATTAATGGATGCACTCTTCCAGGAGGTTAAATGACACACTCACTGAGAAGAGCCATCAATACAAGCTAGATCTAAGTAGATCTAGAATCCCACTTGTTGCAGCCTACAAAAGAAAACAAACCCTCACTGGATCTGTGTTGTATTTGGAAGTAGAGCTTGTCCCAAATCCTAATAGTGGATCAATTCAGAAAAAACCCCTCCAAGAATCCTTAATGGAAGAGGTGAAATCTCTGCATAGGAACTCCAAGTGCTAAGTAGCACAATTCTCCTCTAAACAAAAAAGAATAGTATTTGTCTAAACAGACAAGATACTTAGAAATATAGACAATCAACAACCTTCTCTTGCTACCTTCCCCTTCCTTGTATAAGATGAGAGCCTTTGCAAGCCCTAAACCACCTTGATGAGTTAGCTCCTTTCACATGAGGGGCCTCCTTCTAGAATTGCGTTGTCCCTTTATGAGGTACATTGAATCTAGACAGTGCTGTAGATTTGGTCAAGGTTGACCCAGTCTCACAGCTCAAATCCCTTTCACACCTGCAAGTGATTTATTTAAATGGCCCTGATTTATCCTTATTCACATGGGCATTGATTATTCATTATTTTCATGAGTTTTACATGTCCTCCTTTATTCATTTATTCATACAATAGAAAGTAAAACAAAAATGCATATTCCTCTTAGCTCAAGCTAAGTAGGAATATTACATATAATGTATTAATTAATGCATTCATTGTCTAGGAATATGTTGATATGTAATGTAATAAAAATGTCTTTCCAGTAAACGAACACGCAAATACAACCTTAAGATGTGAGGGTTTCTAACAGAATAATTTCCATTGAGTTGAAGAACAACAAGTTGTGAGTCTAGGTTAACAATCAATGCAGGAATGTCAAGGGTGATCACCTCGGTTAATATTTTAATAACAACAATATATTCAATGAAATTGTTTGTAGTTTGTCCTAGATATATACCTTGAAGGTCTATCAACTCACCAGTAGGATCATAAAACACAAAGGTGGTTGAAGACAGGTTTCGGGTACTGCAGGAAGCACCATCTGCGAAACCAACATAAGGGATGATAGACATCTGCACAATAAGAAACGGTCCAATAAGGAGGAAAATGCTTGCAAAGCACACCAAGAAAAAAATGTACAAAAATGAAAAGAACACCTATGTACATGAAACATGCATAAATGACTCATGCATAGTATTTTTTAAGATACAACCCATTTCTAGGTTGATCCAGAGCATGACCTTCTAATAAATAAGCTCATAGGGCCCATTCTGAAAAACACATTTAACAATGTAGGGCCCATGCCACATGGGTTGATATTTTCCTTCCCCCAACTTATCTTGAGCTTGGTCGTATAGGAGGACGAGATCTCCTTTTATGAAGGAACAAGGGGAAACCGACTGGTCAAAATGAGCTTTGACCCTCTTTTTCTATGCTTTAATAACCATAGCAGTAAAGTGGTGAGTTTCATCCAACCTTTCTAAGTAGAGAAGACACTCTTCTTTTGGTGAAGTATTCAGCAGTAATTCAACAGCTAGCTTGAGAGAAGGCATTTCACTTTCAATCGGAAGGGTAGCTTCCAGACCGTAAACAAGTTGAAATGGAGTGAATCCGGTCGCAACCTTTACTGTGGTTCGGTAAGCCCAAAGAGCCAAAAATAACATGATATGCCAGTTTTATTTGTGCATCCCAATTACATTGAAGCATAGTGACGAGAAATTTGTTCACGGCTTCAACCTGGCCATTGGCCTGAGGATAGTATGGCGTTGAGCTGTCGTGATGCAGACCCAAATTGGAAGTCAACTCTGCCACCACGTAATGCAAAAAATGGGAACCATGATCGGTAACAATGGCTTGAGGGACACCAAACCTAGTAATGACATGATTGAATAGAAACTGAGCTGCTATATTACCATCAGCCGTAAGCGTAGGCATTGCCTTGGCCTATTTGGTGAAGTAGTCAATGGTTACGATGATATAAGCATGCCCCGCAGTCGAGTGATGGGTACACATCATAAAATAGATGCCCCACTTCGCAAAGGGGCCAACAGTAATGACAGGGTGGAGATGGAAAGGCGGCGTGCGCATTTTGCACTGATAGATCTGGTAATCATGGCACTTTTGAACAGAAACAATACAGTATTTAAAGATGGTGGGCCAAAAATACCCAGCACGGAGAATTTCTTTTCCAGTAGCATAACTAGGGGTGTGACCTCCACAGGCGCCACTGTGATAGTTATACAAGGCTTTCTTAGCCTCCTCAAGAGTCAAACACCAGCGGAGAATGGAATCAACTCCGATGCGGTAGAGTGTATCTCCGACTATACAATAGGGTTGCGATTGATGATGGATGCGTCAGCGAGAATCGTTCGTCAACTCAGATCGTAAGGTAGAAATCTAAAGATATATGATGATATCACCATACCAAGGATCAAAGGTGCTAATCAGAAAAATTGTGTCATCCAGAATGCATTCATCAGAACCAGACAGAGCAGAGTCAGAAGGGACAGAGAAAATTAAATCGGCGAAGACTAATGACTTCTTCGACTTGGAAGTAGTGAAATCCAAATCAAACTCTTTGAGGATGACAATCCACTTCTAGTACTTGCCCCCCATAAATTAAGGAGTCAACATGTAAGTCATAGGGTTGCAGTCATAAATCATAGTCATTGTATGCAACAGAATGTAGTGATGAAAACGTTGAACAGCTTGAACAGTAGCCAATGCCAACTTCTTGACATGTGCATATCGTGTTTCAGTATCGAGAAGGTTACGAGATAGATAGTAAATGACATGCTCATCACCATCATCATCGTCTTGTACCAAAACCATGGCAATCGTGTTGAATGCAGTGGCCAAATAGAGGGAATAATCACGATGATAATTCAGAGGATGCAACATAGGAGTGTTGAAAAGCAACGTCTTCAGTGCATCAAAGGACTTTTGGGCGATATCATCCCAAAGGAACGGGACGCCTTGCTTCAGTAATCATGTAAAACCTTTAGCCACTTCCGCATAGTTAGGTATAAAATTTCATAAGAAGTTAGCTTTCCACTGTTGGAAATTGGGTTCAACATTCCCCATGTGTTTCGTGACATGGACTAACCGCCTCTCGTGGATCGTAACTCTAGAAATTGTAGAGGAGACTAATGCCTACTGGTTTTTGTCTAATGAAAATTGTGATTCCAACAAGTGGTATCAGAGCAACAGGTCTCAAGTTCAAAACTCACCCAGCTCTTGTTGGGGGGGAGATTGTTGGAAATTGCGTTCAACACTCCCCATGTGTTTCGCAACATGGACTAACCACCTCTTGTGGATCCTAACTATGGCGATTGTAGTGAAGACTAATGCCTGCGGGTTTTGGTCTAACGACAATTGTGATTCCAGCATCCCCTGTAGACTCTGTAGCTGATTAAATGAGGATGGAGAGGGGAGATTAATGATAGCTTCAACTTTGAGTGGATCAAGAGGAATCCCATCTTTGGAAATGATAAACCCTAAGAGTCTATTGAAATCAACGCAGAAGATTTACTTATGTGATTCATCCAGATGCTATAGTGTCAACAACAAAGAAAAATATGACATAGGTGATTAGGATGGTCTTTATGCTTAGCTGAATGAGACAGAAGGTCATCCAGATAAGGATGAAAAATGTGTTGGATATCGTGAAAAGCATATGACATTGCTCACTGAAAGGTAGCCCCAACATTTTTCAGACAGAAAGGGAGATTTTTATAATCGAAATTACCCCAAGGACAGATAAAGGCAGTCTTATGTTGATCAGTTGGAAGACTGTTAATCTGGTTGTAGCTAGAAAATTCATCCATAAGGGAAAATATCTCACTCCCAGCACAGTCATCAATGATTTGATCAATAAAGGGAGTAGGAAAATTATCCTTAGGGCAATCATGATTAATGTCATGGTAATCAATACAGACATGAATGGTACCATGTTTATTATCTATAGGAACAATATTGGAAAGCCATTATATCAAGGGAATCGGATAGATAAAACCAGCTTTAAGACGTTTTTCAATTTCTTCCTTAATAGTGGCAGCCTTTCTAGGGTGCACATGAAAAAGACGTTGGCGAATAGGTGTCACACCAGGATAGGTAGGAATCTCATGCACCGATGACGGGAATATCTTCATAAGACCATGCAAATATGTCGTGAAACTCACGGAAAAGGCTAGTATAGACTTGAACCTCATCCGAAGAATGCGTCACCCCAATATGGATGTTCTTGATAATTCCCAATTTGACGGAAATTTCGATAGGAATCGTTTGTGTGATGTTACTCAAGTTACCCTCCGTAAAAACTTCATGTGTCAAAAAAGGCATTTGAAGCGGAGTAGAAGGAACCTGAGAAGAAAAACTCTCAAGACATGTAGACATGGCCCCAAGGCCAGGCATGAACGAGGAACGATGATGACTATCGTCCCAAGGAGGATCCTACAGAGACATGGTTTCCACAATGGCTTCATGACAGGGAAATATCTCTCTCAAGGGATCAGGAGAATCCAAATCTCCGAGCCAACGGGATTGAGAATAAGTATCAAGAGACATTCCCAAAGGAGCATGATCAGGAGGCGGAGAATTCGAGGCCGAAATAAGGTCACAATAATCAATCTCAGTTGGAATTAATGGCATCTAGTCTCCAAATGAATCAATCTACTCAGGTGAAGAGACGATCGACAGATCGTCAACCTGGAGATCAAATTAACCTGAAAAGTGTTGGGTGGAGGAAGAGGGAAAAAACCCATGAGGGTAGGATATTTGAAGAGACGCGGCCCTACACTCTTGTAAGTAGTAGGAATTTGATCCACGTACAGAACGTTGTTCTCAGAAGAAGAAGTGAAGAATGAAAATTGATCGACAGTAACGATCTTTCCTTCGTGCGGAAATTTCAAAACACAAAAGAGAGTGGATGGAACACACAACATGGTGTGGGTCCAACTGTGACTGAGGAGAAGATTGTAATTGAACTTGGCGTCAACTACTGCAACCTCGACGTTGACTGTATTCCCTTCTAGAGTAATCAATAAACTAGTGAGAACACTAAGAGGTTTAGTTTCCCTTCCATCAAATGCTTCTAGAGAATTTGGAGATGAATTCAAAGCTAGAGAACCAATAGCTTTCCAGCGGGAAGATGACATGGTCATGTAGATGCACCCTCATCCACTACTGCTCGATGGATATTTAGTCCATTAATTCCAACTTGTATGATGAGCGCAAGCTAGAGAGGGAGATGTGGGATGAAATTATCTAAGTCGAAAGTGATAAGGCTCGAATCAACAGGATCAACCCCGCCAATGGCAGATAGCAAAGCCTTCCATTGAGACGGACAACTCTGAAGGACTTCTAATGCAGACATTGCAGATGGTGCTTGAGCCAAATCCTCAACAATATTGTAATGTTGAGCAGCGAGGGCGTTAGGATTGTAAGAAGACTTACGGAGTACACCTTTGGAAGGTAGCCGTACAATGGGCTAAGTACTAGGCCTTTCAATCTGAAGAGGTCTAGAAGCAGGTGGAGGAGGAGGACCATCAATGATCTCTTTCCCCACTGCCTGACACGGTTAAGTATAATCCTTTGACTGGGTAACTATGGAAACAGATGTAGAACTGTTCATCATGAAAACCTGAGAGCCAAATAGGGTAGAGGACTAAGGTTGCTCTACCAACTAAGTCTATTGTGATGGAAATGGTTCTTTGAGAATGGCTAGAGTTCCTTGGGTGCCTTTGAGAAATTGACTCACTTCGGCCCATTGAGGACAGTTCTTGGTGTAGTTCTATTCATCAAAAATCAAGCAAGGATACCTCATTTTACGTTGTGAAGCATCATCAGCATGATATTTCTAAGAATCCTGTTTCAGGGTATCGACTTTGGCCTTACCTTTATCCTTATTTTTCCCTTTGGAATTTTTATCCTCTAGATTGGCCTGAACGACATTCACTTCCATGGTTTTACCAAAATTTGGGGTTGGCTGAGAAGTAGTATCATTGGAAGGAGTAGATTTTTTCTTCCCAGGATTCAGAGGAGAAGACTTCCGAGAAGTCTGAGGCATGGAATCAATAATACCGTTGACGGATGGTGTTGTCGATGCTTTGGAAGTTCTAGGTCTAGGGGAATTAGGAAAGAGATCGTACAACGTGCTAGAATAAGAGTACACAATATCAAGGTACTGCGCACAAACAATGGTTGGTTCCTCAGTAACACATACCCCCATAGAAATGTCCTTAGGAATAGTACTAATGAAAGAGGTAGTAAACCAACCAGTTAGAATCTCATCAAGAATCTCAAACTTCATGATGATGACGCCTCCATTCATGAGTATGATCGGAGATATGGGTGGCTCGATCTTTCTTCAAGGATGTGAGGAGGTGCATCCCGGTTTCATATTAAACCGGTAACTGAAAGTGCGTGAGAAACGCTGTGGCTAAAGAATTGAAATCCTGAAAGATGCCATGAGATAACTCAATGTACCACTTGGAAACGACACCAGTAAGAGTCCATTGGAAAAGATGGAGTCGCATATAATCATCAACCCAAGAGTTAGAGGAACACCAAAGATGGTATGTCATAACGTGTGCTTGGGGGTCTTCTTCGAACTTGTCCTCAAACTTGGGACAATCACCAGGAATTTTGGTTAGAACTACAGGCCAATATGGGTTATGAAGGATTGGATCATTCATCGACTTTGACACAATAGGTAGTTCCAACATAGCGAGAAATGACAATTCAGGATTAAAAGGCATTGGAGGCCATTGATAAGGACCAGTGTTAGCATTCAACCTAGGTTGAGAGAAATTCAGCCCCCATATGTTTTTTCATAGAGGATTATGTCCATAGGGGTTATAAGCCTAATAGTTCTGCCCATACTAGGGTTGAGGACCGGGACATTGATTCTGAGCATACCATTGAGGTCCTTACTGAGCAACATATGGATTTTGCTGCGGAATGTAAGAATTGCCTTGAGGTGGATTATACACCATCTGGGATTGAATTTTAGGGTAATAAGTGAAGTTTTGGGGCACACTATATACTGCCTTAAATTGACCTTGAGAAGGGTAAGTAGCGCCTTGAGGTTGAGCAGGTTGAACGGGTTGCTGAGCAGGTTGAATAGGTTGAACAGCCTGCTGAGCAGATTGAACATGATGAACCAGCTGCTGAGTGAGTTGAGCAGGTTGAATTGGTTGTTGAGGTTGGGTAGGCTATCCCTACAGATCAGGTTGGCCTAGATACTGAGGGCCACCGGGTTTCCCTTGTGCAAGAGGTTGGCCCGATGGTTGGGATGGACTAGGTTGCCCTGGAAAAATCGGTTGACCTAGAGTAGGACTGTAGGGTTGTCCTTGGTGTACAAAATTTTGGCCTTATGGAACGTGAGGTTGCTGTTATTGCACAAAAGGTTGTCCCTGTGGTTATAGGTCAATTTGAGCATCATTCCCAATGACCTGCTTAACTGGGCATCATCTCAAGGACCAACGACTAAGGGTCTATCATTCCCTATCATTTCAAGTTGCTACATGCCCTAAGACAATGGAAAAAAAAATCAAGCATGACTTTCATCAAGCAAAGGTTTCCAAGGTTTGAAGTTTATAATATAGCATATGAGAGCTCATCAACGCTGCCTCTAAAGGGACTAAGTGTGTTGCATATGCAGGTAGCCCCATGCAAGGCTACTCTGCAAAGCACTTCCCGAAATTCATAGGTACGTTGGTCACATTGGGAGCGAAATTCTCATTGTTCCAGAATCTACACTTGGCCAGTGCCTTCTAGAAGAGTTCACATGTGCCAAGATTTGAATCCAAGTTTCCATTTGACATCTACAAGATTGGGAACATGTCTTTCCTATTATTGGAAATTCATTGATTGTAAAACTACCTTCAGCTCCTCTATAAATTGAGCACAGATCTGAGTGCTTGGTAAGGAAGAATTTGAGTAGAGAAATGTTGGTGGAATTTCAATTAAGAACAAGATTTGTGTAAAATCTGTTGGAGAGATTTATACTGTGATGAGGCTAGGAATGTTTCTGGAATGGTCACTTAAAATTATTCACTAGGTTGTAACCTCTCCTTTTATCATCAATAAAGAATACAACTTACTTTTCCCTATATGCATCTGTATTGGCTTTTATTTTCCATTTTGTAAGATCTTAGTTGATGTATATGGTTTATTCTTTACTGATTTAGCTAACTAACTTGAATAGACATTTGTATTATTGCTATCTTCTGTTGTTTTAGTGTTCTTTCTTGCAGGAAGCATTTTGCACAAATCGCTTGAATTTGAAGCTACAACGGAAGTGACAAAAGGAGCCATTTGGAAGTGCTTGGATTCCAAGTAAGCCTCTAATCCATTCTGTGTGTCTGCTCTGAGTTAGGAAAAGTAGTCATATAGTCTTTAACCTGTTGTTCTAGATTAACACCTGTCTAGGGAAGCGTGTTTTATCTGTAATTCACAATTCTGTCCAACAAATTGGTGACTCCGCTGGGGAGGATTTCTCTTAGTTCTAGGTGTTTTAGCCTTCGATTTTCTTTGTTTATCCACCTAGTAGTTGTTACTCACAAATATTAAACTTTTTAAAAGCCAAATTTGCAAAAGAAGTGTGTTAAAAAATGGTATTTTTCCTTATATATTGCACCCAGCGCACTCTTGGACAGGACACAGTGCTTTGCATAGCACTGTCTCCCTTTGGGGCACGCCTTGCAGAGAACTGTCTCTCCTTAGAGACTGTGTTGCCTCCTGAAACCATCCAGATTCCCTTGAATTTTTCTTTTCAATTTGATTCAGTTTGTTTTTTGCTGTGTTTTGGAATGTTTGATCCTCATATTGACCAGTGAATCTATATACTTCTTCCTCCTTTGAATGAAAATTTGTTCAATGTTTGTTTAATTTTTTTTTTCTTTATCATGACATATTTATTTCGAAGTATTTTTTATGGTCGCATTAAAATTCATTTGCTTTTGAAATAGGAAATTGTCGTAAATTCTTCATTTCCTTGAAAGGAGAAATTGTTGTTAAAATCCTCATTTTTCCTTCAAAAGAGAAATTGTTGTTTGTATTCTTCATTTATCGAAAGTAAAAGGAATTTGATTTTTTGATTTAGTGCACTTAGTTTCTTTTCTGCATTCATAACATTAAAGAAACTGAAAAGAAAAACTTGCATTTTCATGTAGAATTTTGTGTGTTTTGCAAAAGGAACAATTAGGAAATCTGCATTTAATTTGTGCTCATTGATTTGTTTGCTCACAAATTGTTTTCTCTTTCCCTCTAGTAGCTAGGATTTTCATTGAAGAAAATGAAAGTGAAAGATTGCTTATCATTCTTAGTTTGCATTTTAGGAATTTCCTACACATCATCGTTGTGAACCTTTGAAAGGAAAATTGTTAAGCAACATAAACATAAAATTAATCTCAATTTACCTAAGAAAGCATTAAAACCATAACGATAAAATTTAGAAGGTCTAGTCTAGAGATGTGTTCTGGCATCGTAAAACATAGCAGTTGTCGTTAAATTGTCTGCGATACATTCCGAGTGTGACACCTCACTCCACGTACGAAAATATATCGTAGCTTGTCCACGTACTTTCGGGTATATCGGGTGGTGTTATAGTATGATAAGTATAAAGGGGTGCTCTCACTATGTGGTCTCACATCAAACAACGCTAATATGGACTTGGGCCTCCACGTACCTTCGGGTATATTTGGGAGGAAAAATTATAGGTGCTATCCATCCATAGTGAACTGAGTCAACTGCCTTGTAAATTGTGATACACCGAACACATCATTCAGGGAGATTGCATGCCCGTACTTCTTGGTTCAATAGGAGGTATTCTGTAGTTCACAGTTTTTTGGAAAACCCTTTTACCTAGCATTACCCTTTTATTTTGTTTATTTGTTTTTGGTTAAAATAAATCAATAATCGTGGAAGAACAAAACCCTTTCCCCCATCATTCACGTAGATTAGCTTTAAAACCACCTTTATCACCTGAAGTTACTTCTCGTAGGCGAAGGAAATCATGATCTGTCGAATCAAGTACAATCCGTACCTCTTGTGAAACATCATTTTCCAATAAACCAGAGTTAGCGCAAATTGTTTCCACACATCTTGGTTCATCTACTGTTGTCAAAACGGAGTCTTCACAGCTACTCGTGGTCATGATCCATCCAATCAGTGAGACCATACCTCCTGGACCCGATGTTTTTCAACCACAAATTGATCCAGATCTTGTCTCTTCTTTTCCAAAACATCTGTATATAGTAGTCGAAAAACCGGAAGTTGTTCCTACCTTGGTCATCCCACAAATTTCTGTAGCTATTGAAACTCGTATATCACAGAGTCAACTGCCTAAAATATACTTTGGGACTAACAGTGAAATACTTCCACCCGGTTTAATTGAGATTGAAGAAATCCCACAAGATGATACACCTCTAACTCCAACCCATTTTGGGGAGGACCTTTACCTGTACCAGTCTTTTCCTTAATCGTCTCCATTTGCTTTTATTGATCATGCTCCCATTCAAACTCTCGTCGATTCTAAAGTGTATACATTTGGTCAAAAAACCATGGCTGAATCGACATCTTTGGTTGGGCCAGCTGTTCCAATTACGTCAGCTCCTACCCTTGCTACTCTGTCGATGTTCAAAACTTCACCAGAGTCATATTTTCATGGCGGCCCTATGGTCCCATCAGGTTACAAATCATTATTTGGTATCTTCTTTGGTGCATGTTCAAGACCATGGTCTTTACCAATGTCATCATCCTGTATTTTAACTAGTAATCCTATCGTTAGTACTAAATGGCTTGATTCATTATACACATCATCAGGGTAATATCAAGTCGGTCCTTCTAGGTCAATTCCTTCAAGTACCATATCAACTGGACTCCCAACATTTGGAGAACAATATTTTTCATCTTATTCACCTCCTTATGCTGGGGGGAAAACTATGGTCTCCCACTATGATAGTATTCCGTCATTTTTTGGTCAACCTAATGTCAAATTGAATGTTTGTCAATGGCAGCCCACTTTGCCTATCCAACCACAAACAGTTGTATACTCATATCAACCGGTTCAACCTGTTACACCCACTTCATTACCACTTGTTAATACATCAGTACCCTTGTTACATAATCAAAATGTTGTACATCAACCTTATCAACAGAGTCCTTCAACTCAATACCATCAAATGTTGGGTCCACAGACTCCAAATCCTTTGGTTAGTTTACAACAACCTCTATCCAGAATCATTTATTCACTAGCTAGTCTACCATTTTATGGGATGTCACAGCCAAAAACAGGTTATACTTATCCTCGAACGAATCCAAGTTATCATAATTTGGGTTATAACATTGGTGGACATACCCCTTGGCAAACACAGGCGCAAATTCCTTAAACTTCATTTCAACAAGTACCATATCTAGGTTTTGGTCAACAGAATCCTCAAGTGTTTGCTATGAAATAATCCCTATCTGGGTTATGAGCAACATATTCCTTATGCTGATGCTCAAAGGCCTATTTCTCAAGCAATTCCATCTTACCCTGGCTATGCTCAACCTGACCTTAATAGACAGTTGCCATTTGTTGCAACTTTAGAGTTACCAGATTTAAATCGATTAACCAATGATCCAATCAACTATGCTCCTTGGTGGTCGATGATACCTCATAAATTACCCTCAGATATTCCTAATTTCAATGGAAACCCTGGAGAAGATTCATCGACTCATGTCATGGCTTATCATTTATGGTGTTCATCAAACTCCCTGAATGATGATTCTATTTGACTACATCTTTTCCAGCGTATGCTCACAGGTCCGGCTACAAAATGGTACATTGAGTTACTTAGAGCTTCTTTTGATAATTTCATTGCCCTAGCTACTATATTTTTGACTCATTTCCAGTTACTCATCAGATATGAAACTAGAATGAAACTCTTTACCAACTTCAAACAGACTAATGCTACTCACATCTCTGATCATATTCATGAGTGGCGTCATCATCGATGAATGGTTAAGACATTTGCTCCAGATAAGCTACTTGCTGAATGGTTCATTAAGACCCTGTTACCATCTATAACTGAGGGTTTGGCTAAGGGTGGCATCGTCATAGAAGAGAAATTTATCGCTCATGCCTAATATTTAGACTTGATTTACACTCAGTCTGGCATGCTCTATGAAAAAATTCCTAATGTGCCGAGATCTAATTTCAATGTTCCTCCTCAATTAAAGGACTCTCATGCCATAGATGGCTTGATAGGCACTGCAAGCACACCCCACGCTACTGCATCTGATCCTGCTCCTATGTTTGAAATTAATGCTGTGTCATTTGAAAAAGGCAAAGGTGACAACCAACCAGGAAGTAAGAAAAAGGGGAAATCAAAGAAAAAACAAACTTCTAAATTGTAGGAAAGATCATTTGATCAACTGTTTGGACCTCAGAAACCTCGTTATCCATGCATAATATTTAATGAGGAATTTTTTTTTAGGGATTGTCGTCACTACACTGAAGTATCAAAAATCATCAAGACTTCCCATGCGTCAACTATGTTGACAGACCTATTCCAAAATATGGACATTAATTTGGTTGCTACGGATCTAGCTCCTAGTTCCCAAGTGTTAATTTTATTCGTCACAAAACCTTCAACAGATATTTTGGTGTCAACGCGTAATAAAGATTATGGTAGTCAGGCCACTGATCAGCCTACTACCTCGACTATGAATCTGTCTACGGAATCAGTACCGCCTACTATTATTCCTGAATTGACAATTAAGCCACCAAAGGGAGTAATTCATAAATCGACATATAATCCTCGAGAAAGAGTTTCACAAAATTATAATATAGTTGAATATTTGGCTCAATCCCCTTTAGCTATGTCTTATTTTGAGGTACTACAAAATTGTCCCTCCCAAAAACAACCTTTATTTTCGGCTATTGGTGGAATTGATTCGACTGATTCTAATCTTGTCGTCTTTAATCATACGGGCTATGTGCCGCAACTACTAGTAGAATTGGCATTCTCCATACAAGTAAATGTTCTCAATCACCTTGTTCATTGCACTATTATTGATGAGGGAGCATCTACACGTATTATGTATTTAAATTGCTGGAAGTCACTTGGCTCTCCACGCTTATCACAATTATCAACGACGTTGAAGGCTTTTGTGTTGGAAATGTTGTCATTGATGGCAAAGGAGGCAACAAATATAGAGACAGGTAAAGGAGGCAGAAAATACAAAGATAGACAAAGGAAGCAACGAATACAGAGACAGGAAAAGGAAGCAGCGAATACAAAGACAGAGATGTTATCATGGCAATGGAGGCAGAGGCAGAGGCAGAGCAACAGAAGCAGCAGAGGTAGAGGCAGAGGCAGAGCTGTTATAAAATTTCGAGAATCGCCCAAGCCGGTGGATACATTCATATGTATAATTCCAAGAGTCATACCCCAAGCTGGGCATTATTTACATATATATAGACAAACCTTATTCTGGGAATCGTATAACCCAAGCGGAAAAACTTATATATATGCAGCGTATATCCATATATTGCGCAAGATTAAATGACCATAGTCCAAGGCATATATATTAATAAGTGGAGCATGTGATGATCAATGGAAACAAAGTAATATAAAGTGGGACCCTCACCCAATCGCATCGGAGAAAGGATTGGCAGCGGAACATATTGACAAGAGTTCCGATTGAGAGCCCGGATCCGATGAGCATATAAACAGTGGCTTGATATGTTTGAAATCTGGCTTAATCGCATCGACAAAATACAATGAACAGTGGCCAATCGCATCGGAGAATATAAGAGTTGCGATTGCGATTGGAAGTCCGGACCCGATGGGCACATAAAACACAATTCATATATACTTGAGTTCCGGTGAACAGTGACTGATCGCATCGGAAAAAGGTAGAATATCGGAACATGATACAAAGGGTTGCGATTGCGATTGGAATTCCGGACCTGATGGGTATATAAACTACAACTCATATATAGCTTGAGTTCCAGTTCTAATCGCATCAGAAAATCTTATTGAACAGTGGTCAATCGCATCGGAAAGAAACAGACTGTCGGAACATATATTAAAAGACTTGTGATTGCGATTGAAGCCCGGAACCGATGGGCTTATAAACTATGATTAATAAGTATTTGAGTTTCAATCGCATTGGCAAAAACAATGAACAGTGATCAATCGCATCAGAGCAAGGAAGCTTGCAATTGCGATCAATCGCAATCAGAAATTGCTGAGTGTTGTGTAACCAACTCCAAAAATAGAAGAAAAGAGATATGAACACCTTAGAAATAAGCCACTTCGAGGGGGCAACCTCCAATACATTACATAAATGAACAATTCTTGGATGATACAATTTACAAAACCTCCTTTCTATATATAGGAGTCCATGGGGCCATAATGTAATCCTAGTGGGCCACAATGTAATCCTAGCCGACCCAACAATAATAATTTAAGGGCACAATAATAACAATATGGGGGTTACAGGGGTACAATAATAACAATAAGGGGGGCTACACTAACATAATAAGGGGCTATACTATTAATATAGGGACTTAACATGCCCCTCTCCTTAAAACAAGTGTTGTCCTCAACGCTTGATTATTTCTTGATGCTTCTGTATAAAATTCTCATCCTCCCATGTGAAATATTTTACAGGAAAGTTCTTCCACTTGCTGAGATACTCTAAAATTGATCGTACTTGTCGAGTTCTTGTTTCTATGACTGCTTCATAACTTCTTTTGATGTGATGTTGATCTTCCTGTTGTTTCATTAGATTCTGCACCAAAGTTGGGTTATCCTTTGAGAGTTGGAGAACTTGTTGTTGATGCTCGATGTGATATTCCACTAATTTATCATCCATATCTGCTATTATTTGATCCTTCAAACCATCCAACTTAGCCTCCATTTCTTCTTTTAAGCCATCTATTTCATCTTCAATTGCTCTTCGTAAGATTGAAACTTGTTGCACTTGGTACCATAATTTTGATATCTCATACTGCAATACTTCCTCTTCATGTGTCATAGTATAGCTTTTTGAGGGCTTAATGGCTATGAAATTATCTTTTGGAGCCATTATAGAACCCAAATACTGATACAAATTCTAAAATATTCCTTTGGAATCGCTTCAATTGCTTTTTCAAACAAACGTTATGCAATTTTAAAAACCGGATACACACCTTTTACTAGCTTTTAGGAGCTCGATATTGAAATTGAATTATCTCTGTAATTGAAAATCTTAGATATCTCAAATTCAGCACTGAAGTAGCCCTATGAATTATCTTTTGAATGCCACAGGTCTGACCTAATTTTGATTCTCCAAGGCAAAGTTGTGTCCAATCTCCCACAATGACCTAATTCTGGACTGGTTCAGTAGAGCGAACTTGTACGACTTGCCACGTGTCACTGTTTTGTCCTTTGTCTCTGCAATTGATAGCGAAGAAGCTACAGGCCATTTAATTGCGACCACTTTTGACGGCACTCCAATCCAATTTTCAGAGAAAGAGTTATTGAAATTTTCCCACGATCACCTCTTTGAGATGAAATTCAGGAGCCTGAAAAATCACTACCTTCCACAGATCATATCTCCAAAAATATTGTGAACCAAGCTCTGAAATTTTTTGATGAATTTCCTCAGGATTTCAGCTTCACACCATATGAATTTCAGATTCTGAACCTCCGTAGAAAACATTTTATAGCGCAAATTCCACGATGACCTGTTTAGGAGCCTGAAAAAATACCTAACTTCCACAGATCATATCTCCGAAAATATTGTGAACCAAACTCTGCAATTTTTATACAAGCTTCCTCAGAATCTTTTCTTCGCACCCTAAAAATTTCCACTTCTGAAACTTTGTAGAAAAAAATTTATAGCGAAAATTCCACGATGACCTGTTTGGAGCAGCGAAACCCTAGAATCCAAAGCTTTGATACCAAATGTTGTGTAACCAGCTCCAAAAATAGAAGAAAAGAGATATGAACGCCTTAGAAATAAGCCACTTCGAGGGGGAAACCTCCAATACATTACATGAATGAACAATTCTTGAATGATACAATTTACAAAACCTCCTTTCTATATATAGGAGTCTATGGGGCCATAATGTAATCCCAGTGGGCCACAATGTAATCCTAGCCGACCTAACAATAATAATTTAAGGGCATAATAATAACAAAATGGGGGTTACAAGGGTACAATAATAACAATAAGGGGGGATACACTAACATAATAAGGGGCTACACTATTAATATAGGGACTTAACACTAAGGAGTAGCATATTGCATCGGAAAGCGTGGCAAGTGGGCCCGAAAGGGAATTATTTATGTATTAAACATGATTCATCAGCGTTAAAGTGGACATGACATTTTGTTCGTTAAAACGTTGTATAACTATGCCGAGAGTTGAAATTACGTTATATATATATATATATATATATATATATATATATATATATATATATATATATATATATATATATATATATATATAACGCTGTTGTGATGTGCCGCGTGGTCCATGGGTTATATATATACCTCGGCTTAAGGGGAGGGTGATTATTAATATAAAACCATTGCTGTGGTGTATGTATGTTCTGCTTGTGGAACTCGCCACATCAACAAGACACTTGCTGTGTGTAAAGGGTTGGAATTTGCCTAGACTTAATGCCAGCTATTACATATTTATTTAAAATACACTGATATAAAAGGCACAGTTACACGTATGCAATAGTTACACCACAGCAAAGGATAGAAGAGCAAACAGAGCTGAAAAGAGATAAAACACAGTCACAGAAAAGATAGACATAGTCAAAGAAAAGACAAACGCGCAGCAAGCCAAAAGACTAAATGAGTTGAGCTAGAGTTCGCATTGTAATTTGAATGTAAATGTTTTAATTGATTTTTATTGTTTGTGATGCATTAGCAAGTCTCCGGAAGAGAGAAAATATCCCACTGTAATATTAAAATAAGAACCTACAGTTATGTTTATTGAATGAGCAGATAAAAGGAATGAGAAGACAGAAGCCAAAGAATCATGACTGTTCACTCCAAATTCTTTGTGAAATACAAATAATCATGTGAGGAACTCTATAAATAATATCATCTTGATATGCAAAAAGAGGTTAGAGAGAGTAAATATAGAGAAGGCAGAGTATAGAAGAGTGAGGCAGAGAAGATTAAGAAAAGAAGAGCAGAAAGAGAAGCTACAGAATAGAGCTGATATCTGAGGTAAATCAGCAAACATTCAGTTTGACAAATTGAGGAAGTTGGAGCTTCCCTATCAAGTTGCAGCTTGATAGCTGTCATTTGTAGCTGACTGAGGTTGGAGCCCCCTGTAGGTTGGTGCCTGCAGAAAATTGAAGGGAGTTGGTGCTTCCTTGCAGGTTGTAGCTTGCAGAATTGAGGATAGAGCCTCTTGTAGGTTGGTGCCTGCAGAAAATAGTGGTGAGAGGGAGTTGGAGCTTGCCTTTGCATCACAACAATAATAAGATGTGGTTTTCTCCCTTTATGGGTTTCCACTTACATCTGTTGTCTCTGTGTGTGTTTCTTATGTGTTGATGTGATTATTTCAATCTGCTTAATTGTTTTCTGCTCTCAACATAAGTATGGTGTCACATTAATTTAATATTGGCTGCAACATTTTAAGACTATTCACAAACTAAGCTGTAAATTAGTTTGGTGAAAATTTTAAAAAGCTTATGTATGTATTAAACTGATTCACTCCGCCCTCTCAGTTTAATTAAAGATTCAACAATTGGTATCAGAGTGGGTTCCTTTGTACCAGTCTAACAACTGAAAGGAGATCCTAGGTTCCCAAGATGGCTAGTAAATAAGGATGCTCAACCAATAAAGCCCCTTTTTTCACTGGTGAAAATTATGCCTTCTGGAAAATCAGAATGAGGACATACATTATGTCTCTAGGAATAGAAGTCTGGGGTGCTGTGGAATTAGGATATGCCCCAAAGGCAACTGACACAGAGAAAGAAACAAAAAAAGATTTTTTAGCTAATGGAAAAGCCATGAATTCCATATTGAATGGATTGTGTGAAGCAGAGTTCATCAAATTAATGCACAAAGACACTGCCAAAGAAATGTGGGATACTGTGGAGAACATCCATGAGGGAGAAAAGAAATTAAAGACTGCCAAACTTCAAGTCTATAGAGCCCAGTTTGAGAGCTTAAAAATGGATGATGATGAAGACATTTCTAGCTTCTTTCTAAGGGTTGCAGAAATAGTAAATAACATGAAGGCTCTAGGTGAAAACATAAAAGAAGCTCTAATTGTACAAAAGATTCTAAGATCTCTTCCACCCAGATTTAATCCCAAGGTGTCTGCAATAGAAGAAACAACTAATTGGGAGACCTTGACCATGAACCAGCTACTTCGAAATCTAACAACATATGAGATGAGGCTCCCATAGAAGAAGCCAAGTACGAGGGAGGCAGCCTTCAAAACAGAAAATAAGAAAGAAGAAGAGGGAGGCATATGCTCTTGCTCAGATGAAGAGGAGGCAAAATTTGTCAAGAAATTGGATAGAGGATCAGGTAAATAGAAAGGTAAAATTCCTTTCAAATGCTTTAACTGTGGAAGAGTTGGACACTATGCTGCTAAGTGTCCTCACAAGAAAGTAAGGAATCAACCTCAAGAGCTAGAGATCAATAAATCAAAGAACTAGCAGAAAGGAAAGAAGTTCAGCAGAAAATCCTTCTATGCTCAACAAGACAGCAATACATCTGAAGGTTCAGATGAACCCTTAGGTGAAGAAGGAACCTCTGAATTCTTATTGATGGCCATAGAAGAACTTGAAGGACTCCTGCTATAAGATGAAGAAGAAGAAGGGGAAGTCGACCTTGAGGGGGAGCTAAGAAGTGCATTGGAAGAGATTGACAGACTCAAACTGAAATGCAGAAAACAAAAGGACATTCTTCTCAAGTATGTAAGAGAAGAACAAAACTCAGAAGTCCTCATGTAGCTAAAGGTAGAGCTTGAAGAAGCCAAGAAGATAGAAGGCATGTTACTTCAGCGAATCAAGGATAAAACCCGAGAACAAGAGAAACTGGAATAAGAAGTAGTATGTCTCAGGAAGAAACTAGAAAATGCTCAAAGGAAAGTGGTTATAAACTCTTCTCAAACAACAATATCTAGTAAGTTGAATGAAATTCTGGTTGCTCAAAGATCCCCAATGATAAAAAAAGGAATAGGCTATGAAGGAGAATCGAGTAAAGGCAAAGAAAAGGAAAACAAAAATATAATTTTTGTAAAAGAAAAGAAGACTAATGAAGCAGCCCAGACAATTCCTACAAAAAAAGAAACATGTAATAAGGATGATAGAGATCAGAAGAAATCTCTAGTAACAAAGAATACAATAAATACTAAGATGACAGAAAAAGAATCATATGCCCCTGAGTATGTCAAATTTGGAAGCCATCAAAGGAGATTCTTCCCTCCTATGAAGAATGCCACTTGTTATGTCTGCCACAATCCGGGACACATTGCTACATATTGTTATGCAAGGAGGAGTAATTCAAACCTGCAAAAGATGCAAATAGTGAAGAGAATGTCTCAAACAAACAAATGGAGAAAACAACCTTACATCAGGTATGCAAATAATTTCTATGGTTATTGTTTTTATTGTAAGGAATTTGGCCATAAAATTATTGAATGTAGAAAGTATGGACAAATATTGATGTTCAACACCTCAAGGAGGTTTATGAATCAAAGAAATTTTGTTCATACTCACAATTCTGCAAAAACTATGATCAAATGCTGTATATGCAATCAAGTTGGACATATACCTTCCAAATGTCCTCTGAAAGGGTGTGATTCATCAACTCACAAAAGATACCAAACAAAAGGATGCCTCCAGTGGATAAAGAAGGAGAATAAGTGTGACTTAGCTCTAACTGCTCAAGACCTTAAAAGCCAGCGGTACCTGGACAGTGGCTGCTCAAAACACATGACTGGAGACGAAAGCAAGTTTATAACTCTTGATGAAAAGAAATCTGGTAATGTTACTTTTGGCAATGATAAATCAGGCAAGATCAAGGGAAAAGGATCAGTCAGCATATACAATGGAAAAGGAAAGGCCCAAGATGTATTATTTGTAGATGGGCTGAAAGAAAATTTACTAAGTGTTAGTCAGATGTGTGACAAAGGCTGCGAAGT
Source organism: Pinus albicaulis (assembly GCA_034641835.2). NCBI lineage: Eukaryota > Viridiplantae > Streptophyta > Pinopsida > Pinales > Pinaceae > Pinus > Pinus albicaulis. Next base: position 295,191,691 of record CM076573.1, read on the forward strand.
TCTCTTTAGGGCACAAGATTGTGAAGTCAGATCAAGCACCACAGGTAAGACTCTCCTCAAAGGAGTTCGAACAGAGAGTAATGTTTACATTGTGAAAGAGGAAGATGAAGCATGTCATCTTAGAAAACTAGAAGAGTCATGGTTATGGCATAAAAGATTGGGACATCTCAACTTCGATCACATCATCAGACTAAGCAAGAAGAAAGCTGTCAGAGACATGCCGGAAATAAAGAAGCCATCTAATACCATATGCAAATCTTGTCAATTGGGTAAACAGACTCGCACATCCTTTAAGGCCAAAGAGGAGTTATCAACAAGAAGACCACTTCAACTTGTGCACATGGATTTGTGTGGACTGGTAAGAACTAAAACACCAAGTGGAGAATCCTACTTCATGCTGATAATAGATGATTTATCCAGAATGACATGGGTTTCTTTTCACAAGACTAAATCGGAAGCTCTGGACAAATTCAAAATATTCAAAGCATTAGCAGAAAATCAGACAGGATGCAAGCTAAAATGCATCAGATCGGACAGAGGAGGTGAATTCACAGATTATGACTTTGCAGATCTATGCAATGAATATGGAATAAAACAACAATTTACTATTGTAGGGACACCTCAACAGAATGGAGTAGCAGAGAGACAAAACATATCTGTTCAACAAATTTCCAGAGCCATGATGCAAGAGAAAAATATTCCTCAAACCTTCTAGGCAGAAGCGGTACACACAGCAGTGCATATCCTTAATAAAGCTCACTTAAGGCCAAGCAGTGACAAGACTCCCTATGAACTATGGCATGGGAAACCAGCTTCAATCAAACATTTCAGAATCTTTGGAAGCAAGTGATACATAAAGGATAATGATGAAAATCTTGGGAAATTTGATGCAAGAGCAAATGAAGGGATATTTCTAGGATATGCTTCCAAAAGTAAAGGGTACAGGTGCTACAACAAGACTCTTTGAAAAATAGTTGAAAGTATTGATATGAGATTTGATGAAGAAAATCCAAAAAATACAAGAGATACCGACTGCTGCAGTTCATCAGACAATCATGAAGAAGAAGATCAGAATGATGTTGAAACAAGCAAGACAACAAAAGATGCAGAGCTGAGCTCGAAAGCCCCCTCAAGATACACTCAGAAGAATCATCCTGAAGATCAAATCATAGGAGACAAGAAAGCAGGGGTCCAAACAAGAAGGCAACTAACAGAACAAACATAAGAGGTATACATAGCCATGTTATCACAGATAGAGCCAGAGAGATTTGAAGAAGCCTGCAAGGACAAGTCTTGGGTAAATTCTATGAATGAAGAACTGGACCAAAGTGAGAAAAACAATACCTGGGAATTAGTCCCTAGACCCACTGAGAAAAATTTCATAGGCTCAAAATGGGTATTCAAAAACAAAATGAATGAGCAAGGACAAGTAATCAGGAATAAAGACAGACTGGTCTGTAAAGGATATTCACAAGTCGAAGGACTTGATTACGATGAAACATTTGCCCCTGTAGCGTAAATGGAATCCATCAAAATGTTTCTAGCCCTTGCTTGCTGCCAAAACTTCAAGGTTTATCAAATGGATGTAAAATCTACATTTTTGAATGGAGACTTAGAAGAAGAAGTCTACATGGAACAACCAGAAGGCTTCTCATTGACAGACAAAGAAGAATATGTGTGTAGACTGAAGAAGGCCCTATATGGACTGAAATAGGCTCCTCATGCTTGGTACTCAAGACTGGATAAATATTTGCAAAAATAGGGTTTTAAGAGAGGTGGAGTAGACAAAAATCTATATATAAAAGCCCATGAAAATGAACTCCTGATTGTTGTAGTATATGTTGATGACATTATGTTTGGAAGCAACAAAGAAGAACTAGCAAAAGGGTTTGCTGATGAGATGAAAACAGAGTTTGAAATGTCTATGATTGGAGAGCTCAGTTTCTACTTGGGACTGCAAATTCAGCAAAAGAACACAGGTACATTCATCTCTCAAGAAAAATACTTAAAAGAAATGCTGAAAAAATTCAAAATGGAGGACTGCAAACTTGCGACAACCCCCATGATCACGGGATGCAAGCTGTGTGCTGATGATGGGTCTGCAGATGTAGATCAAAAACTCTACAGATCCATGATAGGAAGTCTGTTGTATATGACAGCATCAAAACCAGACATGATGCTAGCAGTAGTAATAGTGGATAGATATCAAGTAGCACCTAAACAAAACCATCTTCTGGCAGTAAAAAGAATATTCAGATATCTACAAGGAACAACATAGTATGGGCTTTGGTATCCTAAAGGAAAAAGCTTCACTTTGACAGCATACACAGATGCAGATTGGGCCAGCTGTGTGGATGACAGGAAAAGTACAAGTGGAGGTGCTTTCTATATAGGAAAAATTCTGGTGGCATGGTTAAGCAAGAAACAAACATCTATCTCTCTGTCTACAGCATAAGCAGAATATATAGCAGCAGCAACATGTTGTACACAAGTCATGTGGATGAAGCAAACTATTCAAGACATGAAGGTAAGAATTGATGAACCAATCTCAATTAAATGTGATAATACAAGTGCTATAAGTATATCTAAAAATCCTGTGCTTCACTCAAAAATTAAACATATTCCAATCAAGTATCATTTTCTCCGAGAACAAGTGGCTCAAAAGATAGTAAAACTAGAGTATGTACCAACAAAAGAACAAACAGTAGATATATTTACCAAACCACTTGCTAGAGAGCCATTTGAATATTTGAGAGACAGATTAAGGGTAGTATCTGTAGATGCTACTCTCTGATATGAAGAGAAAGCACAATTTCAGGGGGAGAACATAAACGAAAATATCATTCTCAGGGGGAGATCAGCCAGCAAGGGAATCATGAAAACAGGTCCTCAGGATCAAAGGGATTATGGCAATAATACATTCAGCATAAAAGAATAAAAAAAAAGGCAAAAGGGTCTGTCAAAGAGTGCAGCAGAAGAGTGGTGAACCCAATGTGAACTGAACACATAAGAATAGTGAACTGGTGGTATCTAATCCAAAGTTTGGAGCAGCAGCGTACAAAGTCAGGAAATTTCAGGAAATGCATGAAATATTGAAAAAGGAATAAAAACACAGCATCAGAGAATAGAAGCTTCACAAAAATTTGAACCCCTTGCCATTGATGTCAAAGGGGGAGGAAGAGCAAGCAACAGTAAGAAGAGAAAGCAACAGGAGAAAGGATCCTATCAGGAAAACAGAGGAAGTGTATTGCCATCAATGCCAAAGGGGGAGACTGTTGGAAATTTTGTCATTGATGGCAAAGGAGGCAAAAAATACAGAGACAGGTAAAGGAGGCAGCAAATATAGAGACAGGCAAAGGAAGCAGTGAATACGGAGACAGGAAAAGGAAGCAGCGAATACAAAGACAGAGCTGTTATCATGGCAATGGAGGTAGAGCGACAGAAGCAGCAGAGGCAGAGGCAGAGGCAGAGCCATTATAAAATTGCGAGAATCGCCCAAGCCGACGGATACATTCATATGTATAATTCCGAGAGTCATACCCCAATCCGGGCGTTATTTACATATATATAGACAAACCTTATTCTGGGAATCGTATAACCCAAGCGGAAAAACTTATATATATGCAGCGTATATCCATATATTGCGTAAGATTAAACGACCATAGTCCAAGGCATATATATTAATAAGTGGAGTGCGTGATGATCAATGGAAACGAATTAATATAAAGTGGGACCCTCGCCCAATCGCATCGGAGAAAGGATTGGCAGTGGAACATATGGACAAGAGTTCTAATTGAGAGCCCAGATTCGATGAACATATAAACAGTGGCTTGATACATTTGAAATCCAGCTTAATCGTATCGACAAAATACAATGAACAGTGGCCAATCGCATCAGAGAATATAAGAGTTACGATTGCGATTGGAAGTCTAGACCCGATGGGCACATAAACCACAACTCATATATACTTGAGTTCTGGTGAACAGTGACTGATCGCATCGGAAAAAGGTAGAATATAAAAACATGCTACAAAGGGTTGTGATTGCGATTGGAAGTCTAGACCCGATGGGTATATAAACTAAAACTCATATATAGCTTGAGTTCCAGTTCTAATCGCATTGGCAAATCTTATTAAACAGTGGTCAATTGCATCGGAAAGAAACAGACCGTCGGAACATATATTAAAAGACTTGTGATTGCGATTGAAGGCCAGACTCGATGGGCTCATAAACTATTATTAATAAGTATTTGAGTTTCAATCACATTAGAAAAGAATAGTGAACAATGATCAATCGCATTGGAGAAAGGAAGCTTGCGATTGCGATCAATCGCAATCGGAAATCGCTGAGGAGTAGCATATTGCATCGGAAAGCATGGCAAGTGGGCCCGAAAGGGAATTAGTTATGTATTAAACATGATTCATCAGTGTTAAAGTGGACATGGAAGTTTGTTCGTTAAAACGTTGTATAACTATGCCGAGAGTTGAAGTTACGTTATATATATATATATATATATATATATATATATAGATATATATATAAAGGTGTTGTTATATATATATAACACTGTTGCGATGTGCCACGTGGTTCGTGGGTTATATATATACCTCGACTTAAGGGGAGGGAAATTATTAATATACAACGATTGCTGTGGTGTATGTATGTTCCACTTGCAGAACTCGCCACATCAACAAGACACTTGTTGTGTGTAAAGGGCTGGAATTTTCCCAGACTTAACACCAGCTGTTACATATTTATTTAAAATACACTGATATAAAAGGCATAGTTACACGTATGCAACAGTTACACCATAGCAGAGGACAGAAGAGAAAACAGAGCTGAAAAGAGATAAAACACAGTCACAGAAAAGACAGACACAGTCAAAGAAAAGACAAACGCGCAACAAGCCAAAAGACTAAATGAGTTGAGCTGGAGTTCGCATTGTAATTTGAATGTAAATGTTTTAATTGATTTTTATTGTTTGTGATGCATTGGAAAGTCTCTGGAAGAGAGCAAATATCCCAATGTAATATTAAAATAAGCACCTATAGTTATTTTTATTGAATGAGCAGATAAAAGGAATGAGAAGACAGAAGCAAAAGAGTCATGACTGTTCACTCCAAATTCTTTGTGAAATAAAAACAGTCATGTGAGGAACTCTATAAATAATATCATCTTGATATGCAAAAAGAGGTTAGAGAGAGTAAATATAGAGAAGACAGAGTACAGAAGAGTGAGGCAGAGAAGATTAAGAAAATAAGAGAAGAAATAGAAGTTACAGAACAGAGCTGATATCTGAGGTAAATCAGCAAACATTAAGTTTGACAAATTGAGGAAGTTGGAGCTTCCCTATCAAGTTGCAGCTTGATAGCTGTTAGTTGTAGCTGACTGAGGTTGGAGCCTCCTGTAGGTTGGTGCCTGCAGAAAATTGAAGGGAGTTGGTGCTTCCTTGCATGTTGTAGCTTGCAAAGTTGAGGATAGAGCCCCCTGTAGGTTGGTGCCTGCAGAAAATAGTGGTGAGATGGAGTTGGAGCTTGCCTTTGCATCACAACAATAATAAGATGTGGTTTTCTCCCTTTATGGGTTTCCACTTACATCTACTGTCTCTGTGTGTGTTTCTTATGTGTTGATGTGATTATTTCAATATTATTAATTGTTTGCTGCTCTCAACATAAGTATGGTGTCACATTAATTTAATATTGGCTGCAACATTTTAAGACTGTTCACAAACTAAGCTATAAATTAGTTTGGTGAAAATTTTAAAAAGCTTATGTATGTATTACTTTATTCACTTCCCTCCTCGCCTCAATTAAACTGATTATGTATGGAAGAACATATAAACCTTGTGGTATGATTAATAACCTGCATGTTGAACTAGGGGGGAAAATAGTGAATGTTTATGTCGAGGTCGTTGACAGACCCCTTGATTATAATATTTTACTTGGAATTCCATGGGTATATGCAATGATTTCAATTGTTTCTACATAGTTTAGAATGATTTCCTTTCCACATAAAGGTACAATCATAGTCATTAATCAACTATCCTTCTTTGCCTCCGCTTCGCAAATAACTAGAAGCGTTCCGTTTGTTTACATACCCCAACTAGAAATTCATAACATTGGTGTGGGACTCTTAAAGGATTTCACTCTCACGGGAACCTTTGCATTACCGCCGCCAGTGATGTCGACAGAAATTGCAAGTATAGAGACCTGCTACATGATCTCTTCCACTCTATCTGGCTTAAGGGAGAGTACGGGTGATTCTGATATTTCTACATTGGATGAATTTTTACCACCCAACCCTATTGAGCTAGCATAGCAATCAATCTATCTGGCTTAGGCGGCAAATCTGAAATCAGCGTTGCCAAATGTTTGGGTTGATCATTCCTTATATTTTGGTACTCCATCCGATCCATTTTCCTCAATGTTGTTAACAGATGAAAATATTTTGGAAGCTATGATTTCAGAAGGAGAACCATGGGAAGATTATCATCATCATTCCCATATTCCTGATTATGAAGAAAACTATCTTAGTGAGTTGTATCACCCATCAATCAAAAATTTCAATTTGAATTATTTACCAATTAATGCAATTGATTTTAAGAGAAATATGTCAAATATTGAAGAGATAATTTCTATCAATATTTTGACCAAACCTAGCATTGTAGAAAATGTTCATGTTGGTGTATCTTGCTCTCCATCAGAACTCGAACCATATCGCTCTTTCTTTCGTGAAATTTGTGATGTATTTTCTTGGTCTTACGAGGAAATGCCAGGCATAGATACTAGTATAGTTGAACATACTATAATATGTATCCTAATGTCAAACTGGTGCGTCAACAGCTTCGACCTACTCATCCAAATAAAGTCGCTACCATCAAAGCATAAGTTGAAAAACATTTTCATGCTGGTTTCATTTCCTTTGTTCTGCTAATTGAGTGGGTTACCAATATCGTTCCTATTATGAAAAAACAAGGAACCGTTAGAGTGTTCATCGATTATCGGGATGTTAATCATGCTTGTCCAAAATACAACTATCCTACTCCCTTTATCAACCAAATTATTGACAATTGTGTTGGATGGATTTTTCGGCTACAATCAAATCAATATCCGCCTAGATGATCAACATAAGACAAAATTCATTTTTCCCTGGGCACATTTTCTTATAGGAAACTTCCGTCTGGTTTAAATAACGTTGGGGAAAATTTTTAGAGAGCAATGTATTATGCTTTCAATGACATCACGCACATTGGTCAACCATATCTAGATGATTTACCAGCACATTCACGAAATCAGACTGATCACCCGATGCATTTAAGAGCCATTTTCTTACGTTGCCAACACTACAAAATTTGCCTCAATCCACATAAATGTGTGTTTTTTTTTGGTTCTGGTCGTTTGCTTGGATTCGTAGTCTCAAAAGAAGGAATTCAAAAAGACCCATTGAAGGTGTAGGCACTTCTTGATTTACCTGTGCCCTCAAATTTACTTCAGATATAGAAACTTCAAGGAAAGGCTAACTTCCTAAGGAGGTTCATACCAAATTATGCCAAAATGGCTAAAGGATTTAATCGACTATTGAAAAAGGAGGTTCCTTTCCATTGGGACCAAGTTGCGCAAGCTTCTTTTGATGTTGTCAAGGACACTCTTATCAGAGCATCATTAATGTATCCTCCTAATTATCAAAATGATTATTTCCTATATATTGCTGCGGCTGAAATGACCATTGCTATGGTATTGGTCGAAGTAGAATATGGAATTGAACATCTGATCTATTATTTGAGTCGTAATCTCAATGATATGGTAGTTAAGTACTCATACGTAGAAAAGCTTGCCTTGGCAGCTATTCAAGCTATCCAAAGATTTCACCATTATATCTTGCTATGAAAAACAACTATCATTTTGGATTGTAACCCCATGACTTATATCTTATCACGTCAATTGCTGGGGGAGAATTATTCAAAATGGATTGTCATTTTGCAGGAATTTGATTTGGAATTCATCAAATCCATGTCAAAGAAGTCTTTAGTTTTGGCTAAGCTTCTCTGTGACCTTCCCTCTGATAGTACTGCAACTACATCGGAACCATCAATTCTTGATGAGTCTCTATTTCTCATCAGATCATCTGATCCTTGGTATGGGGATTTCATCATTTATCTCCAAAATCAAACTTTTCAATCTGATACCTCTCACTCTTAACAGTGACGTATTCGATACCAAGCCAAAGATTAAATAATCGTCGGTGATACACTTTATCGTCGTGGTGTCGATACAACTTTAAGGAGGTGCCTCACTCATGAGGAGGCCGAAAAAGTGTTAAATGATTGTAATGTTTGGGATTGTGGTGGAAATTTATCTGGATATGATACCATGCAGAAGATACTCTGCGCTAGTTACTTTTGGCCAACTATTTTTCGAGATTGCATCCTCGCGGTCAGAAGTTGTCATGCGTGCCATATTTTTTATCATAAAATCCACAAACTGCCAGCACCAATGCATCATGTTGTCTCTATGGGACCATTTATGAAATGGTGTATTGACTTCATGACCTGTAACCCTCGTTCATCTGGGGGGCATGGTTATATTATTGTCGTAGTTGACAATTTTACCAAATGGGCGGAAGCGATGCCTACATTCAACAACACAAGACAGACAACTGCATTGTTTTTTTTAATCATGTTATTGCACAGTTTGAGGTCCCATAGGCTATAGTTACGAATCATGGGAAGAATTTTCACAACCACATGATGTCTGAATTGACTGCCAAGTTAGGAATTTCACATGATAATTCTACTCCTTATTATCCGCAATCAAATGGACAAGTTGAGGCTATCAAAAAAATTCTTAAACGAATGCTTCAATTAATTATAGGAGTTCGTAAAAGAAACTGGAATTTGATCCTGTACTTTGCCTTGTGGGCGTATCGAACCTTAGTGAGAAACGTGACCAGATTTACTCCTTTTCAATTGGTGTATGGTATGGAAGCTATCTTACCAATCCAATGTGAAATATCATTGTTAAAAACTCGAAATAGACTTGTTACCTAACACCTCAGAAGAAGAAGCATGTCTCCTTAACCTCATCCATCTTGATGAAATGTGTCATGAAGCCCAATTAGCCAACGAAGAGCATAAGAGACATATAAATGTGCAATACTACAAAAATGTCTAGCCTCACATCTACTCAGAAGATGATGTAATAGATACAGGGAAATTTGAGCCATTATGGCATGGCCCCTATATTGTCAAAGGAGTTCTTGCTAAGGGTGCCTATGAGTTAGTTGATTATGATGGAATTCCATTGGCACAACCTAGAAATGGGTTGTATCTAAAATGTTACTATGATTAATCATGAGCGCAGTAACTTTTTGTATTATAATGTATATATGTTGTTGATTTGCATTCACTATCTTAATTTTTTCTTAGAGTTTTCTTGACATAAGTAATCCACTTTACATTTCATCGCAGATGTCTGAATCTTCGGAACCATTTTTTGGATATGATGATGGTGCCAATCATAGTACGCAGAATCTATCCTCTGCAGTGTGGGCCATTTTCGCTCCAAACAGTGAGTTAGTGAGTTTTCAAGGGATTTGAATCGGTAGATCGACAAACAATATCGTTGAGTATAGCGCGTTGAACGAACTTCTCTTTGATGCCATTTCATTTGGTATTAACCAAATAATCATAAGGTTAGACTCAAAACTTGTGGTATTACAACTTACTAGTCTTTATACTGTTATAAATCCAACACTTCTTAGATTGTTCCTAAGAGTTCGACTTTTGGAAAGACATTTTGATTTTATTCAATATCAACACATTTCCAGAAATTTGAACACATTAACTGATTCATTAACTAATCAAGTTATAGACAAACATTTTCAACATATGTAAAGAAAATATTCACATCATTGAATAGGATTGCACAATAAACATAGGAAAAACTCTAAAATGATATAGATAGATAGTTATAGGTTTTTACAAAATTTGTGCCCAAGACACATTGGTCATTTGAACTAAAAATGTATGGAAAATGTCACAAGTAAACTAGTGGTGCTCATGGTAACATGCTATAGATATAGAAATCCTATGGAGTGACTACATCCAGTGGGTAGGAACCCAATAGTGTGTCACTGCAGTCGCATGGGTAACTCTTCGATCTGGCAATCCAGAATCCCGAAGGTCAACCCCTCTATGTGTTGCTTGTTGGGGTTCCCATGTTTTGGCCAGATTGGCAAGACCAAAAGATGAGACAACATCAGAACCACTTTCAGACCTCAGGATCTAGCCCTCCTGGGTCCAGAGAGGGATCTCTCTATGATTGTCAAAGGTAGATGTCTTTGAAGTTCAAAGGTTAAGATATTAGGCTAGTTATAGGCACAAGGTTTGTTTGTTTGATTGTTTATGTTTGGTTGTTGGGAATCAGGAAGGAAGGGTTCAATACAAGACAAGGATGAGAAAATAGGATTTTAGGCAAAGGAGAGGTGAATCAGAGGACATCAGGACCATTGGGCAATGGAGTCAGGAAAGGGTTTACTTGCTATCCAATATGTAGGCTTTCAGTTGGGCTAGTCATCTAAAGCATTGGATCTTAAAGATGATTATGTAGCATGAAAGGGTAAGAAAGAAGGTGAAAGGAAAGAAAACCTCCAAGGTGACCTTCAGGAATCGAATCCAGGGACAGGACATGCCATTGGACAACCTGTGATTTGAGACCTAAAGGCTAACTCTTCAGACAAGGAAACATCAAGATTTGGATACAAATATGAAAACCTGAGATCAGAGAGAGACTTTGAACTCTCAATGCTTTGGCCTCCAACTTAAGGGAACTTATAAAGGTTTTAACTAATTGAAAGGATCCTAGTGAGATAAACATAGAGTTCTAGACTTCCCAGTGTTTCCAATTCTTTCAATTAAATCCCAACAAGAACATATAAAAACAAATTTCATTAATTCATACATCAACTAGCAGGAAATGACATCCACTACACTGGTTAAATTAATTGAAATCAATCCTCAGATAACACATACAGCAGAAAAAATTGAAGGCAGGGAGAGAAAAAACACAAGGTACCTAATAAGGGTAAATCCTATGCCAAATTTCTGATGCGTGCCAGAAGAAATGAAATGAAATGAAATAAAACACAGAGACAGAAAAACATCACCGTAGCTTTAGATCAGGATCGAAAGAAATGTGCTTGTCATATTAAGAGCAACACCAGTAAAGTACAACATTTCTTACAACTTGATATTCAGCCTGATAAACCTTCCTCAGTCTATCTTACAATTTTACACAGAAAACTTGTCTCAAGAGAAACAACTTGCATTCCACTGATATCCAATCAACAACCTTTACAATGAGTTTCTTCATGAATTTTATAGCTGAAAGACGAGCAGAGGAGGTAGGTGAAGAACTAAATGAAGCATTAAAACTCAGAGGAGTAAGCGAGACGAGGCCCATTCTGTTTTTAATTCTGTGCATTTATCTTCTGGCACTCTTTGGATGGAAGAGTGGTCCTCATCAGACTTCCATTTACTCCAGGTATGTCTCTGATGTACTTTGGCTGCAGTACTTTGTAGTAATTTTGGTGAATAAACAAAAGGTAAACGAATGACTGTGAAGTCCGCCATACTGCATAACAAATGCTCTGGTAGCTCAGGACTATTGTCAAGGCTGAATTTTCTTCAAGAACATGATAAATAAGGGAAAAATATGGGCGCTTTGTCCTTTTGGGAAAGAAAAATCTACTGGTGTGAAACCCTGGTAGTATTGTTTTTTGTGCGCTGGGCCTTCCGTGCGATCCATGATGTCTTTGATCTGGTACTCTGCCTTCAAATCATTGGATTAGGCTCAAAATCTTCAATAATATGCCTTAAACACTCTGTTTCCCCACTGATACTCTTTGTCGCTTCCACGTTTTCCTTTGACTGCGAAATCTTTACCTTAATGGCTCTGGGGAAGATTTCACAGAGTTTAAACTCTGTTTCTTTAATGCGAGCCCTGTCATATGTCTTCTCAGACCCTTATTCATGAGTTCGGCTCTTGAAAATGGTCCTTTCCTATTTCTCTGTAGCTGTACAGAGATTTTGCATCATGGCGGTTTTCCGCTGCTCGTATCTTACAAAAACACGCAACTCTGTTATGAAATCCATGCATAGGGAGGATGGCTACAGAGGGTGGGGGGAATGATAGCGTGGTGGTGGTAAGACGGTGTTTTTAGATAAAAAAAATGGTGAATAATGCAGTAATATGGTGTAAACAACGACTAATAGGGTTTCGGTGGAAAAATGCACGTGGATCGTTTGATCATGGTCCGGCGGCGAGGATCGAAGGTGGAAATTTAATCAGTGGGATAGCTTATGAAAGCTGGGTGGAATGCATAGACTCAATGTGAAACATTAAAATTTAATGTAAATCGAGAAAGTTAGAACTTAGGAAAAAATGCAAAGAAACGAATGAAAATGATCGTGTGTGGTGGGACCCGGCATGGGCGGAGGGCGATTCACTTAGGACCGTCAGATCTCAGGAGGAGATCGACGGCTATGATCTAATTGGAGGGGAGAAATGGGAGGGTCGGCAGTCTGATTGAACGATGGTGCGATTGGTTTATGACTATTGGATTTTGGGCTAACGAATGGTCGAGATTGGATTGGGGAGATCGCAATCGCAAAGGGCGGAGGGAGGAATAATTTAAGAAATGCGATTGCGATTGGAGCGAGAGAGCGAGGGCCGTCAGATCAACAGGAGAATCAACGGCTAGGATGGGATCAGCAGATCGCAATCGGCGAATGCAGTCAGGTGGTACATTTAGACCTTGCGATTGCAATGGAGAGCGATTGAGCACCAGCCATCGGATCTGGGTCTAGATCGATGGCGGAGATTGAATCGGCGGGGAACAGAAAGGAGTGACGGAGGGGAGCGAGATAAATCTGGACCGTTGGATCTAGAGGGGGGGGGGTGGATGGCTCAGATCGGATCGGGACGTTGCAATCGGAAGGAGCATAAGGGTGTCATGGAAAAAGCTGCGATTGCGATCGGTGCAAGAGTGCGATTAGCGTCGGGCCGTCCGATCAAAACGATAGATCAACGGTGGAGATTGCGGCGGAGGCCTTATGGACCAAAACTCAATCTCATCGGATTTTTTTAGTTAAAACAGAGATGCGCCCGCCCGACGGTGCGATTGTGATTAGCACCCAGGGCTTAAGCCCTTGGTCCTAGGCGTGGGGTTACGTGGGGAAGTGGTTTGCGGGGCTGGCGGAAAAGGGTCTAGGCCCTATTATAAGGTGGAAAGTGGGTTTTGGACCATTTTTGGTGCATTTCAAGGCCAATGAAGGGTAACAATAAGGGAAGAAAGGGGAAATTAAACCAAACCAGGGGTGTGTGCATGGCTTAAAGGGAAATTTGGGGTAGTTTAGGAGGACTAGGGGAGGAATTTTAGGGTGGAAAGGGGGCTTTGAAAAAGGGGGAAAAAGGGGTGAAATGGAGAATTCTGCAGAGGTACAAGGGGCGAATAAGGGCCTTTTGGAACAAAATTTTTTCATCATGAGTGAGGCTTACTGATTCAAGAACAGCAGAAGGAAACATTTAAAGGGTGGGAACATGAAGAGGCTTCAAGGATGATGTGTTTTTAAGGGAAATGCATTCCTTGAAGGCTCATAAAACAAATTAGCCCCTTGCTTGCTTGTCAAGGAATTTATAGGGGGCTAACAATGGCTCCACATGGGGATGGCTTCTTCTTGAAGGAGTCAAGAATTCAGAAAATGATCTTTGGTGTAGGCCAGATGCCTGCTGCTTGAGCCACCTTTCTTCTTTGGTTTTCAGCTGTCACAATTTTGAAGACATCAATTAGTAGAAACATTACCTAGACAATCTACCTACCCATCCTACAATCCTAGCATTTTTTCTTCTAGGGTGCATTTGAACTAGCAAACCCTTTACATCATTTTTATTTTTTACAAACAAGAAAATAAACCTATTCTAAATCTACCCTTATCACTCCATGAGACCAAATTAGACTGTTGGTCTCATATCTTTCTCTACCTAATATAATATCTGCTGGGATTAAACTGTCCAGCAGATTTCTTCTCTACATTCTACAACATAAATTTAAAAACATTCAAACTAGGATTAGACAGTTTAGTTTGTTGTGGATCCAAGGCATAAAGATAGTTGCACATGGACAGAAACTTGTGGAATACTGAAAACAAAACTTTGAAGGCTTGAAATCTGAAGTTTGAAGCATCCTTCTTCTCTTTGTGACTCAAGTTTTGAGCTTGTTAGAGTCACTTTCTTTTCTTCATTTCAGCTCTGATTTTGGGCTTGTTAGAGCTCATTCTTCTTTCTTCTCTGTTGGTCTAGGTTTTGGGCATGTTCGAACCGGCTATATTTTCTTTCTTTGGCTCAGGCTTTGATCATATTAGAGCCAATCTTTGCACTTTAGAGGTTCATGTTTTGAGCAGGTCTGAACCTCTCCTTTCTCTCTTTTTTTTTTTTTTTTGAAACATTTTTTCCTTTTCTTGAAAACAAAACACTGTAATGGTATGTACAATGGAAATGGAAACTAGAAATTGGAAATCAGCAGAAGTAGTGTTTGAGCATCTTGCCATTGATAGGACCCCCAAACAGCTCTGTACCATCTAATTCTTGTAGGAAAAAGGAATTTGGGCCCACAGTGGCCTGGATGATGTATGGACCTTGCCACAAACTATCAAACTTGCCGTGCTTTCCTTTATCCTCTCTCCTTGAGTCCCACTTCATAACTTTATCTCCAATTTTGAAATCAGAAGCTTTGGTTCTTTTGTCAAATAATTTCTTTATATTTTCCTGAACTTTGATAGCTCTGCTATAGACCTCTTCTCTTTTTTTCTGGAGATGAATTGTTTGGTTTATCCTCCTCACCATACTGTCTTCTTTTGTCTAGATCTCTTGTACAAGTTTTATTACTGGTACCCCAAGGCTGGTAGGAAAAACTGCTTTTGTTCCATAGACAGGCTGGTATGGTGACATGCCAATGAACTTCTTTGTTGTAAGCCTGTTAGCCCACAAAGCATGCACTAACTTGTTATGCCATGACTTTTTGTTCTCTTCCAGCAACTTTTTGATGATGGTCACCAGGCTCCTGTTTGATGATTCAGCCAAGCCATTACCTTGTGGGTAATAAGCAGTTGAATGATCGAGTGCTATTTGATACCTGTGACAAAAATCAACCATTTTCTTGGATCCAAAAGCAGCAGCATTATCAGTGATTATTTTTCTTGGGCAACCAAATCAAGAGAGAATATGGTCTTCTAGGAACATAATGATGACAGAATCTGTGGCATTCCTAGTAGGTATAGCCTCTATCCACTTAGTGAAATAATCTGTGGCAGTTAAGATCCATTTGTGTTGTGCAGAAGAAACAGGGTGGATTTCTCCTATGAAATCTAGGCCCCATTGCATAAAATGACCTTCAACAGTGATGGGTTGTAAAGGGAGGGGGAGGAGTTTTCTCTTGCCTTCAAAAATCTGACATTTATGGCAGGAAATTATCATCTTATGGACATCATTGAAGATTGTGGGCCAATAATAGCCAGCCCTGAGTATCTTGTTAGCAGTGGATTTCTAGCTCAAGTGGCCTCCACATTCTCCTGCATGGAACTCTTGTTTAACCCTTTCCGCTTCAGCTTCAGGCAAACATTTAAGCAATAGGCCATTTGGATTTTTCCAATATAAGTTTTCATTCAGAATGAAATAGTTTCTGGCTTTTAGCTTTAGGAATCTGGCCTTAGTCTTTGAAAGTATATGTGGAGCATTGAGGTTGGTGAGCACATAAAGGATATCAGAGTACCAAGGGGAGTTCTGAAACCTCTCCTCAATAGTGGGATCAGACAATCCTTCCTGCTCATCCAAGGCAGCTATCATGTTAATGTCAAGGGCTTGTAGATTTGATGCAGCCATTAATTTAGCTAAGCCCTAACCTTTGATCAGTTTTGTGGGTTTTATCTCAAGGTCATATTCTAAAATCACAGCAATCCATTTGCCCCTCTTCCCATCTGGGCCTTGGGATAGGATGTATTTAACCACTACGTTTGGCACATATGATATGGTGTGAGAATGCAGTATGTACACCCTAAAGTCTTTTAAGGCCTTGACTAAGGCATAGGCCTGTTTTTCCATTATTTTATATTTCAAGGATGCGTCCCTCAGTGTTTTGCTGAAGAAAGAGATGGGTTGTTCCATTCCCTCTGGATTTTTCTACAGTAGAACTACAGCCACTGTGTGCTCGGAGGAAAATGAAAAGATCAGGAAATATTTTGAGAAATGAGGGCTAATTAGAACAGGAGCTTGGGTGAGTGCAAGTTTTACTGATTCAAAATATTGTTTAGCTCCAACAGTCCATTTAACTCCTACACCTTTCTTTAGCATGTTATTCATATTCCTAAGGTGTTCAGTTAGGTTGGGAATAAACCTCCTAAGGAAGTTAGTTTTCCCAATAAAGGACTGTAAATCTTTGATATTTCTCGGGTGTGTGATTTGTAGTATTCCCTCAACTCTTTGTGGGTCTATCCTAATTCCCTTTTCAGATATAATGTGGCCAAGAAGCTTTCCTCCTTGCAGCCCAAATACAGTATTTTTAGGATTCAATGACATACCAAACCTTCTACATTTTTCAAACACTCTTCTCAGATGTTCTAGGTGTTCCTCTTCAGTCTTGGAGTAAACTATTATGTCATCTAGGTAGATGAAAATGAAGTTCCCTATTTCATCTAAAAAGGCTATGTCCATTGCTCTTTGAAAGGTGGCTCCAGCGTTCATCAGTCCAAAAGGAATTTTTACATACATAAAAGTGCCCCATGGAGTGGTGAAAGATGTTTTGAGTTGGTCTTCTGGGAGTACTGAAAATTGGTTGTATCCTAAAAAACCATCTAACAAGGAGATCATTTTTGAGCCTACTACCTTCTGAAGGATGTGTTCCATTCTTGGAAAAGGATAATTGTCTTTGAGTGAGGCTCTGTTAAGATTCCTGAAATCGATACACAGCCTGATCTCCCATGTTTTCTTTCTCACAGCCACTAGGTTTGATACCCAGTTAGAGAACCTCACAGGAACTATTATGCCTGCCTCATACATCTTCTTTATCTCCTTTTCAACTGCAGGAAATTGTTTTGGATTAATTCTGCGAAGTTTTTTTCTGAAGGGCTTCTGATTTTCTTTCAAGGGTATTTTGTGCTGTATGATGTTTGTGTCATAGGCCTTTAAGTCTTCATAGCTCCAAGAAAACACATCAATGAATTCCTTGAACAGTTCAATGTATGTCTTCTTCATGTTTGCAGGTAAAGACTTAGCCAATTTAATCATTTTGGGTTTATCTTTAGTGCCTATGTTGCATTCTTCAACATCAGAGTCTGCATGTTCTATAGTGGGCTTTTTTGCTACATCATCAAAGTCAAAGAGGTTCTCTAAGGGTGCCAGACCTCTGGGTATATTCTTATCTTTGGTCTGCAGCACCTCTACTTCCTCACTATCTACGTTTTCACATTTTCTGGTTGGATTTCCAGCTTCTTCAGTTAGAGTGTTTATTTCTATGTGGTGGGGTGGGATTTCCTCAATGGAGGACTCTTCATTTAGGCAGTTGTCCTCAAATTTAGATTCTGAATCAGAAAATTCAAACTCATTTTTGCCTATCAGGAAATCCTCAATCTATTTATCGCCTTCAATGACCTACCAATATTTTTCGTTATCTGGCACTGCAGGTCTGAATTTGGTTTGAATGATGATTTGTTGGTCACTAGGAGACTTGTGATATGAACTAGCTATACACGCTAATCCATTCGTAATTACGTTCTGGCTCCTAGGAACAAACACTAGTTCATATTCGGTGAAGTTTTTCAATATATCCATAGCATCATTCCTGTACGCTCTCAACCTGGGGTGTTTTGCTGTATATTCACCATTTACTTGCTTAATGATCAGCTCAGAGTCTCCATGCACAATTATCCTATGGGCTCCCAATTTTTTCAGCAGATTTAATCCTAGAATCAGAGCCTCATATTCAGCGATATTGTTTGTACATTTGAAATGCAGATTACATGCATGGCTCTCTGTGTATTCACTCTCTGTGTTATGCACCCACACCCCTACTCCAGCAGTTCTTCTAGTGCAGGATCCATCGAAATTCATCTCCCACAAGGGTTCATTCTCAGTTTTATCATCTTTTCCTTCCCTATGGATGGGTTCACCATTATGTTGTGTTATAGGGTCTGCACTAGGCTGTGGACTGTTTAGTTATTCATGTGGCGTAGGAGCTTGTGAGAGGTGACTAGTTAGCTGATTGCATTCGTTTTCCAGCTTGGTCTGAATTTCTATTTTAGTACACTGTCTGAGGTTTCCTTCTTTGTTTTCTTCAAAGTTTAGAGTGGCCATTATGTTAAAATATTTAGTCTCAACTCCTTTGTTCGTATCTATGCTTTTTGGTTCTAGCTCTCCCAAGGATTCATCGTTGCAAAAGATAAAAGAGTCCAGGTCTGTGTGTACAGAGTACATAGGAGAATTTTCAGGCTTTTCGGGGTTACTGACCAGGAATTTCATCTGTGCCTCCCTATACAGTCTTCTAAGCTGGCTAAAGACAGGGATTTTAGCATATGCTCCATCCATCTGCATTGTTCCTTGCAGCTTGGCTCCCCATGATCTTGACAGCAACATGCCATACTTAGGTGGCACATCTGCCACTACAACATCCATGACCATGCATTTAGCTGGAATTTGGGTAAGGCTTACACACAGGTCTTTGATTAGGCCCATACATTTTACTCTGCTAGAGTCAAATGAATATAAATCTTTGTAGGGGCAAGTAATCTCTAGGCCTAACTTTTCCATAACTACCTTAGGCATCAAGTTGTGTGAGGCTCCAGAGTCATGCATTGCATTGTGCAGGACCTTATCATGGATATTGAGACTGATATAGAAAGGGGGCACTACCCCTTCTTGAAACTTCCCTTCTATCTTTGGACCAAACAGAAGGGCTGGTTGATCATCACTCAGATTTACAGTATCATTGTTTTCCCCTAGATTTAAGGCTTTAAAAATTTGGCCTTTATATACATTTTGAGTGGCCAGCTCAGAGAGTGGTACAGAGATTTTAATTTTTGCAATCTCACTCTCCAAATTGAAAGTGGACTGACTCTTTGGAATGTTCAACTCTGTTTTGTTAGCCACTGCCTTAGTGGCTGAATCATTTCTTGGATTCTCACTATGTATAGGTGTAGGAACTATTTTATCAGGAGCACTAACTGTAGTGCTAGTGCTGCTAGTTGTTTGGCTTTGCTTATCAGTGTTTTGGTTGTCTTTTTCTTTGCTCTTCCCAGAACTCTCAGCTCCGATTTGTTACTTTCAGCAGTTTCTTTAGAAGATTTCTTAGGCCTTTTCTTGATGGTAATCTCAGGAGCTTTGGGTTTGGAATTTTCTAGGCTCTTTTTGCTTCTGAGTTCATACTGCTCTCTGACCTGCATGATGGCATTTTCAAATCCAAGTCTGTAATCCTCAGATTCCAACCTTTCGTCATCCCAATATGGGGGTGAGGGCTGGTCTTCCTCTGAATAACAGTTATGGATTGAGTTCTCTGTTTCAAACATGTTTATTGTGTTCCCTTCAGATTCTTCTATGATTCCCTCATCTTCATCGAGAAATTTCTCTTGGAATGGGGGAACAACTTGTTGATCTGACTCTCTTTGTCTGTTGGGAGTGACGTTATTTCTTCTAAAGTTCTCATTCTGGTTTTGATTTTCGTTTCTGTTTTGATTACTGACTGTGACAACCATTTTTTCCATCATTTTTTGTAGCCTTTCCACATTTTTAGATAAACGGTCATAATTTGGATCAGATGTGGAAGCTACATTGTCATCTCTATATGTTACCCTTTTCTCAGCTCTCAATCTTGTTTTTTTCTCAATTAAGTTAGCCTCTACACTCACTGCTCCTTTTTGCATCTCTTCCATTGTGTTGTAATCCCTCTCCCTAAGCTGATAGGCCATGTCAGCATCAAATCCTTCCAGATATTTCACTAAAGCCATACCTTGAGGAGGTTTCATATGTGGAGGAAGAGAGTTATAAACGCTATTAAACCTTGTAGAGTAGTCATGGACACTCTCTCCTACATTTCTCTTAAGATTCTTGTATTCTGCTAGGATTTGGAGAGGGTTTGCCTTAAGTTCCCATTTTTTTATGAAGGTCTGATATAGTGAGGGGAGGTCATTGATACTACCAATAAGTAGGCTCTTAAACCATTTTTTCACTTCCCCCCCTAGACTCTAGGCAAATATTCTCATTTTGACTGTATCATCATCTATTTCCATGTAGTCAAAAGAATATTCCATCCTATCTGCATGGTGCTGAGCTATGGTGGACTCTTTTGCAATGAAGTGTGGGATATTTGATTGATAATCGTTGGGTAAGGTTACTAGAGGCTGGGGTAAAACCAGAGGAGCATACCAGGCTACCATGATGATATTCTGATGAGGTAAAGGGTCGACTTGAGCAGTTGGTATATGGATGACAGGGATATTAGGACCAGCAGAAGCTTGTTGAGCAGATTTAGGGTGGGAGAGCCCTAGGTTTTGAACGAAGTGGATATCAGGAGGTGTAGATAGAGGGGTGTCTATGTCCCTAACGTGTTTATCACTTTAAGGTGGTGGATCAGGAAGCTCAAGGTCTAGCTGATCTAGATCACTCAATGACCTAGTTCTTGGTAATCTATTAGGTAGGTCCAGGTCAAGATGAAAGTGTGATAGAGCTGTAAGGTCTTCTGGTGCAGAGTTAGCTCTAGGGATGTGGCTGAAAATAGTTGACTATTTAGGTGTAGGAGATCTCTTGAGGATGCTCTCAGGGTTGTCAACTATTTCAAGTGGTTTTGGGTTAGTATAAGCTCTTGTGTAAATGGTTCTTGAAGCTAGAATTTTGTTTCCCACCAAGCAGCTTAACCTTACTTGTTACTTCTACTGTGGCTGATGTTGTAATGGAGGCTGGTCTCCTAGTGGAGTCTTATGTGAGAGCAAGATAATCAGCAGGCCTACTAATCATAAGTGGAGTCTTTTAATCATTGAGGAACTATGGAGTCACCAGGTGGAAGGTTTAGGATATTTCAAGAGGGTATATTGTCCACCACAGTGTTTATGCAATGTCTCTTTTCAAGGATATCCTGAAAACACAACAAACTCTAACCAAAGATTGACTGGGAGGGAATTTATCAGATATGTCACCTCTGAAAGAGGATGAGATCTGGAGGCTACCTGGCCCTTTCCAGACTCTATCTAAGAGTATGGGGTAAAACACAACAAGAGATAAGTGGAATGTAAGTGTAAGTGTTTTACTGCCAACCTAACCAGAGATTCTAGGTTTCTTAGGCTCTAATGATGTAGTAAGATGAAAAATACTCAGATATTCCCCAACGGAGTCGCCATTATGTTGGTGATGATACTGGGAGATGAACTAATGTTCTCAGTTATAGGCTCTTAGATCTCCCCAGCGGAGTCGCCATTATGTTGGGGTTACCATGTTTTGGCCAGATTGGCAAGACCAAAAGATGAGACAAAATTAGAACCACTTTCAGACCTCAGGATCTAGCCCTCCTGGGTCCAGAGAGGGATCTCTCTATGATTGTCAAAGTTAGATGTCTTTGAAGTTCAAAGGTTAAGATATTAGGCTAGTTATAAGCACAAGGTTTGTTTGTTTGATTGTTTATGTTTGGTTGTTGGGAATCAGGAAGGAAGGGTTCAATACAAGACAAGGATAAGAAAAGAGGATTTTAGGCAAAGGAGAGGTGAATCAGAGGACATCAGGACCATTGGGCAATGGATTCAGGAAAGGTTTTACTTGCTATCCAATATGCAGGCTTTCAGTTGGGCTAGTCATCTAAAGTATTGGATCTTAAATATGATTATGTAGCATGAAAGGGTAAGAAAGAAGGTGAAAGGCAAGGAAACCTCCAAGGTGACCTTCAGGAATCGAATCCAGGGACAGGACATGCCATTGGACAACCTGTGATCTGAGACCTAAAGGCTAACTCTTCAGACAAGGAAACATCAAGATTTGGATACAAAGATGAAACCTGAGATCAAAGAGAGACTTTGAACTCTCAATGCTTTGGCCTCCAGCTTAAGGGAACTTAGAAAGGTTTTAACCAATTGAAAGGTTCCTAGTGAGATAAAGAGAGAGTTTTATACCTCCCAGTGTTTCCAATTCTTTCAATTAAATCCCAACAAGAACATCTAAAAACAGATTTCATTAATTCATACATCAGCTAGCAGGCAATGACATCCACTACACTGGTTAAATTAATTGAAATCAATCCTCAGATAACACATACAGCAGAAAACATTGAAGGCAGGGAGAGAAAAAACATAGGGTACCTAACAAGGGTAAATCCTATGAAAAATTTCTAATGTGTGCCAGAAGAAATGAAATGAAATGAAATAAAACACAGAGACAGAAAAACATCACCGCAGCCTTAGATCAGGATCCAAAGAAATGTTCTTGTCATATTAAGAGCAACACCATTCAAGTACAACATTGCTTACAGCTTGATATTCATCCTAATAAACCTTCCTCAGTCTATCTTAAAATTTTACACAGAAAACTTGTCTTAAGAGAAACAACTTGCATTCCACTGATATCCAATCAACAACCTTTACAATGAGTTTCTCCATGAATTTTATAGCTGAAAGATGAGCAGAGGAGGCAGGTGAAGAACTAAATGAAGCATTAAAACTCAGAGGAGTATGTGAGCCGAGGCCCATTCTGTTTCTAATTCTATGCATTTATCTTCTGGCACTCTTCGGATGGAAGAGTGGTCTTCATCAGACTTCCATTTACTCCAGGTATGCCTCTGATGTACTCTGGCTACAGTACTCTGTAGTAATTTTGGTGAATAAAAAAAAGGTAAATGAATGACTGTGAAGTCTACCATACTACATAAAAAATTCTCTGGTAGCTCAGGACTATTGTCAGGGCTGAATTTTCTTTAGGAACACGGTAAATAAGGGAACAATATGGGCGCTTTGTCCTTCCGGGAAAGAAAAATCTGCTGGTGTGAAACCCTGGTAGTATTTTTTTCTGTTCGCTAGGCCTTCTATGCGATTGATGATTTCTGTGATCTAGTACTATGCCTTCAAATCATTGGATTAGGCTCAAAATCTTCAATAATAGGCCTTAAACAATCTGTTTCCCCACTGATACTCTTTGTCGCTTCCACGTTTGCCTCTGACTGTGAAATCTTTACCTTAATGGCTCTGGGGAAAATTTTACAGAGTTTAAACTCTGTTTATTTAATGCGAGCCCTGTCATATGTCTTCTCAGACCCTTCTTCATGATTTCAGCTCTTGAAAATGGTCCTTTCCTATTTCTCTGTAACTGTACAAAGATTTTTCATCATGGCAGTTTTCCGCTGCTCGTATCCTACAAAAACACAAAAGTCAGAACTTAGGAAAAAATGCAAAGAAACAAATGAAAATGCAATGAAAATGATTTTGTGTGGTGGGACCCGGCATGGGTGGAGGGAGATTCACTTAGGACCATCAGATCTCAGGAGGAGATCGATGGTTATGATCTAATCGGAGGGGAGAAATGGGAGAGTCGGCAGTCCGATTTAACGATGGTGCGATTGGTTTATGACCATTGGTTTTTGGGCTAACGGATGGTCGAGATTGGATCGGGGAGATCGCAATCGCAAAGGGCAGAGGGAGGTAGCATTTGAGAAATGTGATTGCAATTGGAGCGAGAGAGCGAGGACCGTCGGATCAATAGGAGAATCAACGGCTAGGATGGGATCGGTGAATCGCAATTGGACAATGCAGTCAGGTGGTACATTTAGACCTTGTGATTGCGATGGAGAGTGATTGAGCGCCAGCTTTTGGATCTGGGTCTAGATCGACTGCGGAGATTGAATCGGCGGGGAACAGAAAGGAGCGACGAAGGGGAGCGGGATAAATCTGGACCGTTGGATCTGGGGGGCTGGACAGCTCAGATCGGATCGGGATGTTACAATCAGAAGGAGCGGAAGTGTGTCATGGAAAAATCTACAATTGCAATCGAGGTAGGAGTGCGATTAGCGCCGAGTCGTCTGATCAAAACAATATATCAACGGTGGAGATCGCGGTGGAGGCCTTATGGACCAAAACTCAATCGCATCGGAGTTTTTTAGTTAACAAAGAGATGCTCCCTCCCGACGGTGCGATTGCGATTAGCGCCCAAGGCTTAAGCCCTTGGTCCTAGGCGCGGGGTTACGAGGGGAAGTGGTTTGCAGGGATGGCAAAAAAGGGGCTAGGCCCTATTATAAGGTGGAAAGTGGGGTTTGGACCATTTTTGGTGCATTTCAAGGCCAATGAAGGGTAACGATAAGGGAAGAAAGGGGAAATTAAACCAAACCAGGGGTGTGTGCATGGCTTAAAGGGAAATTTGGGGTAGTTTAGGAGGACTAAACGAGGAATTTTGGGGTGGAAAGGGGGCTTTGAAAAAGGGGGAAAAAGGGGTGAAATGGAGAATTCTAAAGAGGTACAAGGGGTGAATAAGGGCCTTTTGGAGCACAATTTTTCATCATCAGTGAGGCTTACTGACTTAAGAACAGCAGAGGGAAACATTTAAAGGGTGGGAACATGAAGAGGCTTCAAGGATTATGTGTTTTCAAGGGAAATGCATTCCTTGAAGGGTCATAAAACAAATTAGCCGCTTGCTTTCTTGTCAAGGAATTTATAGGAGGCTAACATTGCTGAAGCTCATTCAGAGTCTCAGCCATATCAAGATCCCGAAGGACTGCTCTCCTGACAACCCTCTCTACTGGTGCATCTGCTTCGCACTCTGGTTCCTCTACTGGTTGAACATGACCAACATCTTCATTACATCAAACATTTAGTTTAGTCTTGGGAAAACATAAAAATAACACAAAAATTGTATAAACCTTAGGAAAATAAAAAAACATCGTCAAAACATTCTTACCCATTGCACCCCGCTGAGCACCTTCTGGTAATGCTAAATTTGAATCTCCTTGGAAATCAACGCCTGCGTATGTGTACTCATCAATGGAAATAATCTGTTGCTGGAACCAAGAAAATAATGCATTAGAGAACACAAAATTCGATTGGCCTGCACGCTGACCCATGATTTCTACCCATCTCTACATTCAAGGATCTCTAGGACTAGCTATATCCAGTGTCACATGTTGTGGCTGCATCAGCGGAATCCTTTCCAAAGCGAAGGATATAAGGATTGAACCATAACTAAAAATATTCTTCCTTCCTCCCTTTGCTTTGTTCAATTGTTCCTTTATCTGAGAAAGAACAACTACAGACCAGGTGAAGATTGTTGGCTCTAAGCACTCTAGTGCGTACTGCATATACGATCTATTCGTTACATGTAGTTTAACGGTGCCGGAAAGTTTAGCGATCATGAAAAGGATAGTTCTCAAAGGCAAATCCCTGACATCCTAGATGTTTATTTTTCCATACTTGCTAGGCTCTACCCCTAGATAGCAATGTTGCAGAATATAATCCCTCACTGTCTCTCCTCCAACGGTAGACCCTAAGAGTGAAATAGGCAAGCCTCTCCTCGACAAACCTGTGATAAAATACACATCCTCAACTATTATGGGAACCACTTGGTTCTTAATATGAAATGCCTCTATCATTGGATCCCATTCTTGAACTAAGAACTCCAAGAGTTCTATTTTTTGCCTCATTCCTGACAATTTGAAGTACTTAAGTAGTCCACAATCCCTTAAGGCTCTTACAGTACCCGGATTATTTAAGGAAATCATATCCTATTCTTCATGTTCTCTTTCCCTCCATGTAATCATCATTGTAATCCAATGGAAACCTAAAATACAACCATAAGATCCATTAGATTCCATTCATTACAAAAAACTAGGCAAATTTTGGGCATAACATGAAAATAAAAAACTTGAATTATGCCCAATGCACTCCCTAAAAAAAGACAGTGCATTTCACATGCAAGTACCCTTCACTGTACCTGCTATGCATTGTAGGTTTCAACATTTAGGGGTGCGTTACCCTCTTTTTGGGAAGAATTTATCCTAGGGGCCTTAAAACCCTAAAAATTTGCAGAAATTGGAAATAAAATGAGTACTAAAGGGAAGAGGAGGTTTATGGCACTAACCTAGAACAAACGGCGATGAAATCCATCCACAAAAATGATTGCAATCAATAGCTGAAGTTCGGGGGCAAAATCAAGTTCAGAGCTCCAAAATGCAAATGGTAACTACGGAATGGTAAAAATGAATAGTGAACACTACTTTTAATAGTCATTTAATTATTTACAAGTTAAATTTATTGCTATGAATATAGTTTTATTATGTTTTTATTATGAAACAGGTATTTTTAATCCATTTGATGTTGTTCTAAACAGGATATACAACTGATGAATAGATTAGTCGTGCAGATTTATTCAAAGAATGACTTGACCACAAATCATACTTTTTCTCCTTAATTTTCGAGCTTTGTTAAAAATGAAAAAGGATTTGAAGCGCACTTTTATCTCTTTTTCAAGCTTCGATAATAGCGAAAAAGGAACCCCTGGAGTGTTCTTTTAGCTCTTTTTAAACTCCGATAATGTGAAAAGATTGTGAGCACTTATCTCTTCGAGCTCGTAAAAGCAAATGAATTCATATATACTCATTATAAGTTTAACCCTTTTCTGGACTGAGATAGATTATTTACGAAAAAGGAATACCTTGGTTAAACATGACCAAATATGTTCTCTTAGATATTATTTTACACTTTTTCGGGTCTCAGTGACAAATTTACGAAAAAGTACTTATGGAGTTTTCTTTCGTCCTCTTTTTCAAACTTTAGATAAAATGAAAAAGGATCGGGCTATCATTGTTGTTAAGCTCGTTAAAACATAAAATAGCAACGGGCTTGTCGATCATGGCAAGAATCGAGTTTCATTCATAGCTAGACTCGTTAAATTATTAAATAGTGATACTTTATTCACCCGAAGGGTTAAATTATAGATCAAGCAAATGTTATCCTCCTCAAGCTTGTTAAAAAATAAAGAGGTACTAGTCGACAAATGATCGGGGAAAATTTGGGAAAAGTGAGCAAGAATTCTTTATGGTAGCAAGTCGCTCTTGAACATGACACTTCCTTCACTCCATTTCCGTGACTGTTTGGGTTGGGTAATCTTCTTGACGATTCATTCATACCTATGGTTCATCATACCTTCACTTTAGTTTTGGGTCAATGCTACCAACTCATCACAGTGTTGCCGATATGTTCAAGAGAATTCATCCAATGAATACTTCATCCTTCTGCAATACTCATAAACCTTCATTCTCATGACCGTCATCCCTAAAAATAGCTATATCAAGTCATACCCTTGTCTTCAAAATCAGTAACTCTAGTTTCACAAATAAGGTACTACCTGTTGAGGAAAAATCAATATCCAGGAAGTTCACTTAGAAACATCATATTCTAGTACCATGAGGCTTATTACAGCATCGATAAGATCCTCTCTTCCGGACCTTTGACCAAAATATTTTGTTTGGTGTTCAACATAAAATCATCTATTCACGCCTTACAAAATGTACTACAGAACCTTGAGGGCCATTGACATTAATGGTGGTTATATCGTGTTTGTTAACAGCTCACATCATTGGCTGGTAATCAAACGATGTCTTTCCATGTTAGACTACAAATCATATATTTGCATGTCTAGACTTGTACCTGAATGATTGAGTGAACGAGATAAGAAGACCCCAGATCTATTTTCATCCATCTAGGCTGCAATATTAGGATTTTTGGACACATCATTTGTACAGTGACCTTACATACATATCGTCATCCGAACATGGGCCTATATCTGTAGGCATGTCTGCATTGGGCAACATTCCAATGAAGATGACTTTCTAAATTATGCACATGTTATTAAATTTTTTATGTGTTGAACATGGGAATGCCTACCCTCTACAATTATGATCAAAGATGATATATCATGATGTAATGTATTGTAAGATTGATGCAGGTGACCACTCCACGCCATCTCCAGCCCATCACAGTGTAAAGCATCTCAATCAAATGTTTTTATTATTTTTACCTCATGCTTTAGGGGGGAATTTGTTATAGGTCAATTTGGGCATCATTCCCAATGACCTGGTTAACTAGGCATCATCTCCAAGACCAATTACTAAGGGTCTATCATTCCCTATCATTTCAAGTTGCTACATGCCCTAAGACAATGAACAAGACAAATCAAGCATGAATTTCATCAAGAAAAGGTTTCCAAGGTTTGAAGTTTATAATATAGCATATGAGAGCTCTTCAAAACTGCCTCTAAAGGGACTAAGTGTGTTGCATATGTAGGTATCCCCATGCAAGGCTGCTCTGCAAAGCACTTCCTGACATTCATAGGTGCGTTGGCCACATTGGGAGCGAAATTCTCATTGTTCCAAAAACTACACTTGGCCAGTGCCTTCTAGAAGAGTTCACATATGTCAAGCTTCGAATTTAAGTGTCCATTTGACATCTAAAATATTGGGAACATGTCTTGCCTATTACTAGAAGGTCATTGACTGTAAAAATACCTTCAACTCCTCTATAAATTGAGCATAGATCTGAGCGCTTGGTAAGGAAGAATTTGAGTAGAGAAATGATTGTGGAATTTCAATTGAGAACAAGATTTGTGTAACAGCTGCTGGAGAGATTTAGACTATGATGAGGCTAGGAATGTTGTTGGAATGGTCACTTAAAATCAGTCACTAGGTTGTAACCTCTCCTTCTATCATCAATAAAGAATACAACTTACTTTTCCCTATATGCATTTGTATTGGCTTTGATTTTCCATATTGTAAGATCTTAGTTGATGTATATGGTTTATGCTTTACTAATTTAGGTAAATAACTTGAATAGACATCTGTATTATTGCTATCTTCTACTGTTTTAGTGTTCTTTCTTGCAAGAAGCATTTCGCACAAACCGCTTGAATTTGAAGCTACAACGGAAGTGACGAAAGGAGTCATTTGGAAGCACCTGGATTCCAAGTAAGCCTCTAATCCATTCTATGTGTCTGATCTGAGTTAGGAAAAGTAGTCGTATAGTCTTTAACCTGTTGTTCTATATTATCACCTATCTATGGAAGCGTGTTTTATCCGTAATTCACAATTATGTCCAACACCTGTGGTGGATACATTTCCCCCCCAGGAACATAAGATGCTCCTGGTTGAAACTGAGGTTGACCAGATGGACCATAGGGTTGTCCTTGTTGGACCGAAGGTTATCCCTGTAAGGTTTGTCCTTGCGGATTGTAAGGTTGTCCCTAAGGACCAAAGGGTTGTCCCTGCTAGACCAAAGGAAAATAAACAACTTTATTAGGATTGATGGGAGGAAAATATATGGGATTACCGTAGACATCATAATGATGGGGAGGATTGGCAAGAGCTTGCAGCTGCTGAGAACCTTGAGGTATCAAAATCTACGACTGAGAATCAGAAGAGGGAGCATACTGTCGCTGAATATCCAATAGATAGTCATCCAATGTATAAGTAGAAACCATGGTGCAGTGCACATAGGTTGGGTTTCCATGATGTGAGGTTGTGATCCACTCACGGGAGGCCTAACAGGAAATGTGGGATTGATAAAGATATACCTGCGAAAAAAAACAGACCCTGACTTAGTCATACTAACAACCAATGCCGATGAAACCACACAAACGGTAGGTTGGACCAGGATAGATGTGATAGTGGTCAATGAGATGGGTATCGAAGGCAACATTCCTAATTTAGGAAAAATCGTGCTTCCAGTGGGAGCCATTGTACTGGACTGTGCCATGGATGCCACACCATAAATGATCTAACCCAAAGTACGATAACTGGGCGAAGAGACACTGATTGGGGGGAAGGTTGAGTAGAGATATATAGGAACTCTTCTGGGAAGATTTGATATTCCCCTGTAGAAGCATACACCTCTTCACTGCCAACAGGACTGGAAGAATCCATATCCGAAGAGGTCGTAATATTGTCGAAAAGAAGACGAGGACTAGGGGGGTAAAGAAGCGGCTAATAATGGTGATCCCGAAGTGAGAGGAGGGAATTATTCCTCACCCCCAAAACTAGACCAAGCACCCTGAGATGGCCAATTGAAATCAACCGACCCTTTAGGAGGATACTGGGTAGCGAGAGGTAAGACACTCAGGAGAATAGGCTACGAAAACTCAGCAGTCCTAGTGGACTGATGTTTTTCCAAATAAACGTCAGGAAAGGGACTACCACTAGGAGGCAGTGGAGAAGACGACGAAACTGGTGGTTCCGCCACCATGACAATATTTCAACATAGGAAGAAAAAACGAGAAAGCCTGTTCGAGGTTTCAAGATAAAACTCTAAAGAACTACAAAAGCAAGCCAAGCATTAAAAATTTAATGGGCATGTGATTGTAGGCAGTTAATTTTATGACATCGAAATAGAACCTTGCTATTTCATGTTTTAAGAGTCGAGAAACAAGAAAAATATGAATCTAGTCACTTTCAGATTGAGCGAGCGTGAAAGGACAAGTGCTCGATGATATTTTCACTTTTTAAGGAG
Source organism: Pinus albicaulis (assembly GCA_034641835.2). Taxonomy (NCBI): domain Eukaryota; kingdom Viridiplantae; phylum Streptophyta; class Pinopsida; order Pinales; family Pinaceae; genus Pinus; species Pinus albicaulis. Next base: position 295,222,246 of record CM076573.1, read on the forward strand.
TCATGATAAGACTGAAATGACTACTCAGGTGGTCTAAGCAAGAGGGTGTACCAAGTTTTTGTGAACTTCCATATACACCTTGGTGACCAAATGAAAGAGAAATGACCAAGGACTTGACGTACGTGTAGGTAGTCTCCCCGAATGTTGTGTTCAGTGTATCACGGTTATGGGGCTGTAGACTTGGCTTACTACAGATAAAGGATCACAACCTATGAGGGTTTCCCTTTATATACATGACGATACGGGGAGCACAAGTCTGTGTTAGCACTGTCTAAAGCCAGGTGGCGAACGACAGCTACTAGGTTTAACGACGTTGGAACACATCACTAGCCTAGACCTCTAAAATATGTACGTTAGGTTTCAATGCTTCCTTAGATTGATTGAATTGATTTTAAGGTTGATCTTGAATTAATATTTCGATTTCAAGGCCCTACCGAATGTGATCTCAAATTCCTAAATGCACATTACATGCAAAAGAACATCATTTCCTCTCGATGAATGCTAACTAAGAGAAGCATAGGAATATTTAGCAAAGTAGAAATCAATGGAAGCATAAGAATAATTTCACTAATGCATCTAATACAACCAAACGAGAAAACTAAAACCATTTTCTAGTTCACCAAGAGCTAGTTATGCAAAAGAACTTTTCATTTTCAATTCAAGCAAAACAATGCAATTTTTTTGGTTTTTTAGATGAATTAAGCACACAATGCATTGTTACACTAAAATAAAATAAAACACTAGCTTTAAGCACTATGAATGCAAAGCTCTAAAACAAACATAAAATGCACTCAAAACAAGGATGCACTCTTCCAAGCAAACGAAGAGCTTTCAAAATGGTCCAACAAGCAATGTGATTTATGCTCAAACTGGCGAAATGGAGAGTTAAACGAAAAGAAAAGTGATCATCCAAAAGACCAAAGACACAAAGAAATGAGAAAGGCTAACACAATTAGTCAGCGAATTGAAATGAAAAAGATCAAAGTGACTTGAATTCAGCTCAGAAGGCTCAGTGAGCAGAAGGCTGAACAAACAACACAAGCCACCTAGAAACCCTAGGGCTACAAAATCCACTGATAAGATAATGGAAAAACAGCTGAGAAGACTGAGGCTACAGAGTCAAAACAATATCAAAATACCAATGGCAAGGTAAAGAACCCATCCAGAGCAAGGAACTACTGAAAAAAACTTAGGAAGAAGGTCAAATCAAAATCCTACAGGATTTTGCGCAACTGTCAGGATGTAATCCGTGCCAAATAGGGGTTGGTGCACCTGTGACAAAAGAAACAAGCGCCAATTGGGGCGACTGTTCAAGGAAAAACCACGCCAAGCTAGAAAAATATGGGAAAAGGATAAAACCATTGAGTAGATGTCAAAATCGACACTCTCGAACTGAACAGGATAATTAAAAACAGTCAGGCAAGTCAAGTAAGATAGAAAAGAAATCAAACGATGAAAGTTGACTTGACAAGTCAAACTCTCAACAAACAATGAGACGAAAAACACACACTGATCCCTAGTGGAGTAGCCAAATTTTTGTGCAGGTAAATCCCCTCTTCGGAAAAAGGCTATCCTTGTAGCCCTAGGGTGGGTCTAGCAGTAAGAGGACATGCTAATGTGTCGGTTCCTAGCTAATGAATGAAATGAGTTGGGATAGATTGTCCTACCTGTGATCCAACACAGTTGTTGTAGCTACAGCAAAGGTCTCCTAATCCTTGTCCCGACACGTCGCGATCCTTCAGCAATGGTACTCGGGTGCCTGCACAAATATCAAAGTACGAAAGAAGCATACAAGACAATAATTGCATTCGTAACTAGCTAATCAGTCACAGAAGATTCAAATTATTGCGTAAAATAAATCACATCAACACAAGATGGGAACCAAAACATCAGTCATGTATATATTTAAGTGAAAGAAAGAGATTACAGCTAGAGCCTTGACGTCACAACTTCCTTCAACGGGTCCAGTTGAAACACATCTCAAGCATTCGTCATGGAATTTGGACGTGGCGAGGAAAAATATCTCTCTCAACAAGGGTCTTTCTCTCTTCTCTATCTCACACCAGCTATATCATCTTGTTTCAGTAAAATGTTCAGAAATTCCTCTTCAGCTAGCTACATCTTTGTGAGATAGGTGTATTTATAGAAGGAGAGGAGGGGGTTGGAATCCCTCAAATGGTGGAAGGGAGGCCTTATATTTTGGGAGGTTGCCCCAAAAGGAGGAAAAAATAAGCCAAAGGAAGGTGCTCATTATTATGCAATCGAACAACCCAGGATGACTCGTTCACAAAGTAGTTAGTTTGGAAACTTCACTTCTATATTTAAAAAACTTTCCAAAAATAGCTTGACGTGGGTAGCTCACTGGGATAGAACGCCAATGGGCACGGGGCCTAGTGGTAATTTCCTTTATTGGTGCGAGGCCATAATGGCCTACCAACACCAAACCAAAAGCATGTGTTTTTGATGGTCTCTTTCAGGAAAAGTCAACAGAGGAAATGTTCTTCTGATGGCAAGGGATGGAATGACACTTTTTTCAAGGCATGACACTTCATATAAGTCACAGAAAAGGTCCTCTAATGTGAGGGATGGTGTCAAAATTTTTTGTAACAGTGCTACTAGAACGTCAAAATTGGCACATAGTCGTGCTAGCGTCGAGCACAAATTTAATTTGTGAAATTATCTTTTTAACCAGTGAATTGCCAATTTTTCTCCATGGATGATCTAGGTGGATATTGGTGGCCACCCACCTATTCCACTTGGTTCTCCACCATTGTTTCTTTTAGTTTTTCAGTTTCATTAATTGTAGCACAGTTTACTATTTTTTGCAGTTTTTTGGGTCCTAAACTTCCAGAGTCGTTTTGAGACCTTCAATAGCGTTTTTTGGGAAACCCGACTGTAACATGGAAATTCCAATAATGTTGCTCACATCAAAAGTTGTAGTCCTTAGATAGATCTTTCTAATGAGGTATTGTGTGCATTAAATGGAGATCATATGCCAAAGTTACGTCCCTAGGAAGTTGATGTACCAATTTATCCAAATGGGGCCCATATTTTTGGCACTTCATCTCCTAGGATTAGGTTTTTGGATGTTTAGGGTTTTCCATTGTTTTTAATAATAAATATGTCCTCAAGCCTCATTGTAACACAGTTCAGAGACCTATAGATGTCACATATCTTCTCATAGATAAGCTACAAGTGCCCTATCTAGTTTATTTCCTTTTTGTTTGTAAACAAATTTTAGTTATCTAATATTAATGAAATGAAGTGTTATTTTCGCTTCATATTTGTATTTATAGTTATATGTGTAGTCTATTTCGTTCCTTCATAAATTAGGATTAGTGGTATCAGAATGGTCTGTTCTTTCTCGATCCTTCTTTGCATGTCCCCAATGAGGTCAAGGTAGAAGGAGTTAGGGCTCGAACAGGTTGAACCTTTTCAAGATCAACCTCGTAAACCCCGATGCCCGCCCATGGGGGGGAAAAGAAAGATGAGGGAGCATGAGATCCTATCAAAATATTTCTCGAGGAGGCCCTTGAAAAACAAAGGAAAGGGATAATGGATAACTTTTCCCAAATCCTTCAATGATTACCCACTGGCAGCGCATATGCATCCAGCAACCACTCTGGAGTCGCAACTCCTTTTAAGGTACAAGTAAACTTTGACATTCCCATATTTTATGACCAAATAGATGCAGACATCGTATATATATGGTTGAATCTATTATAAGGATATTTCTCAGTTCATGACTTTTCTGACCGGGAGAAGATTATTTTTGCACTCCTCAAAGTCGCCCCCCATGTCAAGGATTGGTGGGAAACCTACTGTGAGAAAAGACGAGGGGTAACCCTTTATGTTCTCGATCATACCCACTTGGAAGTATTTTTGAGACGCCATCAAGGAAAAATATTATCCCATGGGGAGATATGAGTACAAGTACATACAATGGACTACACTACAAAAACAAAGGGATCAAGATGTGCATGAGCTGACAAATATGTTCCATACCCTACGCACAAAGTTGGGTATCAAATATTTAGAGAAACATTTGGTGCTCAAGTACCGAATTTGTCTTCATAGATAAATTTAGGAGGAAATATAGTTCCTTGAAATCTCCTCACTTGGTACGACATACTGGTATGCTGCCAAGATTGAGCAGAAATTCAAATAAAAGAAGCAATACTTTGGATCTACGAATCAAAATCAGGGGAAAGGTGCCCCCAAACCATAGAAAAAAAGGAAAAATAAAAGGCATGGCATCCCAAGACAACCTACCAAAGCCACAAGCAAATAACAACACCACGAAGCCGAAGAAGGACACGTGAAAGTGGTGTGATTTCCATAAGAGCTCCACTCACAACACAAGTGAGTGTTAGGCCAAGTAGTCATTAGTGGCTAAGATGAAGGCTTCTGAAATAAATGCATGCTTTGACTTTGAATTAGAACCTGACAAGGGGAATGACAAAGGGAAGCAGATTATCGATGTGGAGCCCAAAACCATCGTTGCCACAACGAAGGTCCAAAAGGAGGAAGCGGAATATCCAAAGGAGGAGGAGCATCTCCTCCACTCACAAATGTGGGTAAATGGTTCCCTACTAAAGTTAATTATTGATAGTGGGAGCCAAAAGAAACTCATTTTAGTAGAGGTCATGAAGTGGTTGGACTTGCTATCCACAACACACCCACAAACGTACACCATCGAGTAGCTTCATAAAGGACGGGATATTCGCGTCAGCCAGCAGTGTCGCCTTCCCTACAACATCAAGCCCTTCACAGATGAGGTATTATGTGACATTTCCACTCTTGATGTTTTTGATGTATTATTAGGCCAATCGTACTTGTGGAAGTGAAATGCAGTGTATGATTCTCCGACTTGCATTGTTATTGGTACTTTGGGAAATAAGTTGTACAGGATACCAGAGGTACCACTGTCTGCTACTATCTCTTTGGTTATTGCAAAACAATGCAGTAAACTCATTTCTGAAACTGGGAAATTTTTTTTCTTGAAGATCCACCCTTAGGGAAATAATAATATTGTGGCCACGACCTCCATAATTGACTCCTCCGCACAAAAACAACAAATGGACAAGGTCGTGGAGGAGTAAGGGACATCTTCACCTCACCCGCAGGGGTGCCTCTACACTGTCAAGTCAAGCACCCCATCGATCTGACTCCAAGTGTGCCGCTGCCCAATGGATTGATATATCGATGCTCTGTTCTGGAGAACAATGAAATAAAGAGGCAGATTCAGGAGCTATTGCAGAAAGGTCACATACAGATGAGTTCGTTGCCCTGTGGTAGCGCGATCATTTTGGTGCAGAAGAAGGATGGGACTTGGAGACTCCGTATTGACTATCGGGTGTTGAACAAGATTATTGTCTAGAATAGTTACCTGATCCCATGAATTTATGGCCTTCTAGACCAACTCAAAAGGGCGAAATATTTTAGCAAGATCGACTTGAAGTCTGGGTATCACCAACTACCAATCGAACCCTATGATGTGTGGAAGACTTCCTTCAAAGCCAAGGAGGGCATTTTTGAATGGCTGGTCATGCCTTTCGAGTTGATGAATTCTCTCGCAACCATCACGAGGCTTATGGAAGACATCTTACGGAAATTCACCAACTCATTTGTAGCAGTGTACTTAGAGGACATCCTGATCTTCAGAAAGACTTTGGAAGAGCACCTCCACCACATCAAACATGTTCTCTAAATACTACGACAACACAAGTTGGTGCTAATTTGGAGAAGTAAACTTTGGCATGACCCAGGTTTATTATCTGGGATACATTATTGATGAGTTGGGCGTGCATGTGGATCCAACTAGGATCGAAGTCATTTGGGATTTGCCACCCCCAACCACTCTAATAGAGCTTCACAACTTTCTGGTCCTTGCTAAATTCTACCATAGGTTCGTGTTGGGATTCTCTCATGTCACTTGGCCCTTGATTCAAGTCACTAAGGGAGGAGCAAAAGAAAAAATATTTTGGTCAGAATCTCAGCAGAAGGCATTCGTAGAATTGAAACATCGCCTCTACTTTTCCCTAGTGCTCACATTAGTAGACTTGCAACAACCATTTGAGGTTGATACAGGTGCCTCTAACTATGCTATTGGGGTGGTTCTTACTCAATAGGGGCATCCAGTGGCATATCATAGTGTTGTGAAACTAGCTCCAAAAATATAATAAAAGAGAGATAAATGCCTTAGAAATCAACGACTTCGAGGGGGAAACCTCCAATACATTACATAAATGAATAATTCTTGGATGATACAAATGAAAAAATCTCCTTTCTATATATAGGAGTCCATAGGGCCACAATATAATCCTATCCGACCTAACTGTAATAATGTAAGGGCACAATAATAATAATATAGGGGTTACAGGGGTACAACAATAACAATAAGGGGGCTACACTAACATAATCAGGGACTACACTAGTAATATAGGGACCTAACATGCTCGTCTCCTTCAAACAAGTTTTGTCATCAATGTTTGATTATTTCTTGATGCTTCTATATAAATTTCTTCTCCTCCCATGTAGAATCTTCAACAGGAAAGTTCTTCCACTTGCTAAGATACTCTGAAATTGATCGTACTTTTTGAGTTCTTGTTTCTGTGACTACTTCAGAACTTCTTTCGATGTGATGTTGATCTTCTTGTTGGTTCATCTGATTTTGAACCAAATTTACGTTATCCTTTGAGAGTTGGAGAACTTGTTGTTGATGCTTGATGTGATATTCCACTAATTTATCATCATTATTATCTTTTATTTGATCCTTCAAACCATCCAACATAGCCTCCATTTCTTCTTGTAAACCATCTATTTCATCTTCGGTTTCTCTTCGTAAGATCGAAATATGTTGCACTTGGTACCATAATTTTGATATCTCATACTGCAATTCTTCCTCTTCATGCGTCATAATATATATTTCTGAGGGCTTAATGCGTATGGAATTATTTTTAGGAGGAATTTTAGAACCCAATACTAAAATATATGCTCAATAGGCCCTTGGAATCACTTCAAACTTATTTTTTACACAAGAATTATTCAATTCGGAAAACAATACACACCTTTTTCTTGCTTTTGAGGAGCTTGATATTGAAACTGAATTATCTCTCTGATTGTGGATCTTCAATATCCAAAATTGGGTCCTCTCGTAGCCCTCTGAATTTTATTTCGAATGCCATAGGTATGACCTAATTTGGATACTTCAAGGCAAAGTTATGTCAAATATCCCACAATGACCTAATTATGGACTGGTTCAGTAGATAAAACTTGTACGACTTTCCACGTATCATTTTTTCCTCCTTAGACTCTGAAATTGATATACAGGAAACTAAAGTCCGTGTACTTGTGACCCCTCTTTACATAATTCCAATTTGATGCTCAGAGAGAGAGTTATGAATATTTTCCCACGTTCACCTCTTTGAGATGAAATTTGGGAGCCTTCAAAAGCCCTAACTTCCACAGATCCTACCTCCCAAAATAATGTGAATCAATATCCAAACGTTTTCCACGATGTTCCTCTAGATTTTGGCTTCGTTCTATGAAAATTTCAGCTTCTGAACCCTCATAGAAAAACAGTAATAGCGAAAATTCCATGATGACCTATTTAGGTTAAATTCAAGACCCTACAAAAATCCCTAACTTCCATAGATCATATCTCCGAAAATATTTCACACCAAGCTCTGAAATTTTGTGAAATTGTTCCTTAGGAGTTTGGCTTCACATTCTGAAAAATTCATCATATGAACCTTCATAGAAAAAATGTTATAGATAAAGTGCCACGATGACCTGTTTGGAGAATCGAAACCCTAGAATCCAAAGCTCTGGTACCAAATGTTGTGAAACAAGCTCCAAAAATAGAAGAAAAGAGAGATAAAAGCCTTAGAAATCAGCCACTTCGAGGGGGAAACCTCTAATACATTACATAAATGAATAATTCTTGGATGATACAAATGAAAAAACCTCCTTTCGATATATAGGAGTCTATGGGGCCACAATATAATCCTAGCCAACCTAACAATAATAATGTAAGGACACAATAATAACAATATGGGGGTTACAGGGGTACAACAATAAAAATAAGGGGGCCTACACTAACATAATAAGGGACTACACTAGTAATATAGGGACCTAACACACAGTGAGACACCGCTCAACACAATCCAAAAGTATCCCACTTATCACAAAGAAATGTATTCCATTGTGAAGGCTTGGTGACAATGGAAGCATTACATTTTGAGGAAGGAAACAATCATCCACATAGACCACCGACCCCTGTAGTTCATACAGACACAAGGGAAATTGCAGAACAATTTCCATCAAAAGTGGTCCACATATCTACAACAGTTTCATTTTAACATCAAGTACAAAAAGAGCAGCACAATTAATGTTGCAAACTGCCTTATCCGACCACCGATTGTGGCACTAACCATCGTTCTCAACTCTTGTGGGCATGAGACTTCTGATTTGCCACTTCTCTACAAGAGCGATCCAGAATTTGGCCACAAATACAAGACACTCTTAGAGGGTACACAAATTCCAAATTTTCATCTCCAAGATGCATTGTTATGTCACCTAGAACACCTTTGTGTTCCTCCAAGCGAGCATGCCAAGATGATTTAGGAAGTTTACTATAGTCGGGTAATTGGGCATTTCAAGGTCGAGAAAACAGTGGTGGTACTATAGAAGTATTTCTATTGGCCAAACCTTCTACATGAAATCGAGAAGTACATCAAATCATGCATTTCTTGTGCCACTGCCAAACCAACCATGAAGAATCAAGGCCTCTATACTTCACTACCTACCCCTAGTCGACCTTGGGAATCCATCTCCATGGATTACATGTCGGGCATTCCTTCTACTAAGAATGGAAATGACCATGTTTTTTTGTCGTCGACAGAATCTCGAAGATGGCCATTATGACGGCTTGCAAGAAGCATATCATAGTATAAGCCACTGTTAAAATCTTCTTTGAACGAGTGTGTGTGAAGTTTGGGATCCCACAGTATATCATCTCAAATTGGGAAATTAGGTTCCTCAGCACATTTTTTTCCAGCCTCTAGTCAATTTTGGACATAAAGCTCACCAATTCCATAGTTTTCCATCCCCAAAATGATGGCCAGACAGAGGTCGTCAACAGGATCATCGTACACATTCTGCCCATGTAAAATTCAATGCATCCATGCACATGGGATGAGATCCTTCCCTATGTACAACACAGTCATAATAGAGCTCTCCATAGCTCAACCAAACACAACCCCTTTCAGGTTGGCTTGGTATTCCAGCCACTATGTCCTATTGACGTATCCATGCTATTTGTTACTACTCAGGGCGATTCAGCTCATGTCCAGTCTGAAGCTAACAAAGCGAACAACTTAATTGGGCACATTTAGCACATCCTCAAATAGGTTCATGACATATTTGATAGAGCCAATGCAAAGTACAAGAAATAACATGATAAACATTGGGTGCTACACAACTTCGAGGTGGGCGACAAAGTATCGCTACATTTGCAGAAGGAGCGCCTCGTTGGACACCACCAGAAGCTTTTCCTACTTTGATATGGGTCATACACCATCACAAAGGCTACAGGGGCCAATTCCTTCAAGCTAAGTATTACACCATTTCTTGGTCTACAACTAGTGTTCAATGTGGACTGCCTTTGTTCCTAATTCCCACGTCTACTAGACACCTCCGACATTGCAGAACAACTCACACAAATAGAGTTAAACCTATACTGAATTGAATAGGCCACCATGGATCGTATCATGGACATAAAAATCAAGAACACTCGCCTATAGAAGATCCAATTGTATCAGGTTGTCAAAGGTAGCCAACTCCCACACCAAGGCAAGTGGTTCACCAGGGACCAAGTTCAGTAGAATTTTCCTCATCTCATGGAGGAACTCAACATAATGGGGACCATTGCTTCCTAAGGGGGGAGGAATGATGTAGGTAGATATTGGTGGCCACCCAACTATTCCACTTGGGGCCCCACCATTGTTTCTTTCATTTTTTCAGTTTCCTTGATTGTAGAACTGTTAACTATTTTTAGTAGTTTTTCGAGTCTTGAAATTCCGGGGTTGTTTTAAGGCCTAAACGATGTTTTTTTGGAAAACTAGGAGAAACATAGAATTTTATTTTATTTTCCTCACATCAAAAGTTGTATTCCTTGGATAGATCTTTCTAATGAGGTATTGTGTGCATCAAACAGAGATAGTATGCCAAAGTTACGTCCCCGGGAATTTAATGTACCAATTTACCCAAACGAGGACAATAGTTTTGGTGCTTCATCTCCTAGGGTTAGGTTTTTGGATGTTTATGGTTTTCCATTATTTCTCAATAATAAATAGTGCCTCGAGCCTCATTGTAACACAATTCAAAATCTTGTAGCTACCACATCTCTTCTCATAGATAATCTACGAGCACCCTAGCTAGTTTATTTCCATTATGTCTGTAAACAAATTTTAGTTCTTTGATATTAATAAAATGAAGTGTTATTTATGCTGCATCATTGTATTTCTAGTTATATGTGTAGTATGTTGCATTCCTCCATAAATTCGTAGGAGTGGTATCAAAGTGGTCTGCTCTTTCTTGATCCTTCTTTGTATGTCCCCGACGAGATTGAGGTAGAAGGAGTTAGGCTTGATCTTGTTGAACCTCTAGAATATTAGGCTCGCAAACCCTGACGGCCTCCCATGGGGGAAAAAAGGAAAGACGAGGGAGAAGGAGATACTATCAAAATATTGCTCGAGGAGGCCCTCGAAAAAAAAGGAATGTGATGATGGATAACTTCACCCAGATCCTTCAACGACTGCCCACTGGCAACACATCTGCATCCAACAGCCACTCTAGAGGCACAAATCCTTTTAATGTACAAGTAAACTTTGACATTCCCATATTTGATTGCTAAATATATGTAGGCACCATAGATAGATGGTTGAATCTATTAGAAGGATATTTCTTGGTTCATGACCTTTCCGACCGGGAGAAGATTAATTTTTCACTCCTCAAAGCTGCTCCCATATCAAGGACTGGTGGGAAACCTAATGTGAGAAAAAGGATGAGGGGGAACCCTCTCTATTCTCGGTCGTACCCACTTGTAATTCTTTCCAAGATGCCATCAAGGAGAAATATTATCCTGTGGGGAGCTATGAGGACAAGTACATACAATGGACTACGCTGCGGCAGCAAAGGGATCAAGATGTGCATGAGGTAGCGAATATGTTCCATACCCTGCACACAAAGTTGGGTATCAAGGATTCAGAGAAATATTTGGTGCTAAAGTATCAAAGTTGTCTGCATAGATACATTTAGGAGGAAATGGATTTCCCCGACATCTCCTCTCTTGGTACGGCATACCGGTATTGTACCAAGATTGAGAAGAAATTCAAAAATAAGAAGCGAGACTTTGGATGTGCGAATTAAAAGAAAGGAAAAGGTTCCCCCAAGCTGCAGAACAAAGGAAAAATCAAGGCATGGTGACCCAAGACAATATGACAAAGTCGAAGAAGGACATGAGAAAGTGGTGTGAGTTCCATAAGAGCTCCACTGACAACACAAGTGAGTGTTGGGCCAAGTAGTCACTAGTGGCCGCGATGAAGGCTTCTGAATCAAATGCATACTCTAACTCTAAATTAGAACCCGATAAGGGGAATGAAAAAGGGAAGAAAACTATCTATGTGGAGCCCAATTCCATAGTTTCCACCACAAAGATCCATAAGGAGGTACCAGAAGATCCAGAGGAGGAGGAACGTCTCTTCCACTCCTAGATGTGGGTAAATGGTTCCCCGCTACAATTCAATATTGATAGTGGGAACCTAAAGAAACTCATTTCAGCAGAGGTCATGAAGCAGTTGGGCTTGTCAACCATAGCACACCCACAATCATACACCATCATGTGTCTTCACCAAGGATGGGATCTTCACCCCAGCTAACAGTTTCGCCTTCCCTACAACATCAATCCCTTCATGTATGAGGTATTATGTGAAATTTCCCCTCTTGATGTTTTTGATTTATTATTAGGAAAACCATATTTGTGGAAGTGACATGTTGTGTATGAGTCCCGGCCTCGCGCTGTTATTGTTACTTTGGGAAATAAGTTGTACAAGATACCATAGGTACCATCACCTACCTTTATCTCTTTGGTTAATGCAAAACAATGCAGTAAGCTCATTTCCAAAACTAGGAAATTTGTTTTCCTAATAATATGCCCTAAGGGAAAGATGAATATTGTTTCCAGGACCTCCAGATAGAGCTTCTCCACATGACAAAAAGACATGGACAAGGTCATGGAGGAGTACGAGGACATCTTCACCTCACTTGCAAACGTGCCTCTACACTGTCAGGTCAAGCAACCTATCGATCTAAACCCAGGTGTGTCGCTACCCAATGGACCCATATGTCAGCGCTCTGTTCTGGATAATAATGAAATCAAGAGGAAGATTTAGGAGCTGCTACAGAAAGGTCACATCCAGCCAATTTCATCACCCTATGGGAGTCAGATCATGTTGGTACAGAAGACGGATGGGACTTGTATACTCTGTATTGACTATTGAGCGCTGAACAAGATCATTGTCCAGAATAGGTACCTAATATGAGGGATTGATGATCTTCTTGACCAAATAAAAGGGGCGAAATATTTTATAAATATCGACTTGAAGTTTGGGTATCATCAGGTACCAATCGAACTCTCTGATGTGTGGAAGAATGCCTTCAAATTCAAGGAGGGCCTTTTCGAATGGTTGGTCATGCATTTTTGGGTTGAATAATTCTCCTAACACCTTCATGAGGTTGATGGACAACATCTTGTGACCATTCACCAACTCATTTGTAGTAGTGTACTTGGATGACATCCTGATCTTCATCCAGACTTGGGAATAGCACCTCCACCACATTTGACAGGTCCTCCAAACACTGTGGCAACACAAGTTGTGGGCCAATTTGGAGAAGTGTACTTTTTCCATGACCCAAGTTCAATATATAGGATACATTATTGATGAGAGGGGGGTGCATGTGGATCCAACCAACATACACGTCATTTTGGATTGGGCAACCCAAACCACTCTAATAGAGCTTTACAACTTTAAGGGGTCTTGCTAATTTCTACCGCAGGTTCGTGTTGGGATTCTCTCATATCACTTGCACCTTAAGTCAAGTCACCAAGGGAGGAGTGAAAGAAAAATTATTTTTGTCGGAATCTCAACAGAAGGAGTTTGTATAATTGAAACATCGCCTGTAGTATCCCAAATGGGAAACATGCAGCAATAATAAATAGTCATGCATTAAAATAATGTTGTTCATATAAAACATAGTAGGAGGCCAATAAAATGTTCTTAAATAGTATTTACAGTAGAAATATAGATGTATAATGAGGCCCATAAGATGCATAGCTAGAAATACAAGACATAAATAGAAGAAATCCCCACAAAAGAGGTATTGCAACCACATGAATGGACTGAAACTACCTTGACAACATTATTTTATTAGGCTGCAAACTGATTTTGATTACATATCAGATCTAGAGCAGATCTGTGCATAAAAATTCAGATCCATGCACTAGAAAGGCTCCTCTTTCAGACCCCCTTGGAATTTTGGGGTTTACACCAAGCATAAGCAGTAGATCTGAGATCTAAGAATGCAAATCTGTAGAAATATTCAGTGATTCAGAAGTAATCACAAACATGAAGATCAAATCTGAAATATACAATATGTAGATCTCCTCCAATGGATCTAAAAGTGAAGGGTAGATCCACAACACTCAGAAACTAGCTCTCCATATGGTACACCCAAACTCCCTGCAACAACACCTACAAGAATAACACGGATCTGGAATAGAAATTGCGCTGTAGGGTATAGATAACTGTTGGCCACATGCCAAGATCAAGAAATGATTCCCAATCACTCCAATACACTTCCCTCAATAGAGTAGAAGACTCCTCCACTAAAAAAGGGCACTGAAATGTCTTAGATCTAAATAGATCTAACCTCCACTTGCTGCAGCTTGGAAAGACAACCAAAACCTCAACAGGATCTGAGTTGTAGTTGAAAGGAGAAGCTTGGCCTCAAGCCTGATAGTGGACTATGCAATATAAGACTCTCCCAAGAGCTACTCAATGGGAAGAGGTGGGATTCCTAAACAGGAGATCCCAATGCTAAACAACATTTGCAATCTAGGCTAAATAGCCAAAGAAAGCTATATGGTCTAAGTAGACAATATATCAAAATATCATATCCATGAAAAACCTCTTCATGTTGCCTTCCCCTTCCTTTTATAATATGAGAGTTTGCAAAACCCTAAACCACCTTCAATGAACTCATCTCTTTCACACAAGAGATCTCCAACTAGAATTTCATTGTTCCTTATTGATGAGTCAAGATGATTTTCCCCTTTCACACCTAAGGGTGCTTACTTACATAGCCAAGATTTATCATTTTTCATATTTCACATTGATTCATTCTTTATTAGGAGTTTGATGAGCCTCCTTTACACATTTATTCTTTAAGCAAAGAAATGAAAACAAAAGTGGATATTCCAATTAGCTTAGGAATAATTAGGAATATAACATCACCTCTGATCTGCACCAATGCTCACATTACCATACTTGAAACAACCATTTTAGATCAAGAGAGATGCCTCTGACTATGCTATTGGGGCAGTTCTTACTCAATAGGGCCATCCAGTGGCATATCACAGTGAGACATTGTCTGACATAGTCCGAAAGTGTCCCACTTATGACAAAACAATGTATTCCATTGTGCAGGCTTGCCGACAATGGAAGAACTACATTTCGGGGAAGGAAACAGTCATCCACATAGACCACCAACCCTTGCAATTCATATAGACACAAGGGAAGTTGCAGAATGATCACCATCATAAGTGGTCAAAATATCTATAACAGTTTCATTTGAACATCAAGTACAAGAAGGGAAACACCAATAATGTTGCAGACTACCTCATCTAACCACTGATCATGGGGCTAACCACCGTTCTCAACTCTTGTGGGCATGAGACTTCTAATTGGTCGCTTATTTACAAGAGAAATCCGGAATTCAGCCACACATACAAGACACCCTTGGAAGGTACACAAGTTCCAAATCTTCACCTCCAAGATGCACTATTATGTCAAGTGGGACACCTTTGTGTTCCTTCAAGCGAGCTTGCCAATATGATTTGGGAAGCGCACCACAGTCGGTTCGTTGGGCATTTTGGGGTCGAGAAAATAGTCGTAGTACTGTAGAAGTATTTCTATTGGCCGAACCTTCAACAAGATGTTGAGAAGTAAATAATATTTTGCATTGCTTATGCCATTTCCAAACTGACCATCAAGAATCAAGGTCTCTATACTCCACTACCTACCCCTATTAAACCTTTGGAATCCATATCCATGGATTACATGACAAGCCTTCCTTCTACTAAGCATGGAAACTACTGTTTCTTCATGGTCGTCGACAGATTCTTGAAGATGGATATTATGGCGGCCTACAAGAAGAATATCACAGCAAAAGACACTGCTAAACTCTTCTTTGAATGAGTGTGAGTACACTTTGGGATCCAACAGTCTATCATCTCAGATCAAGAAAGAAGTTTCCTCAGCACATTTTGGTACAGCCTCTGGTTAATGTTGGACACCAAGCTCACCAAGTCCACAGCTTTGCATCCCCAAACTGATGACCAAACAGAGGTCGTCAACAGGATGATCGTACACATTCTATACATGTACAATTCAACGCATCCACGCACATGGGATGAGAGCCTTCCCTAAGTACAACATATTTATAACCGGGCTCTCCACAACTCAACCAACCACAACCCCTTTCAGGTGGTCTTGGGACTCCAACCACTATGCCCCATTCACATATCCATGGCATTTGTGGCTACTCAGGCCAATTCAGCTCATGTCCTGCCTGAGCTCACAAAGCAAACAACTTCATTGAGTGCATTCAACACATGCATCAACAAGTTCATGAAATATTGGAAAGGTCCAATGCTAAGTATAAGCAACGACATGATCAACATCGAGGGCCACACAACATCCATGTGGGTGACCAATTGTGGCTAAATTTGTAGAAGGAGCGCCTTGCTAGACCCCACCGCAAGTTTCACCAACTTCGATATGGGTCGTACACCATCACCAAGGTTTTAGGAGCCAGTTCCTTCAAGCTCAGTATTCTAATATTACTTGGTCTGCACCCAGTGTTCAATGTAGACATCCTTCATCCCTACTTCCCACCTCTACTAGACACCTCTGACATTGCAGAACAACTCACACCGACAGATTTAAACCCAGAAAACATGGAACAGACCACCATAGACCGTATCATGTACATGAAAATCAAGAACACTCTCCAGCAGAAGATCCAACCATATCAGGTTGTCAAAGCTGGCCAACTCCTACAGTAAGGCAAGTGGTTCACCAAGGACCAAGTTCAGCAGAAGTTTCCTCATATCATGGAGGAACTCAATGCAATGGGGACCATTTCCTCCTAAGGGGGAGGAATTATCTAGGTGGATATTGGTGGCCACTTTCCTATTCCACTTAGGGCCCCACCTTTGTTTCTTCCATTTTTTCTATTTTCTTAATTGAACCACAATTTACGATCTTTAGCAGTTTTTCGAGTCCTCAAATTTCGAAGTTGTTTTGAGGCCCTAAATGGAATTTTTGGGAAAATCGGGAGCAACATGGAACTTTATTGATGTTTCTAACATCAAAAGTTGTATTCCTTGGATAGATATTCCTAAGGATCTATTGTGCGCATCAAATGGAGATTGTATGCCAAAGTTATGTCCCCGTGAAGTTGATGTACCAATTTACCCAAACGGGGCCCATAGTTTTGGTGCTTCATCTCCTAGGATTAGGTTTTTGGATGTTTATGGTTTTCCGTTATTTCTCAATAAGAAATAGTCCCTTGAGACTCACTGTAACACAGTTCAGAGGCTTGTAGCCACCACATCTCTTCTTAGAGATAAGCTACCAACACCTAGCTAGTTTATTTCCATTCCTTTTGTAAACAAAACTTAGTTCTTTGATATTAATGAAATGAAGTGTTATTTCTATTGCATCTTTGTATTTCTAGTTATATGTGTAGTCTGTTGCATTCTTGCATAAATTTGAATCAATGTAAGATATTTAAGTCTTGATAATTAGTTTTTTGCAGGAAAACTATGGCATTTGAATGGAAAGAAAAGGGGCACGAGGCTAAGGACTGAAAAGTAGCATAAGATCCAAATTGCATAAGGGCACTCCGCAACTGCAGATTTCTCAAATTCTTCTGGACACTTGGGATGAGATCCCAAGTGGACTTATTTCAGTATTTGGTGAGATGGTGGGATGTAGACTGCCAATTTTTTTTCATTGGTCATCAAGACCTAGATATTGATGTTTTCTATATCTATTTCATCATTGGTATGTCAAGGGGGGCGGACTATCGGTCTAGGTGGCAGGGTCTACACTAGGTGGCGGCAATATAGATATGCTCATTACCAGAATTTGTAGTGGTGGGTTTCCAAAGACCAAGAGTGGGAAAATTTACATCAAAACCTTTAATGACCCAACTCTTCGGGTAGTCCTTTATACTATTTCTCAGGTGGTGGGGGTACAGGTCCTTCATGGGACAAGAAATTATCAATTTCACTTTGTTTTGGACTGCATGAGTCCAATAGTCTTCAAATAGTGCAAGGCATTGCTGATCAACATGAAGGATCAACTCACAAAATGCAAAATGATGAAGTTGGAGCAATTCGGATACAGATTGATCTTAGTGACTCTCTTCTTAGAGTGAGTGCCATTTTTTCGATGTCATAGGATAGAGCTAGGAACTATTGTCCAAAGGGATACATGGCTACAGAGATGGAGCGAGTTGATGCCTCGCCATGATGGTGGACAACCAATGTCATTCCTTCCAGCATTCTTTGGGTGGATCCACCAACAGATGATCATGATTGATGACTAGTCGTATGCAAGGATAGATTTTAGGGGAGACCCTGATACTCGTCTTCCACCGGGATGACTGTGTGATGACCTTAGTAAGATTTTTTATTTTATTTTTTCAATGTTTTATTTATTTTTACTCATGCCCCAAGAGTTTAACTTATTATTATTGATTGCAAATATTGGAGCAGTGAGGCCTACAGGGTTCTCTCAGGTAGTCCAACGGGTTGTTCTATAGGTGGAGCTAGTTGTTTATGATGAGCGTGCTAAACCTATATTCAAGGTAGAGGGTAACTTCACAAATTTGATGAGAGGCATACCAAACTATGCCTCAGTCAATGATATCCCATTGCAGTACTAGAGACACACGATGGGGGTTTCATCTCGACTTCGTCGACTATTGGGTCGAGTGGTAAAATTTGTCTCATATTACCACCATCACCATGTCAGAGGATGGATATGCCTCATTTATTTCTTTTAGCTGAAATTATGTAGGCTCGAGAAGCCATCTGTCTTAGAACACAAATTTTTGGCATTTTCATGTAGCACACATTTTACAAACTCGATATATATATATATATATATATATAACATGTCTGTAAAAAGCATATATATATTCATGTTCGTACTTCTATCTAATTTTATTTATCATCATGACATTTTTGGTTTTTACATATGATGAAATTCCTGTCTAACTCATAATTAGATAGTGTATCATGATTATTGGCATATGTTCATTGGTTTTTACAAGCTGTGAATCACGTTTAATAATGAAGGCCCCAATACCAAGAGTAACAACTTCTCATAATAGTTCGATAGCTGCACTATATTTGGAAATGTTGTTAGTTGTTCCACCCAAGCATATGCCTTGTAAATTCACTAACTAGCAATTAGGAGCAAATAGTTCCCATGGTGCGGAAGACAAGTTTTGCATACTATGACAAGCACCATCAGAAAAAGCAACATAATGGTTTGAAAACATATGAAAACCAAGTGGAACACATGGCAAGCAGAGAAAAACATGTCTGCAAAAGAAAAAAATCACACCAAAATATAGCTCCACACTAATGAATAAAAGACACTACTGTACCAAATTATTTACGCCAAGTCAAGCATAATACTTTTTGAGATAGAGCCCATTTCAGGTCTCATCCAATTGATTCCCTTCATAATCGACTAGCTCATAAGCACATTTTTCTAATACTCATTTAACAATAAAGGGCCCATACCACGTTGGTTCGAGTTTCCCAACCCCCAACTTATTATGAGCTTGATCATATAACAGGACCAAGTCACCTTCAAAAAAAACATGCAGAGTCGTAGATTTACCATATTATGCTTTAATTCATTTATTTCAAGCTTTGATAACCAAAGAAGTGATTCATCAGGTTTCATCAAGACATTTGAGATAAAGCAATCATTCCTCTTCTATTGAAGTACTAACCCGTAACTCAACAACTAGATTCAAAGAATTAATTTCACACTCAATCAGCAGTGTGGCTTCCAGATCATACACCAATTGGAATGGAGTGAATCTAGTCGTTGACTTAGTTGAAGTTCGATATGCCCACAGAGATGAAAATAGCATAAGATGTCAATTTACTTTATGCATCATAATGTTTCTATGAAGCATCACGACTAAAACTTTGTTAAAAACTTCAACCTGGCCATTAGCCTATGTATAGTAAGGAGTTGAGTTGTCATGACACAAGCCCAACTGTGAAGTAAAATCTATCATCATATAAATTTGAAAATGAGAGCCATGGTCGGTGACTAGGGCCTTCAGCACGCTAAATTAAGCTATGACATGGTTAAAAATAAATTGCACCATAGTTTTACCTTCAACATCATATGTAGGCATCGCCTCATCCCACTTAGTGAAATAATTGAGGGCAACGATAATATAACCATGCCCCCTGGCTGAGCGAGGGTTAGAGGTCATAAAGTCAATGCCCCATTTTGCAAAGGGTCTATCGGTAGTAACTGGGTGCAAGGGTATAGGTGGGGCATGTCCTTTGTGAGAATATATCTGGTAGTCATGAAATTTTTGAATAGCAAGGAAGCAGTCCTTGAAAATGGATGACCATAAATAACCTCCATGAAAAATATTTTGAGCGGTAGCATAACCGGACATATGACTGCCACATGCCTATTAGGGGAATTTTGAGGTCTAAAATGGGCCTCCTAAGGAAATTATAAAATAATAGTGGAAAAAATCAAATAAGATTTGATGACATCATCAAATTTTAGAGGGAAATATGAAAAAACTACTTTTTCAACTCATATTTTCAACTTATCTCCCAAAGTTTTTACTCGAATTTCGAGCGGGCATACTCGTTGGATACGAAATTTAATTCCTCATCCAAGGAGTACCCATGTTGCATACTTTTGATGGGTCCTACT
This sequence comes from Pinus albicaulis, assembly GCA_034641835.2. Lineage (NCBI taxonomy): Eukaryota > Viridiplantae > Streptophyta > Pinopsida > Pinales > Pinaceae > Pinus > Pinus albicaulis. The sequence continues at coordinate 295,242,585 of CM076573.1, forward strand.
ACACGAAAAATGAGAAATACATAAAAAATCACGTTTTTTATGTATTTCTCATTTTTCACACTATAAGAAAAAAGCACATTGGTGAGGGGCGAAAATGGTCACCATAAGCTCATTGGTGAGGGTCAAAAGAGCCATTGTCACCAAAGGTGGCGTTGCTAAAAGTATAGGTGTTGTGGTGACATTCAAGGTCCGTCACCAATAATGATTTATAGTGACGAATAGTGACCATCACCATTTCATATGAGCAATGGTGATGGACAATAGCCTCCATCACCAAAAAAATGAACATCACCAAAGGTGGCGTCGCTGAAAGTATAATGTTGTGGTGACATTCAAGGTCCGTCACAAATAATGATTTATAGTGACGGATAGTGACCGTCACCATTTCATATGAGCAATGGTGACAGACAATAGCCTCCGTCACCAAAAAACTGAACGTCAGCAAAGGTGGCGTCGCCGAAAGTATGTGTTGTGGTGACTGTTAGAGTCGGTCTTGTCAGTCCTCCATCAGAGATCAAAACTCTTTTTGCATTTCATTTTTATGTGTCTCGCTCATTTCACTCATCTGCATTCCATTAGGGGCATGCCATTATCTGTCGGAAGGGTCTTGTCTTTCTTTTCCCTCATGTCATGTATCTGCTGGTGTGTGTCTGACCATTAAAGTTCATCAAAATTCATCAAAGTTCATTTCACGTCATTTACAGTCATAGATGCTATTTTGGTCAAAAAAGATTCATTTTATTAAATAATGCGAGCAGGCCATGAGGAGGTTTTCAATAAGTTGTCAGTTCAAGATTTTCATCATTAATAAGGCTGAAGGATATTTCTTCTTCAAAACTCTATTTTGAAGAAGAAATCATCAAATTTGTTTTTAATATGTAAATTTTTCAGAAGTTTCAGTCTCAAAGAATTCAGAGGCAACCTTGGTTATCCTTTGCCAAGGATCAATGCCACCAGCCCTGCAAAAAATCAACCAATTTCGTCATTCAAGCTCAGAAAAGCAATGGAGGAAACAGAGTTGTATTAAATGCAGAAAGTGCCATAGCCAAAGAACATTACAAAATGGGTTTTTGAGAAGAAAAAATTAAAACCATCTCTATATAATATATTTCTCAAAGTCATTTATCCATTTGCATCAGAAGATATTCAAAAAATCCAAAGGAGAAATCGAGTTGAAGATTGGAAGAACAAAGCTGTGATATTAAAGCCATGACTGTGTGTGAATATTGCGCGCGGTGCATAGGAAAGAGGCGTGGCACATCCACGCGATGCGATGCATAGAGCCGAAACTGACAGTGTGTTTTTCCACAGGCGCGACGCACCCACAGAGTGCGGTGCACTGGGTGTGCGCACAGCGCATTGAGCCACCAAGCCCGAAATTCATCAACGCTCTGCAATTTTTCAAAATCAAACAGATTTTTCCGCTCCAAGTAAGTTGAAATTCTTTGCTCATATATTTGAAGACGTGCTTGGTGTGTTTGGAGGCCAAAGATCAAGATGTGTTCAACGGGATGAAGTTCTTAAACGAATTTACCGAGATCGGGGTCAATTTATTGTTTCTTGATGCAGCGTATTTTAGTAGGTTCTGTGACATAAGGGCCACATTAGAACACGTGTGCACTATGCATGTAAAATGTTGCGATAAGGTTTGAGCCAGTGTTAAACATGGTATTGGAGGAGATATTGTTGAAATTTCAGCTGGGATCGTTCGTGGGCAATACATTCTTCCCTTTATTCAAGGCGGAATTTTAATTTAAAATCATTTTTATTAAGAATTGGTTTTTATTCAACGGCAAATGTAAAAGGTGGAAAGTCAAAGAATAATAGCCAAAATTAAAACATAGAATACCTACCACAGCATAAATATAGGAACATATTGCCTATTTTTGACTTTATTTGCAATTCAAAGGCTCTACGCATCCAGATTTTGTCTTTTAATTGGTCATCATAGAAATTCAGGGGGAGCATTGTTCTGCCTTCAGAACAGATGATTGGCTCTTCAGTTTTGTTTGTTAATGATAATTAAATAATTCTTTATTTGGGTCGATTTGTTATCCCACCTCTAGGATTATTTATTGTATTGTAATCATTTGTAAGGAGGATCTGAGTTCTGAAAAGTGTGGCAGGAAAAAACTCAGTGCTATCACTGTATAGTTTTGACAGAGAAATAATTAAATGGTACAACTCTGATTTATAAGATTCTTGCGGTATGAATTTAGCATGAGTTGCTTCTTTATGTTTCATATGTCTTTGTTATGTTTTGCAATTCATTCATAATCGTTTTCAGATGAATGCTTTTACAGTAAGAAAGGTAGAATTCAGTTCTTGCTCTGCCTTGAGGAAGTGTTCAGACTTTGTGTGTCTTCTTCTGTCTGTAAAGGACTCATTGGTGAATGCCCTTTTCAGCTTTCTTAAACAGAGTTTTCACCCCATTTAAATTAAATTTGATTGCTAAAACCTCATGCCTATCTCGCCTTATGAAATACTCTGTGCCTTTGATTAAACCTCTCTGCTCATGCTATTCTTTGTCCCATATAGCCCAGAAACTTAGTCATTTATTAAATCATCTTTCTCATATTTGTTTACTAGCCTAAAATCATTATCAGTTTTGTATTTAGGTCATCTTAGGCCCTATTAGACATCTTCTGCTGAGATAGACTCGGAGAGAGCCCTCTCCTGTCCTCGTAGGGCTAGCTACGAGGCTGAGCTTGGTTTGATGTTATCCTCTTTCTACCTTATTTCATCCTGAGGCAGATTGAGGCGCTAACAATGACATTCAAGGTCCGTCACGAATATTGATTATAATGACAGATAGTGACCGTCACCATTTCATATGAACATCGACGATTTTTTGTGATGGACCTTTCATGGCCGTCACTATTGGTGCATATATATGGTGACGTTCATTTACCGTCACCATAAACTCATTGGTGACATCAAGGCCCGTCACGAATATTGACTATAATGACAAACAATGACCCTCACCATTTCATATCAACAACAACGATTTATGGGGACAGAACTTTAATGGTTGTCACTATTGATGCGTATATATGGTGGCGTTCGTTGACCGTCGCCATTTCATATTTGGTGAGGGTCAAAAAATGTCACCATAAGCTCATTGGTGATGGTCAAAAGAGCATCCGTCACCAAAAACTAATCTTCATCATTCCCTATATATGAATATCAGAGCATGATGGAATCGAACCACCAACCTCCTGCTTGTAAAGCAGGTGCTCTTCCATTGAGCTAGCACCCTTTAAAGAATTAGACTTTAAACTAGAAATTTCCCCTAAAGATGCAAAGATACACCAAAGGAATAACTGAAAACTGGTGTAATCAAGAACCTTGCTCCTATTTTTATTTCACTTTATCTCCTGCAAAGTATGATTCCGATCTATGACATTTAGGTCGATTGGTTCTACTTAATGGGAAATATTAGAGTCAGATGTTGAAAATAAATTAATAACAAGAGCTCCGACTTGCCAATTTTTAATCCTTACACCAAAATCTCTTTATTCAAGTCTATGGAACAACTCGTTCAAAGTTCAAACTGAAGTAGATTTTAAATGGAAAGCCTAAAACCAACTAAGTAGTTTACAAGTTAACATTTTGGATATAGCTTCTGTTCAATTTATATGACAAGTTATGCCATAACCTTGAAACTAGTTTCTTAGCTAAAAGACTTTCTTAAGTCAACAATGACAAAGAAATATAGTCATGGCAAGCAAAATTCTCTTTTTTTTTCTAATGAGGGTGCATGTAACTTGATAAAAGATGTATGAGAGTATCAAACCATAAATAGTTTCACTAAAACATGGAAATGACAAAGTCTTGTTAAGCAACAAAAGTTTAATTGAATATATGAAAAGCATTGAGCTAAATGATATAATTAAGCTAAAAGTAACTGTAAAAAAAATGAAATTGCCATCATATACCATCTGGTTTGGTTAGTTCTTCAGAAAGAGAAAGTGCAATTCCATGATCCAGCTCCTCATCTTGATTATGTAAGGACCATCCTGAACAAAAATGTCCACATACAACAATCAATGTTATTGTATTGGTAATACTTTTCATATAATCTATCAAAGCATGTACTATGTAGGAGAATAACTAGAAAGCACAACTAGAAATTTGAATCACAACATAACAATATAAAACAACATGCAACAGGAAAGGAACAAATCCACAATTTGAGAAATATGAACAATCCATGAACCTGTTCTTATATATTGATATAGATAACGAAATAGAAATCTATATTTATGAAATTCAAGTATTACACAACAATGTCTTGAACAAATCTCAATATGTAAAATAGTATTTTTTGCATTTGGATTTACCTTGCAGAACCTTAGGAAAAAGTTTCCACAAACACAGCCAGTAAACATAACAACATGGACCTCAGGAGAAATTGTGCAGGGGATAAAATATGAAGGTAAAGCACTAGAGAAGTATTCAAAGAAAATGATGAAAAGCGTATCTAGAAATAACTAAGAACCCTCTGAAGTAAACCACACATTTATCATCATGACTAGTACACTTGCAAAAAAAGATCAGAATAATTTATGAACTATTCCATCAAAAAGAAGTGAATTTTCCCACTAAAATACAATTTCAAATTAATCAACTTTGTTAAAGTTAACAAATAGAAGATTGAAGTTTAAAAGACAATACACTTTGATGAATTAGGGATTACTGTGGCATTAGAGGGCACATGCCAAAATACATTATCATTTCCAAATGCACCCCTACGTAGTGTCCATCTGACACTTTGTGACTTGAACCTTTAAAAGGCTTGCTTAGCCACTTCATCATTCGAGATTTATTGTGAGCACGATGGTACAATGTGACCTGCATGACCCAAATAACATGAGCCAACAATGAAAACCATAATTAAATTATTAATACCTTACTAATTTAATCCTTGAAAAGACGAAAAACATGAATGCAAGAAAGAAAATGATAAGGTTCTCGTTAACCAACTATTATATTTACAAATATGGCAGAATTGTTCATTGGCTGTTTCAAAATTTAAAGCATTTTACGTATTCTCTCAAACATATGAAAAGACACTAAAATTACCAAGGTCATATTTCAACATAAATCTTGCAGAAAAACTTTTTCTTTGAAATTTGTGTTTTTGTTTGGGTTAGGGTTTGATTCGTTTCGGCTTCAGGTTCAACTTGTGATTAGATTTGGATCAGGTTTGGGCTCAAGTTTGAGGTTCAACTTTGAAATTCGTAGAACCTCGGAAAATTTCAATTTTTTTTTAGGTTGTCCAAATTCTGAACAAGTGACACATTCACAATTGCACCCCTAGTCATTGAAATCCTAATTTTTTCACCCACAAACGTCAAATTCTATGCTATAGGAATCTATCCGAGCTTAAAATTAAATGTGTAGTGGAACACACTTATAAATGACCATTCAAAACTGTCACATTTGAAAATGCCCTACGAAACACGCCAAACCTACAATATTCACAAAATATTAAAATACGGACTTGGAAATATAGTCAGCACAGTATGTTGTATACACTAAATAGATTTGGAAAACTATATTCAGGTCAATGTTGACAGTTAATCCACATTTTAAAGTTTCAGAAAAAAAGGAAAAATATATTGCATCACAGTCTAACCCAGATCAAGATGAACATAAGCTTTATCAAAATATCATATACAATTAAGTCGCCCATTTACAATTGTAAATCTATACAGCAAATGGCCATCTTGAGCAAATGAATCATTCACCTAAGGCGAAAAAGGAAATTGCATTTTGTCATTTGCCAAGAAAAACAAAGACCAAATATAGTTGCCATTTTCCTGGCCCCCTTGACCAAATAAGCTGTCCAACTAGATCGTAAGATGAGGAATTTTCATCCCTGCCATTTTAAGTAAAGCACAAAACTGCATGTCTATGTGGGTCAAATGAGCTTCATTCCTAAAATACTATTAGCAAGCCTAGTAAAACATTAAACTGAACCCAAAATCCTACCATCAGCCAAGAAAATGCAGCAACCACAATGAAATTCTTTGGGGTTAAAATGACCAAAAAGACATGAAGGCACTGGCTACTCTTTAAATAAAAGAGGTAATTGAAAGAAAAGAAAAAATGTCACAAAAGAGAGAAAAAGAAAAGCCATGGAACCTAACAGAAATAGAGGAAAAGAAAAATAAGACAAGAAAAAACTGAGTATAACTGATGAAAAGTGAAATAACCGAAAATAAAATTTCAGCAGATTTCAATAGCAAAAATTAGAAGCACCAGTCAGAGAATGTGAAGCACCACAGAAATTAAGTGACTAGCAAAACATCAATTTTGAAGTTCACACCCTGGTTCAAATCCTCTATATCATATTACTTTTGCTTGTCAATTGACATTCCCGATCTGGTTAGGGCATTTCAAGAAAGTCCAACAGAAGGTGGATAGATGAGTAATTCAAAGCAAAACCAAAGACAATTTGGCCTTGCAGATTAGAAAAATTTTTAAAATGTAAAATAGATGGTTAAAACCTAAAAGACCACAACAATAACAAAAAAAGTTTCAAACACAAATAAGATTCGATGTAAATGTAAGCACTGCAAATATTAAATTAAAAGGGGGCAGAAAAGAGTAAAGCTAAACGAGAAGGACACCAAAATGTAGCAAAGAAAGACACCAGAAACAAGAAAGCTAACCAAAACATAAAAGAAAAACTAATTAATGATTTTACCAAAATGGCATTCATCCTCAACCAAAATTTAATGCAATTTGTAGCCCCACTAGCCTATTTTTTATCATATCCAGTATCTAACGTTGCCTGATTGTGCTGTGCTGCAACAAGAAGAGCATCTTTGCCTTGGAATCCCAAACCTAAATCATAAATAAAGTAATCAGTTGTGTTTCTTTGTATCATGCAACAAAAATCGAACTACATTAGGATTTATGGATCAAGGAACTTACACTCACCATTCATGTTGATGCCACAGTCCCTGCCAGGTCTGGTTTTAGCTTTTTGTTTACCTCTGAAGTGCTTCCATCCAATTCTGAGGCAAACCTGAGATAAACAGACAATTTACAATCATTTTTCAATATTACACAAGGAATTTCCCTCAGGTATGCTTCCATATATAATAAAGTTCCAATTAAAACTTGATTTATGAAAAGCACAAAGGCAAGAAACAGATATGATCTTGATCATAACATACAAAGAAAACAAATAATACTTTCAGAGATAATCATTGAAATAGAGTTTACCTTGCAGCCCTTGCTTTTTTCTTGTCATTTTCCAAGGAAGCAGATTTCACATCTACTCCAAATCTAGCCAAACGTGCTTTCTTCTTTGCTTCATCATCAACATATGAGCGCAAAGCAAGTCCAAACTTGTTTAATAATTTGGGCATTGTCAGATTCCAATTATTCTGGAGTAAAACAAATGCATATCATAATTTTGGAAAAAAATATTAAGCAAATTAAGCTGACGGTAAATTAGGCACACAAGATAAGGAAAATAGCATCATCATAATCTCAGGAATTTGAAGACAGAAAATAAATTCCTGAATTTTGGAAGAACAAACCTCTCAACCCTTGCTTTCCTCTTTCTTCTTCCGATATTTTTTCTTCTCCTAGTCTAGGAGAGGTAGGTTTTGGAGTACCATTTTTTGACTCACCAAATCTGTCAATAAAACATCCCCGAAGGTAATTTCTGTCAATTAAGAGGTGAAACATATTGACTAATAAGATTGGGGATCATGTGCACTGATCATTCAATACAGAAATTACTTTCATAGCTATTAATCACTTTAAATATTAGAGCAAAGTCCAGTAGCACCAGAACTGACACAGTCCACCAAACTTAAAAAAAACCATTATGGCCAAACATTGTTTAAAATAGAATACAACATATATTTAACAGAGATGCTGAACATTTAAGTTAAACAAACACAAGCCTTGAAAATGCCGGAATCCCTAGAACCTAAATCATACAACAAGATTTTTCCACCATTCCAAAGGGTGGCATTCCAGGTCTGCAGTAGTAATTAGTGCCAGAACAAGAGGCTAATCATATATACTATACAGAGATTATCCACTGCACTCCATGCCTTCGATGACCACCCATTTCTACTAGCTGTTGTATCAGTACGAGTCTTGAGAATGATCTGTCATGATCTATCACACATGAGGTGTTGCCCTTTGACTGCAGAATCAATGTAAACAGGGCTTTCATAGTATCCAAAATGATAAAGGAGCCTCATTGGTTCATGGGCAATCCTCACAGCCAAAAAAATTTTTTGTTTCCAGTTAAGATTTTGATAGATTCTCCACTGATCTTAACTGAGATGAGAATTTTCACATTATGATCAGGATTTAGTTATAGAGATCATACGCTGTATAGAATTCTGGTTTTTTACAGCACTACCAAGGGTTGCATCACGTTTTGAATGGGTTACATTCTCAACAATTGTGATTTGTAACCTTTGCTGTTGGGTTGAAAAGCCACATGTGTCCTCGTAGTTGGGAGGTAGTGTGTGGCACTTGCAGAGGCAAGATTGACTCTGACAACCATTACCTTGGAGGAAGATAAATGGTCCAAGATTCATGTCGGGACCTCTCAAGGGAATATCAACTCCCTTACTTTGTATTCTTGATAGTCACTAGACTTTGATAACCATTGCCTAAGAGAGAGATAAACAACCTAGGATTCATGTTGGGGCCTCTCAAAGGAATATCAACTCCAACACATTCATAATCACCGCATGGTGCCTTCATAACCAATGCCTAAGTTAATTTGGGCTGCCAGGATATGTAACACATTTTTATTTGGGTACTGAAATAGGTCAACATGGAGTTAAGGTCTGAATCACTGATTCACATTTGCTGGAGAAGGTGGCTTATTTAACTGTTTAATGGCTTCTTAACGTTCCAAAGTTTTCTACACTTTAAATAGTTCCTAAAGTATAGTTAGGCATAAAATCGAAAGGAAACATGTCTTACTGGCTCTTGGCCCTCAAGTCTCTGCATGAAGATTGCATGAAAATAAAGCTTATGGTTCTGTAGTGGCAATACGGCTTCTGTGTTGTTTAAATTTCTGCTGTGTGTAAATAATTGATGTGCTTCCAGAATTTTTGTGCACTGACTATTGCAACCTGTAGATGCACCATACAACAAGTTACAACAAATATGAAGTAGAAGAGTTTTTTGCCTTCACACAGCTGCTGTGTAAACATGTAACCAGCCAAAAACTTATGCAGAGCCCCAGACAACCATACAAGTTGAAAATTAAGTTATAACATAAAAAAAAACCCAACTTGAAAAGAAATAGGGAATAGATGCAAAACAAAAATGAAACTCAATTCAAGATATCATTACAAAGCCTCCGATGGCTATAACTTATCACAGGTGTGGGTCAAGTAAACTCCATATAACCATATAACCTATGATGGAGGTTTAACAATACCATTTTCAAATTTCAACAATCCTATCATGCCAATCAGGTGATTTTATAGCATTTTATTATTTAGCTATACTGCACCAACATAACTATTCAAAAAAGGGTTACCACAGCTCTAAATCAAAAGAAGATACTTGAACTGGACCAGTAAATTCCATGTAAACATAACCTCTGAATGAGGTTCAACAAGACCATTTTCCAATTTCAACCATGCTATCATGCCAATCAGGTGCTTTTATAGCATTTATTGTACTGCAGAAACATAAAGATTCAAAACATAAATCATCAAAAGGGTTTTTATAACACAGTAAAGCTCAAGGAAAAAAACGCTACCATATATTTCTAGATTTTTAATCAAAACATGGTAATATAAAATTCAGGCTTCAACAAATAATTTGGGTCTTAAAGCTTCATACAATGCACTATAAGCTTATTTATCCAACTTCATTTTTTTCTTGAATCAAGTAGCAGTAACACTAAGTTACATTGGGTTGACAACAACAAAATTTTAAATTGATAAATTTCATAAATTTGCTCACAAAGCAGTAACACACATTCCAAGTTAGCCTAAGGCCTTGTGTAGCAATTATCCTTGAATTACCCCTTTCTAACAAGAGGCAAACAACTCATCATGGTTATAAGGGATAGCAAGTATAGGAAATACATCAAATAAAACATGCAAGATAAATATACTGAATGTTAGATTTTTTGTTAATCTTCACATATCCTGTAGACCTGCATCTCCTACAAAGCAAGGTTTGGTCTTACTGTCTATGTCAGGACAGTAGAATAGTACTTTAGGAAGGTTAACTAACCTTTACTTTATGAATATCCCTCGAGGAAGAAAAAATTCCTTTTAGCCTTTATCTATAGAGAAGTCTTGAATACATTTAATTAAATAATATAAAAAGATATAATGATACAACAAAAATTGTCACAAAAAAGACAAACAGAGGAGAATGTAACAGAGAAGACAACTTGATAATCAGGAAACTTGCATAGGTAAATTGTAGTCACAGTCTGGAAGTGTTGGAGAATTCTAGATTATGTAAGGTTGACTCATGCATTTTATTTCCAAAGCACTGCAATTCTCTATCATATATTTTACTCTCTAATATTTGTCCACTGTGAATACATCATACTTTCTGCTAAAATTAAAATATTTCAATGGATGGTATGCCTTTTATTTGTTGTGCATTCATGCCTTAATCTATAAATTTGATTCCAATTGCTGAGCACTGTAGTGTTGCGAACACAAGATCAATATCTCTCTTAGAGCACTGAATTTTTACAGTCATAAGCCTTTACAACGAACCTCTACGACCATTACAATCATCTACATGTGACACCAATAAATGAGCAACCATCTACAATGTTAGAAGCCCAAGTTCATGTGACAATCCCACATTTATAAGTATAGTGAATTAGTTTAATAAGTTGAAAAGACGTGTTTTCTAGACAATATTCAATATATTTTAGTGTTTAGAAGCTTAGGAATTCCAATGGGTTGGAAAGAATTGTTTTCAATATAGTTAACTTCTACATTCTAACTCACTAACTCCCTAATTCCCTAATTCATTCATCCTAGTTGACCACCAAGCCTTTAAACCCTTAGTCTCTAGTTCACTAATACCATAAATTTAAGTTAAGCATAAACCACTAATCCAATAACCTCAATCCATTACCATAAACCCTTTAATACATGATTTGTTACCCATTAAATCAATAAGCAAACCACTAATCTATTGAACCCTTCACCATTAATGTAATAACCAACACATTTTCTAATGATTCATCCTTAACTCACAATTCCTTAAACCATTAATCAACTAACCAATATTCCCTTATCACTAATCCATTAATTATTATAGTTTTAATTGTTCATTGACTATAATTAATTATAATTCAACATAAATAAAATATAACTATTTAATTATAATTCAACATAAGTAAAATATATGTTTTTTTGTTTATTCTTAAGGAAATTTTGCCTATCTAATATGAAAACACAGAAAATTAGAGGCAACAATGATAGTTCTAAACAGATTTGATTTATCTTGATTTACCTTATATCCATTGGAATTTCTATAAAATTTTAGCTCCAGGTTAGGCCAGTGCCTTTTTTAAGATGTAATGCAAAATATATGTTTCTGTAAAAAAATCAAGTTCGCAGTGTAATATCCAGATCAATCATGGTTAAGAAAAGCATAAACAAGAGGTGGTATCTTGATAAGACTCAACAGAATCATGGAATAGTGTCGGAGCATTGGAAAATTGTAAGATGATAAAAAGTAAGATTTGTAGGATAATTATTAATTTATTTTTGAAGGGTGAGAAGATGAATAATCAAAGAAGATTACTATAGATATTACAAAACACACCAAGCTAATAGCCTATGGCCTCTGCTTTTCTATTTGGCTTGGGATTATAAATCAAGTGTGCAGTGGAGTTCCTCCAAGGGATACTTCAACATTGATGGGCAAGGATTGCAGGCAGGAGAAGAAGGTCAAGGATGGGCAAGGATTGCAGGCAAGAGAAGAAGTTCAAGGGCCAAACAGCACAAGGAAGCAAAATGTGAAGATTTTTTTTCAAAATAGTTAGCAAATATATGTTTTTTGGGGTTTATTTTTAGGAGGACAATTTGTCTGTCTAATACAAAAACACAGAAAATTAGGGACAACAGTGATAGTTCTGAAACAGATTTGATTTATCTAGGTTTGAACCGGGTACTCTGCACCTTCTATCCATTGGAATTTCTATAAAAATTTTCCTCCAGGGTAGGCCAAAGCCTTTTTAAAGAGGTGATGCAAAATATCTGTTTCTGTAAAAAAAACCAAGCTCGTAGTGACACATCAAGATAAATCACGGTTAAGAAAGCATAAACCAGAATTGGTATCTTGATGGCACTCAACAGAATCAGGGAATACTGTAAGAGCATTGGGAAATCGAAATATGAGAAAAAGTGATCTTTGTAGGTTAATTATTTATAAAGGAAGAGAAGATGAATAGTCAAAATAGATTATTGTAGATACAAAGCACACCAAACTAATATCCTAGGGCCTCTGCCTTTCTATTTGACTGTGGATTCTTAATCAAGTGTACAATGGAGTTCTTCCAAAAGGGTTGGGTCTTGCATTCCTTGATAGTTTAACATTGTGCCCTGTTGTTTTGAAGATTCAGATTCTAAGGGTAGGTCCTATTATTTATCCATTGCAGCTTCATAGTTTTAACTCCACTTTTGAGGTGTCTTTCCACCTGGTGTTGCTTCACAGTTTTTCTATATTGTATGATCCTTCCAATTGACTAGTCATTGTTTATTTTTTTTAAGTTCAGACCACTCCATGCTTCATATTTATTTTACTTGACAAGCCTGAGGCTTTGTGATTTTCTTTGATTGCTTGAGCCTTGTCATGAACAAAAGGGAAAATTTCTTTAGTGCGAGAAAGGAAAATGTGTAGAGCCGGACACTTTGATTCTCAAAGGGGTTGTAAAGATCTCCTCCAATAGAGGAAGATATGAGGAGCAACCTACGAAGCAGGTGGTAGACAGAATAGGCATCTTGATGAAATCTATGTTAAAGAATCTTCAAGACTAGGGGCAGAGTGGTAACCCAAATAAAGAATAGGAGAATCCCCAATGTATTCCTCACAGATCCACTCCCCAGAATCCTAAACAGATACTTGGGAGGTCTTTTTATTGGCTACATTGGACTCGGATTCACATTCAATATATTCTAGCTAGCCAGTGGTATACTTGGCTGAAAAGGTATGATGATGCACAATACAAGCACACTGAATGGAGCATCAATCCTGCAAATGAAATATTGGAGAATGGAGCTCTAATCAAGGGACTAGAAAAAAGAAGTGGAATCAAGGTTGTACAACTTGAGGAATCCCCAGTATCCCATTGTGATGAGAAAGACAAAAAAGCCATCCAACCAATTTTGGGAAAATGGCTGCAAAGAAGTCAAGGAGGGATGGAAAAGGCAAGGATAATGAAGAAAGAGAGACAAAACAGAGTACATACATTGCAAATACAGTAGTGATTGAGAGAGAAGAATGAAGCAAAAAGGCCCAAGGCAACAATCCAGGGAAGGTTTTGCAGTTGTTTAAGAAGGTTTTCGTATGTTATCAAAATGTTTATCATGGGTTGCAAGATAGCACCATCCAAGATAATAAAATCTTAAAGGCTATCAATCTGATATCTAGAAAGCAAATCAGTCCAACTATAAGGAGGTAAAAAAATTTTATAGGGCAGAAATATATAGTGAAGAAAGTCATATCATGCCATTGGAAAGATGTCTAGAATATAATGCATTAAAGCTCTAAAGGCCACTTCCAAACAACAACAGGGGATTTGGTTGTGGGCATTCCGGTTTTGTATTAAAAATTTTGAATCAATAAAAGGAACATCTTTTAATTACCAAAATAAAACAAGCTGGTATCACTATTGATATCAAAGAACATTGCAAGGCAAGGAAACTTTGGAGAGACCAATCTAGACCTAAATAAGAGAGAAATCATGTTTAAAAAGAATGCATACTAGGCTTCACAGAACCTTCATGTCAGGACTTGGTTCAAAGGCCATACCACTGCCTTTCCATACCTTGTGACCAGTTCCATGAAAGCTAGAAAGACTGATCCATGTCTTTGTTTCCTCATCTAAATGAAAGTTGGGAAGACTTTTCCATGTCTTTTCACCAATATTGTAAACAACCACCTCTATCACTAGAAAATCATTAGTTACAAAACATGCACGATCCCCAACGCCTACACAGCACATAAACGAGTATTCGGGCTCAATGAAAGTCGGGTATTCTGGCACATAAACGTTCACGTTAGGAGGCTTCTTTCCCCACATATTTTTGATGAAATTATGTGATGACAGGTGATTATTCCACTTCTTTGAGACGCTACGAAATCTGCACACACATTCCACTGGCAGCAACAAAAGTATTTATTCTTTCAAATGATCATGCAAATCATTGTAGGTCATTAAGCAATTTTTCGACTGCACCATTTTCAAACAGGTCGTAGAACCAGGAAAATTGTAATTCAAGGCGTTATAGTTAGAATGCCTTTTTTCAATATTTTATAACAAAGCTAATGGTCTGTTCATAAGGAAGGTCGGAAAATTTAATTTGCAAGTTGGTTACGTAATTGAAAAAGAACAAGCAATACACAACAAACACCCATGCAAATTAGAAGGCTCAAAGTACACCAAAGCCATGGCTATAGCTAGTGTGACTTTCTTCTTTGTCTAAAATGGATCTGGTTGAAACCACAAAAGGCCACATATAAAGCCCTGAAAATTTCAGGATTAAATCTCATTGATTTGAAAAGGAAGAAAAAACGTATTCCTTGAAACCTTTATTTTGAAAATTCACTTTTATAAGACTCTACACACACATCGTACTACCCAGATTCTGAAAAGTAATTTTTCAACTGTAAATTCAACATGCAAGCCCTTGAAATTCTAAAGGGAACAGAAACAGAAGATGAATACTGAAGAAAACGTAAGTGCATACCCTTCATTCACTACAAAAACCCTAACATAAAATTAACCAGCAGTTGCCTACAGAATCTTTACTCTCACCTTGCTGCTCGTGAATTGCGCTTCTCTTCCTCTGACAACTGTAACGCCAAGCCAAACCTCTCGGCACGTCGGTGCTTCTTTTCCAAGTCTGACAACTGTAACGGCCCTGTAACGCTAGCGACTATGTTATCTTACCCCTCATTTGATGGCTTCTCCACGGATGCCACGACTGCCATGACGACAGTGATGGTGTCCACCGACTCTGCCAT
This sequence comes from Pinus albicaulis, assembly GCA_034641835.2. Taxonomy (NCBI): domain Eukaryota; kingdom Viridiplantae; phylum Streptophyta; class Pinopsida; order Pinales; family Pinaceae; genus Pinus; species Pinus albicaulis. The sequence continues at coordinate 295,257,822 of CM076573.1, forward strand.
TATCGAATCTTCGCACTTCTTGGTGACAGTCTTGAGTTGGGATGTTTCATCTCCAGAAGGGGGTTCCTCCACGTTAACTGCCTCAGATTTTTCTGGTGCATCTTCTAATGGAGGAACGGCCTGTTTTACATTGGACTCAAGGCCCTCGCCTACGAAATTTTCCGGGAGATCTGAAAAATTTCCCACGCATTCAGTCGGGAAAGGACTGGGAGCACCAGGGTTCGAATCCCTCTTAGAAAGTTCATCGTGCAGCTCCTGGATCTTCAATTTCTTCCATTCTTTTGTGACCTTCGATGAATTTTCTGTCATCGCCATTACCTGAAACCAAAGAATTATGTAATAGACAACAACAATGAACCCACAAAAACCTTCTACTGAAACCCTCAAAGCCTAGTTTGTAGATACCACACAGATTTAAGGTTTTATTGTTGGCCTTTTGAATTTATAGGAATGTTATCAAAGTTGAGCCATAAGCCTCACAATAAGTGGTTTTGGGATGTGGTTTCTGGTTTCCAATGATGGTTAGAGGGACCGATGTTTACCATGATACTTACGAGATCCTAATTTGATGTTCGTAATCAATAACCTACTTTTATTATTGGGAAAGGTCACATGTCAAAATGACGCGGTGAGACCAAATTTTCCCCCTTACCTTTTTTATTTTTTCTTCCCTTCCATAACTTCACATTTATGTTAGTGAAAAAAAAGGAAGTGTTTTATATATAATAGTTTATTGGTTGTATGATATTTTTTAATTTTGTATTTTTGGTTAAAAATATTTACTAGCAATTGCACCAGGAGGTGCAAGGGAACGCTGAAAGGGGATATGAAACTCAGTATGTAAAATCCCTCCATTCCAAAGGCTTCCTCCACTCATTCTAATACTCTTGAAGAATCCCATCCACTAACCTCCTCGAGCCATTCGAAGACCCAAAACCCAATGCCTACACTACCCACTTCATCCTTCACCTTGTATTCACTACTAGAAGTGAATCTACATAGGGAAGATACCATATAAGTATTGAAAACAGGGTAAATTTTAAATTGGTTTTGGCCATACTTGCAACTACCCTCATTTCGATTTCTCACACAAGGATGATGAATTTAGCTCAAACCACCTGATCAGATGGTGTAAGGTAAGCTAAGTGATAATCCAAGGCATCTAGAAAAATTAAAAGCCTACCCCATAATTATTCCCATTCTTCTCTTTACAGTGGTCATATAGAACATCACTGCTGAATTTTCCATCTGCCATTTGATAGTCCTCCAGATTACCATAGTTCTTACTGAGTGTTCTCAATGAGTACCTTGATCCACAATATTTTCTGAAATGGAGACACTAGGCATACCCTCTTCTTCTATAATTTAGAGAAATGTTTGTACGAAAGAGTCATCATTGAAGCTATTGTTTATATATATTTTACTGTTCTTAGTATAATTTGATCTTGTTGTTATATTGAAAATTAAACTCGGGGAGTACCTGATATGTGTGTAAAAGGAAAATTGACATTATACAGAAATCATTACCATCCAGTCTAGTTTTCAGTCCACATCTTTGGCTTTCTAGGAGAAATATGTTTAAAATAGTCATAGTTGAAACCATTGCAGGTATTGATCTACAAAAAAATGATTCGTATATCAGTAAAAGCCCGAAACTATTACAAATTTCTAAAGAGATTTTATGTGGAAAGCTAAACTTCTATTAATGGAAAAAGATATTAAAAAAAATTCTCACAGTTGGGTTTGGAGCATCGGTTTGTTTATGCATCACCTAGGGAGTACTTGTATTTAATGATAGTGCCATATTTTCTGCCCAATTGGCATGTAACTTTCCCTTCTCACCATAATATTGCTCTACTTGTTGATATTCATTCTCTATCTACATAGGACTATGAATCAAATCAGGGTGCCATAGCTTATTAGTATGAATCAAATCAAAGTGGCATACATCATTATACACAGAACAATGTAATAATCAAATAAATACTAAATTAGTATGAATCAGGTCAAAGTGTCATGCATCGTTATACTCAAAACAATGTAACAAAATATTATAAGAGGATAACATACCTTTGTTAAGATAATGGGTCCACCTTGCCATGCAAAAAGGTTTTCTTCTTTCATCATCTCTATTATCTTTGCTGTAAATATTTGCATATGGTACTAAAGAAAACAAAACAAATTTGTACTTAGTGGTGATGTTTAGAAAATTAAACACAAACATAAACATTGAGATTGAAATTGAAACTTTATGATGCTCCACACCGCAAACCTTAAGAATGGCATTAAAATTTGTTTAAAACAAATTTTCAACAGTTTCAAAGGTTTTTTATAAAGAAAAATAATTCTAAATCCATTTCAGGGCTCTGATATTCTTTTGACTCAACTGAACTTAGAACCTTGGTCATATTCAATTTTTAAGCCTTGCTTAATAGATAAATTAAAAAAATTTCATATGAAAGACCATATACAAATTTGTATGCTCATTAACTTTTGAAAATGGATTGTCACAGGTATTTCCTGGGAACAAGGATCTTGTCTACTGTCAAACTTTTCCTCTTTTTCTTCCTTATTTCTATCCATCCAGCTTATTGATTTGAAGGATGCAGCTAATCAAAGTATCCGATCATGCTATTTGCATAATGTCTATGGTTACAACAACCATTAACGAGCCAAATCCAAAACAAAATCACCATGAAAGTTTCGTTGTCTATTCTCAGCTTGATTCTTGGTGCAGTGGCACTTAAATAAATCTGTATGAGATTCGCTACTTACTGGAAAGAAATCTATGTCTAACTCACAAATAAATGAAGCAATATATAGAGCTATGATAAGGAAATTAGGAACAAACCTGATGTGCAGTTGCTACCTTAAGAAGATATGGAACATCAACAATAGGCCCAACAAGAAAGCGGCGATGAACAAGACCATCGTGGACAAACATATATGCCATCCCAAAAACGGTGATACCAAGCCCCTAAGGAATTTTTCAAACTGCACGGTAGGTTGATAATAGAGTGACTAACATACTGCTGTTGAAAATCACCTTGACATAGCTGTTAAATCAAACTTGGTTTAAATTTACAGTGATCACATCATTCTTTAAAGAATACTGTCAATTTAGTACTTCTGTGAATTTCAATGGTAGCAACAGTGAAAACAGAGGCCAGTACTTACAGCACCAAAACAAAGGCCTAGCATAAAGCCTTTGTTAAAGAATCCATAAGCCAGTAATGCAATGGTCAGACCAACATTGATAATGGCAAACACGTCATTCAACTCAAAAGGTCCCTCCCTTGGCCTGTGATGAGACTGCCCAAAGAAAATGGATTGTCAATTACAATCTAAAACTAACATCTCAACAGTCCTGTAATCAATGGAACAAAAGGGGATTGCGTAGTGAAAAACATATCTTCTATGTTACAGCTAGATTGTTTTTTTTTTAAATCAATTCTTGGTCCACCTTTCTATAAATTGTAGTTATACCTCATGCATATGCCACAACGAAGCATGCCAGAGAGCTCGGTGAGCCCAGCGAGCCCAGTATTCCATTCCAACCTATAAAAGCACATTTGGAGTCATTATTTTCTGAATATTTAGTTCCAAATCTAATACCAATAGCTCAAGTAAAGAAATTGCACATACCATGGCTCCCACTGCTAATGAAAATGTGCCAAACATCTCTGTGCAGGGAATCTCTGCACCCTGCATACAAATTCCATCAAAGAAAAAGCAAGGTAATATACCCATGTCATCTCATACATATGATCATAAAGACAAGAGTGACAGAACTACTGTAATATTTATTTGCAATGATAATGGTTAGCACCATTGAGTATGAACTCAAAATTCATGTTGCAAAAAATTTATTAAATACAAGTATTTCTATGAATTCCAAAGAGAGCATGACCTGAAGCTTAGCAAAGCACATGTTAGGTAAGAATCATGTAACTGAACAATGAAAAATTATAGTTGTTATGATGAAATAGATCTAGCATTTTTGTTTGGGCCAACTAAACTTAATTATATTGCAACATTGAGTGAGAGATACCATATAAGTTCATCATAAAACTCATGGTAAACATTTTTAACAAGAAGATATCTATATGATCAGTATGCCTAGTGGTTATGACACTGTTAAAAGCAGAATCAATCTTCTTACAAGGATAATCCAGTTTCTCATAAAAGATGCAATCTGGCCCTTTCCAATTGGAACCAAAGGATCAGGGACCTGTTTAGAGATTTCCGGAAAATTTCCATAACTCATATCTACATGGTTCACAATTTGTGAGGTAGACACACTCTTTAAGAAGGTTTGCAGCGTGAAGTCAGCTCACATCTAGATAGATGCAGAGACTCTTTTAATAGAATAAGAAGACGATCTAACGAGTACCCCAAGTCTCTCAGACCCCCTAAGCAAAACCATAATAGACCATAAAATAAAAACTGAAAGGAGCACAGCCATGGTGAGAACATGGGGCCTACTAAGGAGACGTAGAAAAATATATTTCAGAGAACATTATCTCCAGGAAAGAGAGGAGAAACTCATTAGAAAGTTGTTTGAATGGAATACATCAAAAGGCATGTTTCACCAGGAATAGCTAAAATAGTTACTTCAAAAATTAACGTTTTGATAGAACAATATTACAAACTGGTTAATGATTCAATCCTCTGACATACCTTAGGATGGACAGATCTACAAGCACCACAACCAGGAGCGTAGAAATCTAAAACAACAAGCTTGTCTCCAGCAATTAGAAGAGAATCAATCAATTCCTGGGCTGAATGAACTTCTACCATATTTGATGTCACTCCTTTTTCCCACCATCTTGATAGGCGGGGCATACATGTCTGTGATGCATGAACCTAGTAAGAAAATCACCCAACCATAAGTAATGAAAACCCACACTTTGAAAGATTTTATAGAAAAATTAGAAATACCATAAAGTATTTAAGGCTAAAAAGGATCCAGACTCACTTCATACCGAGTAGTTTCAGAAAGAAACCAACCAAACAAAAAAAAATCAAGACTATTTTTCTCATGGCTGTGCTCCTTTGAGTTTTTATTTTATGGTCTATTATGGTTTTTCTTAGGGGTACGAGAGAATTTGGGTACTCATTAGATATTCATCTTATTCTATTAAAAAATTCTCTGCATCTATCCAGCTGTGAGCCTGGGTATATAGAAATTCTGAGACTTCCTAAAAAACAAAAGAGAAATACCTTAATACTGGTAGCGTTGACATACCTGAAGTCAAACCCCCAACGGTCGTTTGCTTGGCAACACTGGGAAACCCTGAATCAATTCCACTCTCTGAAACTTTTCCTGAGATAACAAATAAATACTCAAGAATAAGAAATGATGGGAAAAGGAAGACCTTCATAGGAAGGGCAAACTGTCAAAGTTGCTCAGGGGTTTTCCCTTAAAACAGTGTCACACGAGCTATTCTGTTCTCTATCATCTCAACAGTGTTAAGTAGGTCGACTCACAAAGCTCTCATACTTGTCCCTCTATTCCAACTTTCTAACTAGAACCATTGAACCATTCCTCCCTCCATTTTTGGGCTTCCTCTGTTAGAAGAAATTTACTTGAACCAAAACATCTTGACTGGAGAGATTCCATCAAATGTTGGAAATCTCACTGCGCTCTCCAGCTTATGGTTAGTATAAAATAAATTATCACGGGAAATACCCGCTTCCATAACTAATTGTCGTCGCCTCTCAAATCTGTATCTCCATCACAATCAACTGCATGGAAAACTGCCGGCAAGTTTATGCAGGCTACAGAGTTTGGCATACCTCTACCTTACTAGTAAAATGTTTGAAGGCCCTAGACCCAAACAGCTTGCAATGAATGACAACAGTCTTATACAAGTTGATCTATCTGATAAACTCTCTATTCAAACCCTTGGGAGACAAAAATAAAGGTTTATTGGACACTGTGATGACCCAAAACCCTGCTCTCTTAATCTCCCCTGCAAGCCCATAGCCCACCTTGGGCACCAAAACCTGTCTGGCTGCTTCCCTATATTTCTACTATTTGGGTACTATTTTAGCCCTAAAAGCATCCTTCTTCTTCCCTTTCAAGGAATCAAGACGCCTCAACCGCTTGAGCTGGTCTCTCTCCTTGAAGTGTTTCTGGAATTTGATGTGGGTTTTGAACTTTTCACCTCAGTGCTTTTGGAATTTGATGTGGGTTTTGAAATTGTCACCGCAAACTTCGCAGATGTGGGTTTTGAACTTGACTACCGAAGCCTCGGCCTCCACCGCCGCCTCCATTGTTTCCCTGTTCGAATCCTTGAACACAGACCTACAAACCCTAGTCTCCAAACCCTCTCGGCCTCTCTCATGCCCCTATTTTCAAACATTTAAGATCTTAAAACTTATTTTTCAAACTAACAGCTGGTAATAGGCCAAATGGAAGATTTTCATTAGTTGGAGGAGGTGCCACATGTCTAAATTTTATTGGCTGGAAGGGAAATGAGAAAGGCTTCTCATTGGCTGGGGTGAATAGTGTTTGCTCACCCCAAGCTAACAAAGAAAATGCCTCTCGCGTAATTATACTAGCAATTGCACCGAGGTGCAAGGGAACGCCAAAGGGAGGAGCTGTGAATTATCTTGTGCTACATGTAAGGGTACATAATGAATGTGAATTTATGGGGTGTAAAATCTCACATTGAAGAAGAAAACGTATGAAATGGACATGTTATTGATTACATGGATTTTTGACTTTTAGACTATTGAACATAATTAAGGTCGATGCATTTGCATCATCTTTAACCAAAGGGAGTCATCACTTTGGAATAAATTTGGTGTACACATGGATATTACATGATTCAACTAAATCTAGAACCAATAGGTTGCCAAGAGCTGCCGCAGTCTTTTGAGCAGGGAAAATTTTAAGGATGGAAAATTATCTTGAAGTTTAAAAAATTGGCGAATCTCACTAGTCCTTGATATGCAAATTATAAAATGTTTATTGATGTATTTGTAAAATTATTCAAATTTATAATGATATTATATATACTCTCTATATAATGTTGGCGATTTTTAATGTAAAATAATTTTATATTGTAAAACTTGGGCGAATCATTTTTATAAAAAAAATGGAAATTGGAGAATATTTTTTTTGGAAAAACCAAGGAAAATTAGCACACATGTGAATATTAGCCCCTAAAATTTTCCATGCTTTTGAGCAGCTTCTTGAGTATTAAATCCAAATGAACTATCCAATCATGGCAAACCATGTACATACCCCATAAGCAATAAGTAACAACTCAATCCAAGGGCTTTTAGCAATTCAGTGCATGTTTTTGTGCCCACCTCATCTCCCTCTGATCTTTCCATATTTCTTGCTTTCTCATCAGCATCCTTGATACTCTGCCACTCAGCACAAAAATATGGCGGTGAACATCCCAAGTTTGATGGATCACTACACCCACACTCTTGCTGAGAATTCTGTCCAAAATATCAAATCTTGTGCTCAGTTCATTGTGCTCCGTAATATGACTATGTTGCCATCACGAGGGTTTTGGAAGTTCGGAGTATGGGTGGTTAACCAAGTGATGCCAATGAAAAATTCCTCTTCATATTTTTCTCTTAAGAATGTAGCTCTCAACCTACCCATTTCCTTCATTTTGTTGTTTGTCCTTATAACTTCGTGCAGCCACTAGATGCAAAGACTAAGGGGGAATTTCCTTAAGCAATGATGTTTATTTGTCATTTGACATTTTCTTAGATCAGTTATCTTAAAAATTATGTTATATCACTGCATGTCTCACTTATTATTTATTATGCTATGTGTAATGATGTGTGTTGTTGGAATATTGATACATATAAAATTTCAATTATTTGTAATTCAGTTTTCATATGTTTTAGTTTTTAGTAATTCAGGTGGGGTTCCTCCATGTCTAAAACCTTGAAGACATCCTCTATGATGTTTCCTAAAATTCCCCCAATGCATTTCCCTACTCCTGCCTCCCAGAAAGTTAGTGGAACATTAATTTGCACTTCCTATCAATGTAGAGCAAGTTTGGATAGAATATCTTAAAGCGAGATTTGTTAAATGCGGATCAGGCACTACTATAAGAGCTACAAAATAAGATTAAAATCACACATATCGGAGTCCCTGACATGATGTGCAATGTAACTCTTAGTTTGATAAAAGACAGCACACAGGGTCTTGGCTTGATAAAAGCAGTGCATGAAAAGTGCAACATATAACTGCTACTAAAATATAGTCGATAAAACTAAGATAATGGGGTTGGTTTCAATTTGAGTAACTTGGAAATTTTAGAAGTGAAGAGTTTTTGTCCTGACTTCGATTTTTCCTTTCAAGTTTTTCAAAATGTTCCACTGTAATGTCTGAGCAATTTGACTCAGTAGACAATTTAGGATTTGGATGATTTTCGAGGTAAAATATTCTCTTCGTTCCGTTTCGTTTGATTTTTTTACATGATACAGCTCCGAATAGAAGACCTAGGCCACAAAGGAGCATTGTTATAGCTTAATTTTTTACACAATACTGTTTCAATAGGAAAGGCAATTGTTATAGCTTCACTTAAGTTTTCGAACGATACAGCTCCTATAGAAATACAGTTCCATTAGAAAAGGCAGTGTTCAGTAAAATTCCAATCTTTAAAGAACTTGTGGATTTTCCCTTTAAGACCAAATTTTATGTCCTTTCAAGCCAAACAGTGCCATTCCTCTCTCTGGATAGGTACTATATACTTTACAATTAAAACCCTGGAGACAATATGTTAAAATTTCAACCTATAAGCCCTAAAAAGGGCATAAATCATCTTTTGAACTAACAATTTTTCACAACTACTTTGCAGTAAGAACATTAATACATGACGAGTGTAAAATATATAATATCAGTACCAGATAATTCAGATAATCAATCCAAAGAAAAGGAGAAGGAGAAGATCCACATACCTTGCAAGCAATCATAGTTCTCGGCCTCCTTCCTGACAAAATCTAAAATAGAGTCAATGAGATGAGCGCCCTCAGTGTAATGGCCCTTGGCCCAATTATTACCAGCACCGGATTGGCCAAAGACGAAGTTATCAGGTGTAAAGATCTGGCCAATTGGACCAGACCTGACGCTATCCATGGTACCGGGCTCCAGATCCACGAGCACAGCCCTGGGCACATAGTGTTCCCCGCTGGCCTCATTGTAGTACACATTAATCCTCTCCAGCTGAAGATCCCCATCTCTACTATAACTTCCAGTGGTATAGATGCCATGATCATCGCATATGACTTCCCAAAACCTGCCTGTATGTGCAAGATCTCATGCATTCTCGCTTCGTAAGTATGGAAAAACAGTGACTAGACAAAGCGTACCTTAGTGAAACCCAGTACTAAATATCCAGTAGCGTGGCATCTATTGAGATCAGATATTTCTTAAAAATCAGTAAAGATAGATAAGGCATGGCGTCTTGACAGTTGAAAGCAATGAAATAAAAAACTCAGTCTAGTCCATCCACAGATCCAAGACTCTTAAGAAAATAAGTTGCAGGGTACTAAAAGCAAATGAATCGAATCGAAATCTCACTCTAATCTATTCATAGATCCAGTGCTTTATGACTTGCAGAGCTTAGAAAAATGGTGGGGATTTTGCAAAAATAAAGAAGTAGCACCAAACTACTAGTAGTCCTCCCAGCCATGACTCTCCTATCTGTTAAAAAAAATAAAAATGAATGACAAATCATGGCGCAAAACTGCCAATTCCTCATTGTCCATGGAATTTTCGACTCATCAATCCCACCCATTGAATTTACCAGTTCAACTTCTTCTCTTTGGCGCGAAGATCTACCTTGGCGGTCCTCTTTTTTAATTGAAGATAATCGATGCACTCTTGAGCAGACTTCCCCCCTTGTATACGATAGGCCCTCTTGTTTTACAACCAGAGTCTAGAAATGATAGAATATCTAGTATCTCTGCAAGCATGTGGACTGAAAAAACCTGATTTCCCTCAAGCTCGTAAATACAAAACCACCTTCTATTCACCTCCAGGGGAAGCCCTTAGGTTTCTGAAACCCTGATCATTGATGGGGCTCATTGATACTCTTAAGGGTTCCCGAAACCTAAACCACCGAACAGGATGAAAGCTCGTGGCACGTATTTTAACACGGAATGGATGAGCAACAATTCCAGCTATGCGAATTTTATACTTTTCAATTTTGCAGTGCACATAAGGGCGCCAAGATATCTGATATAATGCAGGATGGTTACACTTGTCAATTTTTCACTGCACAGATGGGAAATGAGAAAAGGTTGTGATTGGGTGGGGTGAACAGTGTCACCCCACCCCACTCCAGCAAAGATAATGCTCCCGACATAATTATCATAGCATAAGTGTCAACAAAATACATTACCACCAACAAAAGATATCTGATATAATGCAAGATGGTTACACTTGTCAATTTTGCACTGCACAGAAGGGCGATGAGAAAAGGTTGTGATTGGGTGGGGTGGACAGTGTCACCCCACCCCACTCCAGCAAAGATAATGCTTCCGGTGTAATTATCATAGCATAAGTGTCAACAAAATACATTACCACCAACAAAATATAGTAATATAGATTGGTTTAAGAGCTGGTACAAATATTGCTTTGAAAAGTAAGAAGCCTGAAAAGGAGCCAAGACAGTCGGTTTTTTTGGTTATTGTCAACACAAAAAGATAAAAATTACAAATCTCAGAATTACACATTAAGGATGGAGATTGGGAGGAAATGCTCGAAGTGTTGTAAAGAGAGCATCACGTTCATGCATATGGTAATCAATGTGTTCCACTCGACTCTCCAAGGTGCGAAGATGGTCATTTATGCGTTGTTGTTGGCACCAGAGTCCTTCCACAGAGTCAAAGGTCTCATTATGCATATGCTCGAGGTCGTTGATATAGGAAACCAATTCATTCATGTCCTCGTACCTCTGTTCCCTCAGCATATCAATGTTGAGATGTATGTGATCCAACTGGGTCACGATGGACTCCAAGGTAACCAGACTTCTACGTGGCTCAGTGAGCGAGCTGGAGACAGGGCCATATTTTTAGCGGAGTGGAAACTCTCAATCAACTCAGAGTCTGAGCTAGGCTCCCCATGTTGCTGGCGTACATCCATGTGTGGCCCAGTACCCCCCCTGCAGACTCGCCCTCTCTATCGTGGCATACTACCAACTCCGACACCACTTGCATCACTGCCATGGACTGCGTACTGCTTTACCTGAGAAACACCCCACTAGACATTGAATTGAAAATATTAAAATAACACACCACTGACAATTCCAGAGTTGTTGAACATGATTACCCAACTGAGAAGGATCTCGAAGTCTCGAGCACCAACACCACAATGACGAGTAGTGAAGACGTTGGAAGACACAACACAAGCCCCGGGGCCCGCAAAGCTCATACATCCCCAGGAAAGGCACCTGAAACTGCTCCCCCCTTCCGACTAGTGATCCAGTGAAGTGTGCGCTAACTAAAGAAGAAGTCGAGCTAAGGAAAACTCTGCGTCTGCACCCGACCCACACAGTCCAGGCCAAAGGCCAAATAAACTGTTATGTTGGACAAAGAAAACGTCCCCCAATCCCATGGCCATGTTAGATGCAGGCCTCAATTTCCCTCCCTTCTGCATTCAAAATTCAACAGCCTCATCCTGTTCTGCTACCCCAAGCCACAACTTGAGCCAGGACGAAAACAAACCACACCTCATTCTCTCTCGGCACTCTCTCCTCATCGCCCAACGTCTACGAATGATTTCTTGCTGGTCCTTGTGTGATATTAAACTCAACTCACGAGGAGCAGGATGCAGGTTCCGAAGCCCATTCATTGCATTCGTGCAGCGTGTGGAGGCCCCTCTAGCTCCACAATCCAATGCACCGCCAACTAGCCCCTTAAATGATCACCCCCATCGTGGGTGTTAATTTTGTTCTTTAAATAATATTTATAATAAATTTGTTTGAATAAGAAAGGATAATATCCAATTTTAAAATCACTATGCAAATAGTTTAATGGGTTATATGATATTTGAATGGAGGCTCTTATGAGTAAAATTATGTAGAGGTTTTTCTTCTCAATCCATCACATAAATCTGATAGATTCCTAATGAGTTTTGAACGAGCTAATATAGTTCATCTTCACGAGAATTAGTAGGTTATATGATATTTTTTATTTATTTTTTTTAATATATTTATAATTAATTTTATTGAGCGTAGCAGATGGTGATAGAGTGTTTTGTTAACACACTCTGTGGTGTAAAGGTGACTTGTATCATTGGTTCGAAACTCCGTGGGAAAAAATCCAACCATACTAAAGGCTAGTGTGGCTCACGTCAGATGCAATTCTTGCCTAATTTAGAGAGCTTAAATACCCTTAGATCATGGAGACTCAAACCACAGATTAAACATGCCAGAACTCACATAACTTAACAAACAAACAAATAATAATTTTATTCATTAAATTTAAAAATAAAAATAAAAATAAATAAATTCCCAAATAGATATGTTTCTTTGCTTGACATTCTCCTTTACTATAAAATATATTTTGAATTTTGTGATTTTGTGTATATGAAATAATAATGATATACATCTTATTTTGTAGTGTTTTAAAACTAGCGATTGCACCGCATGTTGCAAAGGAAATGTCGTAAGGCAATTGCATAGGGATAGGAAACTATACAGAAATGGGGGTTGCACAATCGTTGACAGGAATACATATCCTTTAGTAGCTCCAAGGGGCATAGAAGTAAACTAGATTTTTTAAGCATAAAACAAAACTTTGAACCACATGTTAGGCATGCGCATGAGAATTATTCACTAAATATTGCATTACTTTTATCTATGTTTAGAGGACAACGATATAATCCGTTGTGTCTCTCAATAAGGAGGAGGAATCCATCGATCTTTGGAACTGTTTCATGCACTTGTTTACCACCTTCCCAACAACTGTAATAATAATCATGTAAAGAGGTTCAAAACATAATAATAATTGTCCCCTCATCACAATAAACCTCTCCCACTCATGTGAACTTTATTTTTATTCTGCATGGCTTCCCGCAGGGTTGCTTCCAATTGCAAAGAAACATGAGATGCCAACTTTATATTCCTGGAACCATTTAAATCATTGTTGGGTTTCTTAGGCGAATCGAAGGTTCAAAGAAAATGCTTCAAAAAGAGCCACTCCAAGGTTGATTATGATCAATTTCTCATCTCTGATTCATAAATGTGTTACACATCATACGTAAAGCTTGCTTTCTCTTTAAATACCCTAACATATATTCTTAACCATTATAATATGTGATCATTATATCCTTTAAAGCCCATATATAAATTTTCAAAACGTATATTCTTTAAAACTCATATATAAATGTTTAAAATGTATACTGAAACATGATTGCAAACCCTATGAGCCTAGGTCATTATATCATTTTCTTAATATAAAATTCTAAAGAAATATTTAAATACAAAAGTGAACTCTAAAAAATATATATAGATAATAGGTTTCTTAGTATCAATGAAACACTTTTGGTCTTTTGGTTTTTTTTAATGTTAATCCCATTATCAATAATAATTCTCATAGGATTAATTTCATTTTCATACCAACCTTCACATTAAGTAATCTCATTGATAAGACCATTCAAATCACAACATCTCTGACATTATATGATATGTGAAATAAATTTTTACTGAACATTTAGTTGTAATTTTGTTGGTACGAATTTAGTTAATTAATTTATCTAAGATCTCATCCTTCTAGAGAAACTTACTCACCTTATGATTAGGTGGGGGAGATTTTCTTTTTTCTTTTTTCTTTTTATTCATTTCCTTATGAAATGTATACTATTTACTTTTTAAAATGTAAATGAATTTATGGAATATGTGTTCTCCTCTCTCATTTTCGTCCAATGGAGGCAGAGATTGCTATAACTATAGAATATAAGTTTAAAATATAAAATCTAACTTGAGTTTATGATGGAGGCAACCAATCACACTTGACTTCAACCTGGTTGCCCATGTATAAGTATTTTGGAGTCAAGTTGGAGGGCATAGTGAATATTTCCCAATCGTTTTGATTTTGAATTATTCATAGACCATCAAGAATTCAATATGGAGAGTTTATATGGTAGGAATATCCAAAATCATCTAACCATGCCTCCCCATGGGAATTGGTTAGCCAACATGGTGAAGAGAGATACATATTGACTTCAAAAGTAGAAATACCATTAGTTGAATTTCCCTTATTTTGTTCTTAATCCTTTAAACAATTGATTATACGTTAGCTTTTCTTCAAACAATTGATTATACATTACACCTCTAATGGCTCAAATTTTCTTGATTTTTGTCCCTATTGTCAATTATATGAAGGAATTTTAGCATACTAGGGAGGAAATTTCTATAAATTTAATGCTTAGGTTCTCTCCAAAATGCAAAATAAATTTTGAGTCCTTTGAAAGGAAGGGAAACTAAGAAGGATTTTTTCATTTTCATTGTGTGTATTTTTCTCTTATTTTGATTTTTGGGATTCCATGGGGTTGTTGATGCATCATGGATTCATGATTCCATTTGCTAGGAAGATTATGAAGGATTTTGTCATGTTCATTGTGTGTATTTTTCTCTTATTTTGCTTTGTGGGATTCCATGGGGTTGTTGATGCATATGGATTCCATTTGATAGCAAGATTATGTTATCCATAGATGGTGAAGATGAAAATATTGGAACTCATTGGGTTTTTCTCTTCGCTGGATCTTCTGGATATTAAAACTATAAACATCAAATGATTTTCTGCATGGTTGTCCATACTAAGGTCTACATAATGCACATTGTATAAATCTAACATGTAAGGTAATTAAGCAATTGCTATGTTTCTAGGCAGACAATTAGGAACACATGTCTAGCTCAATTTTAGATATGAAAATCTTGGAACTCATTGGGTTGTTCTCTTCCCTGGATCTTTTGGATATTAAAACTATAGACATCAAATGATTTTCTGCATGGTTGTCCATACTAAGGTCTACATAATGCACGTTCTATAAATCTAACATGTAAGGTAATGAAGCAATTGCTATGTTTCTAGGCAAACGATTATGAGCACATGTCTAGCTCAATTTTAGATATATCTACAGTTGAATTAGATATGCTTTGATACATTTGGTTATATATGATTTACAATGATAAATATTTTCATAGGCAGAGGTTCACTAGTGAGGTTGGGGGAGTTTTAAGTAGCTCACTGGAATTGCATCCTTTTTGTTTCATTCCTCACCTACATGCCTTGAACTTCACAAGATGAGGGTCGATGTACTTTTTTGATGATTTTGGTAGAGAAGATACCACTAATAGATACCACTCTTTGCCCAAATTACCAAATAGACCATATTTTTTAAATCACCTTTGGCTCAAAGAAGATGTATGTAGATCTAAATATGTTAAAGCTATGCTTCTAGCTTATATACCTTTGGTATTTAAGCTACATAGAGATGTCCATGTAGGGTAAGATTATGATTATAGGAATATTTCAAACTCTTGACGCATTCAATTTATGTTACTTATAACTTTGGCATAACTCTGCTAGGGGTTGAATCACTCATTTATAGGTTGGTGTTTGGCATGCATATTAAATCATTAAAATATTTAGACTGAAAGATGAGAATATTATTGTGTTTATGTATGATGGAATAACAAACCAACATTTTTTGGCTTGGTGCTACTATAAAATGCCAAACATTTGATATCATTATAAATATTACTACCAACTGAAACTATTATCACATAAAAGTAACGTACCCACCCAATCAAACTTAAAACTAAGTGATAAACAACATTTTTTCACCGTCCCTGCAATCCCCATCCCGAACATTGGAGGGCCATTTATGTGACTTCTATGTAGTGTCATGCCTTGTAAAAAGTTTTATTGCATCCCTTTCCATGAGAAGAACATTTTCTCTTTTGAATATTCCTGGAACAGGCTCTCAAAAACATATGATTTTGGGTCGGCGCTAGCAGGCAGCTATGGCCTCGCACCCATAGATAAATTAACGCTCGACCTTGTGCCCATTGGCGCTTTGTCCCAGTGGACTACCCACACTGAGCTGCTTTTGGAATTTTTTATAAAATAGAAGCAAAGTTTCCATTCCCAAACCACTTCGTGAGCGTAGTCAGCATGATTTGTTCGATTGAATAACGTCGAAAATCTTCCTTTGGCTTCTTATTTCCTACATTTGAGCAACCTCCCAAAGGATAAGGCCTCCCTTCCACCATATGAGGGATCCCAACCTCCTTCATAAGTCTTATTCTTCTTCCTCAACCCTTCAATCCCCCGCCTCTCTCCCTAGAAGATAATTCCCTTTCTTAAAAGGAAAGCAAGTCCCACTCTTTATTTTATCTTAGGGAAAGGGTTTTGAGGGTCACTCCCCACCTATTCATTGACCTACACTCCACAGGTGACTTCCTAAACTACCGGGACTCCACCCATCAGTGAAAGTCCGTGAAGATCAAGGAGCCTTAGCTGTGGTGACAATGGGCTAAGCCTCCATCGTTTCCCTTGTCCTAGCAGTTTCCCTCTTAGGAACCCCTTTTAGATCCACTACTAGTTTGAGCGGTAACAAGTTGTTCACAATTCCATTTTTGAACAACTCTTTGGTATGCCCACTTTTTCCATACTACAGCTCCAAGATGAGAAGTGCAGGGCTATGGAGACTACCCTTCTTCTCACTGAATCAATCCTCTACAATATAGTGAACTAGGGCTAGTTGGTTGGCCAACTTGACTGTTACTTTAGTCCTTCAAAGGTTGCAAATCCTTAGGCCCTATACACCTACCCTTCTACAAATTTTGTTTTCCTTCACCAGAACAAGAGTCAGGGCTCTTCTTTGATAGTAACCTAACAACCCTCCAACTGTACTTGGCCTACCATCAATCTGCCCAACCACAGTCAATTCCTTTTACTGATCTAGGGCCCACAATATTGTCTTCATCTAGGGCTCTTCAAATCTGCCACCTAACAATGGTTTGAGTCCTCTCAAGATCGTTGTTCTTGTGTATCGACAATTTGATCTTTGTTGTGCAATCTATGAACAAATATGAACTACTCCTCTTATCATACTTCTAACAATCTGTAGATGACTGAACTAGGGTCACAAATCAGCCACTAATATTCCATTCACTAATTTTTTCTAGGTTTCTTCAGATCTTTGTCTAAAACTCTATGGAAAGTCCACCAAAATCAACTCCTCTGCATGTCAATCCATTCTTCATATGGCACATTTATTCTACATGCTCAATCTTCTGCTCAGGTTCCACCCTCCTTTGGATCTGTTGTCTCCACACATACTGAATCTGCAAACCATCTTCCAGATATGTGGTCTTTATTGCATAAATAAACCTCGCTCTAAGGGTCACAACCCATCTTCTTCTACGCAAATTTATCACAGTCTTAAGGTCATACCTTATGAAATAAACATGATAGGAAACTGTCCTAACTAGGGCATTCTACTTATGTACTTATAATTGTTGTAGAACAAACCCTATCCACACATAGAAAAAACACGACTCTTGCCTCCATAAGAGACTCGACCTAGCTCATATGGATCCATAGATTCTGGGCATTTCTTTGACTGAATCTTGACATGAACTTCATATCTCAATGTCAATCCTCAAACTAGGGTTAACTCAGTCAATATTACGCGTGCATCAACTTCTGTTATGGCTCTAAATTACAGTGCAAGCCCTCCTCCATTTATGTTGGTCTTTATCACAGACCTTGCGACCTACTAACCACCACAAGGCAAGATCGTATCAACCCTCTCTTCTATTTCATGTAGAAAACCTAACCAACGAGATTCAATCTGATCTTGTAATCATGTACTAAAACAAGATACCGAATCCTTCCTACAATTTGTGGAAACAAAACACAATCGCACAATCACATACAAGTAAGAGAAACAAGTTATCAATCGCACAACACAAGATGTATTTGGGAAGAAATTGCTTAAAACCCTCTATCACTATTTTGTATTAAGTTAAGGAATCACGAAACAATACAATGCTTAATCTCTCTTGAGATTCTCCAACACTCTACCAATTGTCTCCTGTTGATCTAGGAAAAATCGGTCTAGTACTTAGCCAATTCTCAGCCTTCCTTCAGCCTGCCTTGCTCACGCAATTCCTATGGAATTATCTCCATATTAATTAGGAAAATCAACCTTCCTTTATTGCACAATCCATCATGGCACATGGGAAATTTTCTACAAATACAACTGATAGTTATATTCCTTTGAACTATGTTACAATAAGGATCAAGGGTCTTTTTATTATTTAAATTAAAGTAAAACCCTAAACAACCAAAACCCTAACCTGAGGAGATGTAACACCAAGAGTTTATGGGCTCCGTTGGGGTTAGTTGGGCAACCAACTTCCCGGGGTCGTAACTTGGTCATATGATCTTCGTTTGACGCACATGATACCTTGTTAGAAAGATCTCTCAGAGGACTACAACTTCTAATACAATTTCTATGAAATCACCAAACCTTTCATGCCCAAAAAACATTGTTTGGGGTCTCAAAATGGCTCTGAAAGTTCAAGACCTGAAAAACTGACAAAAATAGTAAATTGTGCTATAATTAAGGAAACTGAAAAACTGAAAGAGACAATGGAAAGGGACCAAGTGGAATAGGTAGGTGGCCACCAATATCCACCTTGATCACCTTAAATCGAATTTCTTGAGCTAACTCAATCATCATGACTTAGTTAATTGACACAAGTTGTTATGAGACGAAATTACAATTTATTGTCCAATTTATTTAAGGGAAAAAATAAATTAGACGCCTCAAATTCCTCACTCCTAGTACATCAAAATTCCTCACCAGTGTGGGTGCATTTTTTTTTTGTCCTTTCTAGTCACCAATTTCACTATTTCTTGTTTCAAATTTCAACACTCCCTCTCAATAAGAAAGGAATTCAATCTATCCCCATCCGATACCTTTGGAATGTTCTGCATGCTACACTTCTCTAGTGTTGTTTGCACCTGCAAATCCTAAAACTAAATAGCCTCTGAAAAACTAAATCAGTATAATGCATCTGTCATCAGAGTCTTCTGACTGCTGCTAGCTACTGCACCTGTCTAGTACTGGATTCTCTGCATTGCTGCTGACATATGCATCCATGCCCTTTGAATTTTTGCTAACTCTATTTGTGCTCCAGTATTTGACATCTGTCACTCTGATTTATGTCTTGCTGACATCTAACTACATCAATCTAATTGGTCCTTCCTACTACTTTTGTACTATGGGCTCCTCGTAGCCAGGTTCGATCCATGAGACACGCCATCTCAATGGACCTTGCCCAAATTTCTTATCTTGGGATTATGTCTACACATAACCCCAGCTTACACCCTGAGGTATGGCTGCTCCCTCTTCCCATATGGCTTGAAATCTCCCCCTCATGGAGGTCTCTACTTGAGTGGACATTTCCACTCGGTCTCCTCTCTGCTTCTCCAATTGTGGTAGCTACTCCACAAACTTCTAAGACTGCTTCTCATGAGGATGCATGTTGAGAGGTAATATATGCTCCCTCTAAACCACCATGTCTCTAACTTCTGCCTTACTCCTCAAAGCTTTGCATGCATCTGGTACCTCAAGTGCATATAGGTTCTTGACTCATGCACAATGTAATTGTCCCGAAGTTACAAAATTTTTCTAAAAAAGAGTTGATTTTAAATCGATGATATCTCCCTCATCCGAGCTCCGATTTGACCAATTTTGTTTTTCCATTTGGGTATATTTTTTCAAGGAATCCAAATATTCTATTTGTTTTCGAAAATTTTACACCAAATATTCATATATTCTCTACAAACTTGCCGCCCAAAAAATTCCTGCTCTGATACCATGTAGAAAATCTAACTAACGAGATTCAATCTGATCTTGTAATCTACTAAAACAAGATATTGAATCCTTCCTACAATTTACGGAAACAAAACACGATCGCACAATCACATATAAGTAAGATAAATAAATTATCAATTGCACAGCAACATGATGTATTTGGGGAAAGCAACTAATCAAAACCCCTCTATCTCTATTGTGTATTAAGTCAAGGAATCATGAAACAATACAATGCTTAATCTCTCATGAGATTCTCTAGCACTCTGTCAATTGTCTCCCGTTGATCTAAGCAAACTCAGTCTATTACTTAGCCAATTCTCATCCTTACTTTAGCCCGCCTTGCTCATGCAATTCCTAGGGAATCAACTCCTTATTAATTAGGAAAATCAACCTTCCTTGATTGCACAATCCATCATGGCATCCCAATGACTTTATAATTGTACATGGGAATTTTTCTCTGAATACAACTAATAGTTATGTTCCCTTTAACCTCTGTCTTAACTGGGTATTCCTCGAAACTGACATGCATGCAACTATTAATAGTGAATTATCAATTATCTGATTGATCACTCATTGTGAATTAAATCTAATTTAATTCACTGGACCTCTCACTAGCTCATCACTCAGTTAGAACTAGTTAAACTGATTTTAACTCATTTGATTGAGTTATTACATTTGCACCCCACTAATGCATCAAATTCAACTAGACCCCAAAAATATTAGAATCCCTCTAAATGCCTCATATTAGACCCTCAACTTGAATTTCTTGAGCTGACTCGGTCATCATGAATTAATTAACTGACACAAGTTGTTATGAGATGAAATTACAATTTATTGTCCAATTTATTTAAGGGAAAAACAAATTAGATGCCCCACATTCCTCACTCCTGGTGCATCAAAATTCCTCACCAGTGTGGGTGCATTTTTTTTTGTCCTTTCTGGTTTCCAATCTCACTATTTTTGGTTGCAAATTTCAACATTTCAGAATTTGATGCGGCCTTCGCACAAAGACACCATTGAAATCACATGCCCATATTCTCATGAGAAACCTCTCTTAAGCTCAACCTGCCAGAAGAGAACCAACAATATGCCATCCTACTTCCTAGCGCAAACTGACCATTAAGGTATGAAACATTCTTCTGAACCCTCACATGATGATCTTTCTCTTGGAGGATGATCATGACCTCCCTTTAGAAACCCTTACTCAGCCCTCGTACTTGACCTACTTTAGGGCTACATCTCTCTTCACCCCTTTGATGTGCTAGATAGTGGGAATACATGTCAAACATGCTAAGATGTGCAAAGTGATAAGGCATGCCAAGATGTGCAAGCTAAGGTTGTGTGAATGCGTGTCAGGGACTGTCAAGACAACAAAAGGGAGAAAAAAGTTAAACTACAAGGAACTGAACACATAAGAGGGTTAAGAAGTCATCAATTTACCTTTTCCAAGAGGGGCATGCTAGGCACACCAACACTAGGCGGCAATAGGTGCCAAGTGAAAAGTCTTAGTGCATTCTAAGTGCCAAGTATTCCTTTGTTGGTTCTCATCTACTTTCCAACAATTGATCATCACAAATAAATTTAATATTAAACCATGCTAAATCATACCAAGGCATCTCAACGTATTCCATACATGCTAAGACTTTCCAAGTGCCAATATGTGTCAGGGATTAGTGTTATGCATGTTATGAAGTGGAAGGGAACGTTGAAGAGTGCTAATTAAGGTGTGCTAGAGAGTGATAATGCATGTTGATGAGTGTTACGGAGTACTAGGAAAAAACATTAAGGGATCATGCACTAGGTAAAAATTCATGGAAGTTAATGAATATGAGGAATGTGTACTACCAAAGACTAGTGTTAATGGTCAGTGTTAGTTTTCATGCCAAGGAGGGAGTGACAAGGTATGCTAAGCATTAGTAAGGCATGCTAGGGAATATCAAGGCATGTTAAGAATTCCCAAAGTGTGCTTGGGAGTTCCAGGGTGTGCTAATTATATCATGTGCCAATTAATAGTGCCAAGATATGCCAATACATGCTAGGTGCTAAGGATGTGGTGCAAGGTGCCAGGGTATGTCAATATGTGTCAAGGCAACAAAAGGAGGAACCAATAAGAGGGTTAATAAGTTAGGACTTTATCTTTTTGAAAAGGGTCATGCTAGGCACACTAATAATAGGTCCCAATACATGGCAAGTGGCATTGTGTGCCAAGTGCTAATGTATGTCAATGCATTCAACCAAGGTGTTCTAGGGCATGTTAGGGACTATATGCAACATGCCAACACATGCTAGGAGAGTTCCATGTTGTGTTAGCGCATGCCACCATGTGCTTGGGTGTCAGTGTCATCACAAGATGTTCTAGGTACAAATATGTTCCAAGACATGTGGGGTGCTAAGAAATATTAGTGTGTGCCAAAGCATTACTTTAAGGTGTGCCCAGATTTTTGAGGATTGTTAGGTCTTTCTCATTAATAGAATTGTCAGAGCTCGATTATGTATTAAATAATATATTTCCTACACACAATAGTGAAACTTTATCTAAATGGAATTTTCTAGATAATAAACCTAATAGATATGAATCATGCGTTGACTCGTAGGAAATCTCTATTCGACTAGTCATTACTTGAGGGAAATGATACACGCTTATTACTTCTTAAAAAATTGACTGACCCTAACCACTATAGCCTTGGACATATTATAAAAAATGCTCCACAATAATGGTATTAAATTGTTATCTTTTGACAAAAAATATATTAACAGGCACATAGCGTCATCAAAAACTCATTGGAATGATCAATGATGACGGACATTTTTTGATCGTCACCAAAAGTAACAAAAAAAGCATTGGTGAGGGTCATTAAAAGTTCGTCACTAGAAGTGTCACCAAAGAGAGAATTAGTGATGGGCCTTTAACGACCCTCACCAAAAGTAAAACGTCTTTGGTGACGAACCATAAATGACCATCACTATATACACTTACACTGACATTTTTTTAATGATCAATGATGACAGACATTTTTTGACCATCACCAAAGTAACAAAAAGAGCATTGGTGAGGGTCATTAAAAGTTCGTCACTAGAAGTGTCACCAAAGAGAGAATTATTGATGGGCCTTTAACGACCCTCACTAAAAGTGTCATTGAAAATGTCTTTGGTGATGGACCATAAAGGACCATCACTATATACACTTACAGTGACGGTTTTTTAATGACCGTCACCATATGTGACATTGGTGACGGACCTTAAAGGTTCGTCACAAGCACGACCCTCACCAATGTGCTTTTTTCTTGTAGTGTCATGTAGTAGGGTTCATCGAAAGTATGCAACATGGGTACTCCTTGGATGAGGAATTAAATTTTACATCCAACGAGTACTCCCCCTCAAAATTTGAGTAAAAAGTTTGGGAGATAAGTTGAAAATACGAGTTGAAAAAGTAGTTTTATTATTTTATTATTTTTTAATATTTTTACCCTTTTATTTAAAAAATGGTAAATCATCCCCCATGGTTGACATCATCATCTTGAATCCTATTGGTTCTTATAAAGTTTATTTTTCTTGTACATTTTTCTTAGGAGGCCCATTTTAGACCTCAAAATTCCCCTAATGCCTGAGTGACATTCATTCAAAACTTTCTCAGCTTCCTCAAGAGTCAAACATCGACGGAGGATAGAATTGACACCGGTACGATAAAGGGTATCCCCAATAATGTGATAAGGTTGAGACTTGTGACGAAATCAACGTCGCTCAGAGTGAGATAAATCTGGTTGAAAAGTTTGGGTTTGTAGATGGATAATGATATCACCATACCACTAAGCAAGGGTACTAATGATTGTTGGGTCAATTTACTATTGTAAACTAACACAAGTATTTATTATCATGAATTCGGGTTAGTGGAACTTAGAAGCATCCCCAAATTATATGGGTTTCAGTTGCGATCAATTCAGAAGATGGTTTATTTATGATTAGAAAAATGCATATTATAAATATAAATCTAACTTATTAATTTCTAAATTCATATGTGTAATTAGAAGCAGAATAACCTCCTGACTTAAGAGAATCGTTTTTCCTTCTCTTAACAAGATTACCATGTGAATTAGAAATCAAACTACTTAACTAAACAATAGATTAAGATACATGAAGTAATAATTGAAGAGGCTCTTCACTGAAGAGGTCCTGGTTGTTCTTCATCATATATTCATTTATCAGTAATGTTATTGTTAAAATTGGACAGATGAATCTTAGTTTTAATCTCTTAATCAGATAGAATAAGTATTTAACTTTAAACACTGGTTTGTCTCTTCGTATGCAGGATAGAAATAAGATTAAGATCCATCAGCAATCAGAGCATGTATAGGCATGTAAAGATGAATTCTAACTGAAAATATTGATTAGATTGAAAGAGTGCTTCACTTTAACCACTTGTTTTTCCTTTCATATGCAGGTTAAGAATGATCATTAGATTCATCAATACTTGAAAATAATCAGCATAAAAAAAATTGAACATAAGCAAACTAATTCAGAAATTGCATCTACGAAATAAACTAAAAAGTGCACTTAGCTCGATGTGGGGGCCCTCCACCCTTGCCTTGCACACTAAAGGTAAATTCAGATACTTAAGACTTGAATCAATTAACCGGCATGTAACAGCACCAAAATATGATAGAACAGATCTTCAATTATTTCTCCAAGTCTCATAAATAATAATAATAAGTCATACAAGTTCCATATCAAAGCCTTCAAAGTTTGAGGCTTAAATAGATAAAATATCTAACAAACTCATCTAAAATAGCTCAAGTAGTCATAACTATCCTTATCTTATCATATCAAGTCGAATTCATCTATTAGATCCATCATAATCTATAAAATCCCACAAAATAAGAGTTTTGACCTAGTTTCTAGGGATCCTCCATAAAGACTGGTCCTGTTTGACCACCTTTGACCAGGCCTATTAAAGCTCGGTCTAACTATGCCAACAGGTGTACTCTTATTCTTAGTTCTCGAGCCTCTAGAAATGTATCTAGCTCAAGCCCAAGTGACCTACACATATGCAAACCATAATTCTACTACGGGAATTTCTGTTGCTGTCCAAAAATGCACTTAATTTCAATTTTTACAAAAACATATAATAATTGAAAAAAATAACTTAAATATTTGTATATTCATATTTGGGTCAATATAATGTGGATATGATGGTAAATAGATGGATAATATGGAAAAATAAGTTGTATTTTCTAAACAAAAAGAGATAAAAAATGAGGGCCAACATCTCCCCCAAACTGATGATCAAGCATGTCCTCATGCTTGCTTTTTCCTCTTTGATATTTGGAGCTCTGATGCTGATCCCATTCCTAATCCTAAAACCTCATGTTGTGTTGTGTACAAAATAGAATCCATGTCTTTTCCATACTCTTCCTTGTAGATAGAGGTCTTAACCTTCTGTTTCTCATACTTGGCTTTCTAGGATTTTTTCTTCTGAAGCCACCTAAATGCCTGTGTATAGAGAAGATTGTTTTTGGTTTTTAACTTTTCCACTTCCTCACTTATCTTATCATTATCCTTAACCAATTTCTCAATAGTTATTTTATAAGTTTCATTTTCCTCCTTCAGGTGCCTCTTCATTTCTCTAACATAATTGTCTCTTGTTGTTTCTTTGACCTTGTTTTAGGATAAAAATATGAATGAACAATATTCCTTGTTTCTTGTATGGGTTTAAGTTTGTTTTCAGAAAATTATTCTACAAACTTATTTTCAACCAAGAAATATTCCCAGATCATCCCTTTGACTTTGAACTCGTAATCTATAAGAATTTTGATGAGTCCCTGATGAACAAAATGAGCCCCTTGGGTTTAGTCTCTGACTTTATTCTTTCAATCATTTTCATCAAGTTTTTGTAAAATAAATAGGGAAAATTGATCCTTGTATCCCCTTTTATGTGTTGTAGTAACCTTACATGATAAAGGTATAGTACACTAAATCTATTGTCACAAGTGAAGAAATTTTGAATTATCAATACTAGCTCTGCTCATGGTTCATTGAACCATTCCCTTGGGATCCCTTTTGATCTATCAAAAGAACATTTCCTATTTTTATCCAAGAAAAATGTCTAGCCTGTATCTTTAAAATGTAATCCCTTGTGATATAATTCACCTGAAGATGGAAAGTCTAAAGCTTCAGAGATATACTCAGGAGTCAAAGGGATATGTAAGCTACCCACCATGGTTTCATTCTGTTTGATATTATTTACCAATTCTCTTGTGAAATCCTCATTATGACATTTTAAATTTTGTAGAAAACCTATTAACCCTGACTGATAATGTTTTTCCACTATTTCCCTATTTCAGTGTTCAATTTGGAAGTCTTTAGGTTCTTCTCTTGAGGCCAATTGGTCTGAAAACCATTTTATATGACCATCTACCGTCACTAACTTCATCTTGTAAATAAAAAAATTAAATAATAGATGTGATCATGGTGGTAGGCTTACCTTTTTGCTATATTGCCTTTGTCAATAAATCAATACTTTGTTTTTCTCTTTTGAAGAATGTGAGCTTACTCTAAATAAACAAAAGAATTGATAGAGAGGTCCTTAAGAAAACATAAATCTATGTTTCTAAAATTCTACCCTCTATTTAATTCTTTGTTCTCCTAAAAAACAATCTCTATCTGTGTTTTGTAAAAGAAATTTGATTGTGTAAAAAAAAACAATTGAATTTTTTTTTATACAACAATGTTTTTCACTCATCAATTTCATATAAAAATTCTTTCCAAAACATTTCATTCAGACTCACTATGTATACAAAATAAAAATTTCAACTATCTCATCAAAAACTCATGATGGATTCACTATTTCTCTTCAATCATTCTTCATACTCTGTCCTCTGTCGAAAAAAAAATAAAACCATGTCCAACTGTCTTCCATTTTTCTTCACAAACTCTGTTCTAAATCTTTAAACTAAGTGTGCTAGAACAAATCTATTATAGAACTTAACAACAAACTCACTGTGCAATTCGAATTAAAATTCTCACTCTTTATTTTCCATTTGAAATGAAACACTGTATGTGAGGATGTGTCAAGCTTACCTCTCTTATGCAATAGCTCTTGTGATCTTATCTGATATTCGTGATCTTCTTTCAGTTGAACTGAAGTTTCAACCCATAGAAATATCATTAAAATATTCATTTATTAACTCACTCAACAAAATATTTCATTTTTTTGAGTGATGGAAGAGTAGTTTTTGAAAGGCATCTGTTAGCCCCCTATGAAATTCTTGCCAAGAAAGCTGGGGGCTAGATTGTTCTGGAGCCTTCAAGGAATGCCTTTCCCCTGAAAACTCATCTTCCTTGAAGTCTCTTGGTGTGGTGCCTAATATAAATTCCCTCTGCTGCCCCTAAAGGCCTGCATCACCCCCCATATCCCTGCAAATACCACATTTCACCCCCTTCATCCTTCATCCAAGTCCCTTTTCTTCCCTTTATTCCCAACATTATCCACTTAAATCCCCTAAATCCCCTCTAAAATCCCTACACCCTTTGTTTTCCCATTCCCCCCCCCCCTCTTCCTTTGTCAAAGTCCCTTTTCTTCCCTTTATTCTCATCATTATCCTTTGTCCATCTATATTTCCCACTAATTCCCCTACCGTTGCCTTTGATTGGCTCCAAAACGCATTTAAAATGAATTAAAGTGATAAATTTCACATATTTGGGCTCTAGCCCCCTTCAACCATAGCTCGCACCCTCGTTCATTCATGAAACCTCACGCTGGAAGTGCTTGCTAGCTCCAAAGGCGGCTTCCGCATTCGTTCATCGGGCGCAGCCTCAGTCGTAGATCTTGGCAGATTGGACGGTGGTCATTAAATCTCCAGCGCTTCTGTTTTGCTCATTCATTTCTCATGCTGGGCCATCACCGTCCATTCACATTTCAATCGACGGTCCTAAACATTTCCCCGCCAGTGGACCCCGCACCGCACTATGTCTCAGAACCGTCGGTTTTCATTGCACCACTCATGCGCGCAAGGCATTTTTCCCCAGAGGCCCAGCGATTCCACTCACCGTCTGACACCTGTCCCCTGTATGATCCCAATACCGCCCGCCCATCGCGCATTAACTCTCGATCCAAGTTGCCCAGCAAAATCACTGTTAGCCGTCCGATCCAGAGCCCTTCATCCGACGGTTGACGATCGAGGATGCTATGCACTGTTTAACTCCCGATCATCGCACCCGCTGGCCCACCATTTGTCGTCCTTCGCCGTCGATCCCCATCACGATCGACGGTCCAGATCTGTTCCTCTGTTGTTGAATATTCCACTTGCCCGGTCCCGCCACGTCACCGCCACGCATGTCAGTCGTACATACGCCCACTCTATTGCATATATTCGTCCAAATTCATGTTTTTTGATGTTTTCTCAGTCAAATTCACTCCGCGGACTGCCAAGCCTCCCCTAGAACGATTTGTCACCGTTTTCACGATTTCTTCCACAGCTCATCCTCTGCATGGCCATTTTCTGCATCCACTGCCATCCACATCATCCACCATCCCATCCATTGTTTTCCTCACGAGTTTTCGGATTTTTGCAGGGTTATTTGGAGTTAATAGCCGCCAAGATGCACATCTCTGCTACAAGGACAGAAAGATCAACGAAGGCCATTTGCAGGGGCAGAAGTAATGAGAAATGGCCCGAGAAAGAGAAGACGGGACGTTCATTAAAGCAAGCAAGGTCTAAACTCTGTGAAGAGCTCCTGTGGCCATTAAAGCTTGAACTAACCAGACAGAAGCAGTGATGGAGCAGCAGAGTGTTTCAGTATAAAGAAAAGAAGATTAATGCACTCTAATGAATATCTTGAGCCTCAAATCTGCAGTTAAAGAGGCAAAGCACCATTTTGAAAGCCCCAGAGGTCAATCAGAAGTTTAATACATGGGATATCATACCGCCAGGGTTTTCTACAGCAGCAGAATGTTTTTCTTCCTCAAAGGACAGAGTGTCATGCAACATTCAATCTATGCCATGTCTTGGAGAGATTTTCTATCCTAAAACAGCCCCAGTACTATCAGAGCATTTACTTCATCAGTATGGCAGATTTCTTTATCATTTCTTCATCCTTTGTTTATTCACCAGAAGTACAGCAAGACACCTCAGCCGAAATATGTCGAAGTCATATCCAGAGAAGATCACTCTTTCATAAAAGGTTGACAGAGATTAAATACTCATGATTTAAAGAAAAATGAGCTTTGGCTCTCTTTCGTGTCAAAGTTTTTAATATTGCATTTAGTGTTCCACCTACCTCTTCCGCTTCTCTTCAGCTATAAATCTCATGAGAAAACATTGTAATGGTTGTTGATCAGTTATGAGATAATTGTAAGCTGTTTCTCTTGAGATAAGCTACAGTGCAAAGTTGTAAGATAGCCTGAGTGAGATGTATTCAGACTGAATGATCAAGTTATTGGCTGTGTTGTACCTGATTGGTTTTGATAGTTAATATGACAAGCACATTTCTTTGGATCCTGATCTAAAGTTGCGGTGATGTTTCTCTATCTCTGTTTATTATTTCATTTCATTTCATTTCAAATTCTGCTGGCTTGCATCAGAAATCTGGCATAGGATTCACCCTTATCAGGTGCCCTATGTTTCTGCTCTCCTTGCCTTCTATGTTTTTTGCTTAATTTGTTATCTAAGGATTAGTTTCATTGATTTAACCAGTATAGTGGATGTTGTTGCCTGCTTATTGATGTATGAATTAATGTCATCTGTTTTTAGATGTTCTTGTTAGGATTTTAATGGAATGTGTTGAGAACACTGGGAGGTCTAGAACCCTGTATCTGCCTCACTAGGATATTTCCATTCGAATTAAGCCTTTCCAAGTTCCCTTGTGCTGCCTCTGATTTTTTCCAAGCAGGTCTGGAGTTAAATGACCTCTGACCTGATCTATAAACAAGATTGGATGGTTCTCCTTCCTTCAGTTTCAGTCCTTAACGTCCCATGCCACCCTATCACTTTAGGATCCAAGGCTTTAGATGACTTAGCCCAACTGAAAGCTTGCATGTTGATTAGCGAGTAAATCCTTTCTTGACTCCATTGCCCAATGGTCTTGGCTTTCCCTGGATTACCCCTCCTTTTCCTAAATTCCTCTTTGCTCAGCCTTGTCTCATGCTGAACCCTTCCTTCCTGATTCCCAGCAACCAAACTCAAAAACAAACCAACCCTGTGCATATAACTAGCCTAACATCTTAAATCTGAGCCTCAAAGACATATACCTTTGACTCATATAGATAGATCCCTCTGTGGACCTAGGAGGGCTAGATCCTAAGGTCTGAAAGTGGTTCTGATGTTGTCTCATCTTTTGGTCTTGCCAATCTGGCCAAAACATGGTAACCCCAATATAATGGCGACTCCACTGGGGAACAGACCACCTTGCCTTTAGATTGGCTTTTAATTGCTGATGGTGGACAACAGCCTGCTCCACACAGTCAAATTCATCCACCTGGAGACTCCACACCCCATAATTCCCAAAATACCAAATGACTCCACTGGTGAACGACTCTGAACTAGTTAAAGAGAAGCAGTAGCCTTCTTTGCATAAACATGAATGCAAACATGAATAGGGATACAAAGTATGATGCTTTGTATGATAAAGTATGTAGAATAACATAAATGTTTGGTAAAGTGATGGAGAGGTACATGGAAAATATGAATGTAGATGATGATTATTCAGAGCAGCCCATGATTTTTCCAGAATAAGAACAAACTCAAGATCTAGATGATGGGCAAGACATGTATGATGCTCAAGAATCTGTAGAAGATGTGGAGGTTAGTAATCAGGAACTGCCTGATTGTTTACTTATGCCTTGTGTTATGCTGACCAGAGAATATCAGGACTTGTTAGCGATGGCTGATAGGGAAAGCTGCCTTGAGGAAGCAAGAGACCACAGGGAAGAGGAAGAAATCAATATGGAAGAAGAGGCTCCAGAGAACACCCCGCGTCCCAATTAGCTAACACAAGAGAAAGAGGACTGTCGTTCTTCTGTCCACGATGAAAGGGAAACCCCGCCTTTGATAGAGGAAGAGATTGATCAGATATTAAACCAGTGGTCCACCTCCAATGCCTTCTATAGATCACACACTCTCGCCCAGTCATCTTATGAGTTTGATGATTCAGATTCAGAGGACTCCTTTGTGGATCAGAATGAAGAAAGACCTGCTGAAAATCCAGAAGGTTTGGTGGGTGGCATTACTTACAGTTATGATTTTCCTATTTATGATTTGTTTGATGATGAGTGTTTTCATAGGGAAGCCGAGCGTGCAGGACCATCATCCTTAGATTCATGGGAGAAAGATCAGAGCCAACAATCTCAGAGAAGTAATGAAACCAGTCAGCTTATCTAGGACACGGATGGCGAGAGCCATGATAGTATAATAGCAGATGAAGATTCTTTGAATCTTCATTTTGCTCTACCACAGAACATCAGTGAGGCTGGAAACCAGCAGTTTTATTTTTCAAAAGATGAGGAGGGAAGTAAAGAAGATATTTTTGAGCAGGTTGAAAGCAAAGAGCCTTCTCTAGGAAAAGAGGGAGCAAAGGAATACACCCCTGCTCAAGAATGCATGAATATTTTCACAGAGCTCTGCACATCAAAGCAGAACATATCAGAGCTCCAAGAGGATTTGGCTCCAATACACGATGAGTCCTCCAGTTCAGAAGATGAGGGAGATTCTTTCTCTCAAGAGAGTCTTTTGTTGGATCCAATGGAAGAGGAAGAGATCCTAGTCGAAGCCTGCCTGCCAGGTATTTATAGCCAGGTATCTTTTTATGATCCTTGTGCACATTTCCTGCAAACATATGAAGAAGGATCAAAGGTCTTGTTGAGCAGCATGGTACGAACAAGAAGAAAATTTTTCAAAGTTGCTGTTATTGAACAAAAAGAGTGGGATTTGCCCTGCCTATCCAGCCTTCTCAAGGAGTTGAGCAAGAAGGACCAATCATGGGATCACTTGATAGACTGGTTACATTGGAAGACAATGTTTGTAAATTAGACTTGTAAATATTTCAGTAGAGTAGGGTAGGTAGGAAAAGCTCAATAAAGCTCAATTATGTGAGCATGTAGTTAGTTTTTTTAATTTCTATCTTAGAATGTAGAGAAGAAACCTTCTAGACAGTATAATCCTAGCAGGTAGTAGTATAGGTAGAGAAACATATGAGGCCAACTGTTTAATCTGGTATCATGGAGAAATAAGGGTAGAGATAGAATAGGTTTGTTTTCTGTTTTGAAAATAAAATGTACAGGATCTGCTAGCTCAAATGCACCCAAAGGAAAGTTGCTTGGACTGTAGTTCAGGTAGGTAGATTGGTTGGGAAAGTCTTTCTACTAATGTAACATGTTCATATTGTGGCAGCTGTAAATCAAAGAAAATATGGCTTAAGGTAGCAGGAAACTGGCCTAATCCAAAGATCATTTCTGGTTTCTTGCCTCCTTCAAGAAGAAGCCATCCCCATGTGGAGCCACTGTTAGCCCCCCTATGAAATTCTTGCCAAGCAAGCTGGGGGCTAGATTGTTCTGGAGCCTTCAAGGAATGCCTTTCCCCTGAAAACTCATCTTCCTTGAAGTCTCTTGGTGTGGTTCCTGATATAAATTCCCTCTGCTGCCCTTAAAGGCCTGCATCACCCCCCATATCCCTGCAGATACCACATTTCACCCCCTTCTTCCTTCGTCCAAGTTCCTTTTCTTCCCTTTATTCCCACCATTATCCACTTAAATCCCCTAAATCCCCTAAATCCCCTCTAAAATCCCTACACCCTTTGTTTTCCCATTCCCCCCCCCCCTCTTCCTTTGTCAAAGTCCCTTTTCTTCCCTTTATTATCATCATTATCCTTTGTCCATCTATCTTTCCCACTAATTCCCCTACCGTTGCCTTTGATTGGCTCCAAAACGCATTTAAAATGAATTAAAGTGATAAATTTCACATATTTGGGCTCTAGCCCCATTCAATCGTAGCCCGCACCCTCGTTCATTCATGAAACCTCGCACTGGAACCGCTTGCTAGCTCCAAAGGCGCCTTCCACATTCGTTCATTGGGTGCAGCCTCAGCCGTAGATCTTGGCAGATCGGACGGTGGTCATTAAATCTCTAGCGCCTGCGTTTTGCTCGTTCATTTCTCATTCTGGGCCATCGCCATCCATTCACATGTCGATCGATGGTCCTAAACATTTCCCCGCCAGTGGACCCCGCACCACACTATGTCTCGAAATCGTCAGTTTTCATCGCACCACTCATGCGCACAAGGCGGTTTTCCCTGGAGGCCCAATGATTCCACTCACTGTTTGACACCTGTCTCCTGTATGATCCCAATACCGCCCGCCCATCGCGCATTAACTCTCGATCCAAGTTGCCCAGCGAAATCACTTTTAGCCGTCCGATCCAGAGCCCTTCATCCGATGGTTGATGATTGACGATGCTGTGCACTGTTTAACTCCCAATCATCGCACCCGCTGGACCACCGTTTGCTGTCCTCCGTCATTGATCCCCATCACGATCGACGGTCCAAATCCGTTCCTCTGTTTTTGAATATTCCACCTGCCCAGTCCTGCCACGTCACCGCCACGTGTGTCAGTCGTACATACGCCCACTCTATTGCATATATTCGTCCAAATTCATGTTTTTTGATGTTTTCTCAGTCAAATTCACTCCGCGGACCGCCAAGCCTCCCCCAGAACGAGTTGTCACCATTTTCACGATTTATTCCACAGCTCATCCTCTGCATGGCCATTTTCTGCATCCACCGCCATCCACATCATCCGCCATCCCATCCATTGTTTTCCTCACGAGTTTTCGGATTTTTGTAGGGTTATTTGGAGTTAATAGCCGCCAAGATGCACATCTCTGCTACAAGGACAGAAAGATCAACGAAGGCCATTTGCAGGGGCAGAAGTAATGAGAAATGGCCCGAGAAAGAGAAGACGGGACGTTCATTAAAGCAAGCAAGGTCTAAACTCTGTGAAGAGCTCCTGTGGCCATTAAAGCTTGAACTAACCAGACAGAAGCAGTGATGGAGCAGCAGAGTGTTTCAGTATAAAGAAAAGAAGATTAATGCACTCTAATGAATATCTTGAGCCTCAAATCTGCAGTTAAAGAGGCAAAGCACCATTTTGAAAGCCCTAGAGGTCAATTAGAAGTTTAATACATGGGATATCGTACCGCCAGGGTTTTCTACAGCAGCAGAATGTTTTTCTTCCTCAAAGGACAGAGTGCCATGCAACATTCAATCTATGCCATGTCTTAGAGAGATTTTCTATCCTAAAACAGCCCCAGTACTATCAGAGCATTTACTTCATCAGTATGGCAGATTTCTTTATCATTTCTTCATCCTTTGTTTATTCACCAGAAGTACAGCAGGACACCTCAGCCGAAATATGTCGAAGTCATATCCGGAGAAGATCTCTCTTTCATAAAAGGGTTGACAGAGATTAAATACTCATGATTTAAAGCAGAATGAGCTTCGGCTCTCTTTCGTCTCAGAGTTTTTAATATTGCATTTAGTGTTCCACCTACCTCTTCTGCTTCTCTTCAGCTATAAAGCTCATGAGAAAACATTGTAATGGTTGTTGATCAGTTATCATAGAATTGTAAGCTGTTTCTCTTGAGATAAGCTACTGTGTAAAGTTGTAAGATAGGCTGAGTGAGATGTATTCAGACTGAATGATCAAGTTATTAGCTGTGTTTTACCTGATTGGTTTTGATAGTTAATATGACAAGCACATTTCTTTGGATCCTGATCTAAAGCTGCGGTGATGTTTCTCTGTCTCTGTGTATTATTTCATTTCATTTCATTTCAAATTCTGCTGGCTTGCATCAGAAATCTGGCATAGGATTCACCCTTGTCAGGTGCCCTATGTTTCTGCTCTCCTTGCCTTCTATGTTTTCAGCTTAATTTGTTATCTAAGGATTGGTTTCATTGATTTAACCAGTATAGTGGATGTTGTTTCCTGCTTACTGATGCATGAATTAATGTCATCTGTTTTTAGATGTTCTTGTTAGGATTTTAATGGAATGTGTTGAGAACACTGGGAGGTCTAGAACCCTGTATCTACCTCACTAGGATCTTTCCATTCTAATTAAGCCTTTCCAAGTTCCCTTGTGCTGCCTCTGATTTTGTCCAAGCAGGTCTGGAGTTAAATGACCTCTGACCTGATCTATAAACAAGATTGGATGGTTCTCCTTCCTTCAGTTTCAGTCCTTAACGTCCCATGCCACCCTATCACTTTAGGATCCAAGGCTTTAGATGACTAGCCCAACTGAAAGCTTGCATGTTTATTAGTGATTAAATCCTTTCTTGACTCCATTGCCCAATGGTCTTGGCTTTCCATGGATTACCCCTCCTTTGCCTAAATTCCTCTTTGCTCAGCCTTGTCTCATGCTGAACCCTTCCTTCTTGATTCCCAACAACGAAACTCAAAAACAAGCCAACCCTCTGCATATAACTAGCCTAACGTCTTAAATCTGAGCCTCAAAGACATATACCTTTGACTCATATAGAGAGATCCCTCTCTGGACCTAGGATGGCTAGATCCTAAGGTCTGAAAGTGGTTCTGATGTTGTCTCATCTTTTGTTCTTGCCAATCTGGCCAAAACATGGGAACCCCAACAGCATCAACACGTTTTTAAATGGTGTCAATACAAAACACAAAGTAATGAAAGGCTGGAAAATAAAATGAAATCACTCCCTTTTATAACTCAAAGTTTGTTGACACAATCCCGAAATCTATTCACCATTGTTTAAACAATCAAATATTCATTAACTTCTTACCTTCACTTCCATATAATTCCGCCTCCTGATAGCTCGACTAATCAACAATTTTTCCAGATTCATGGCTTTGAAAGCTCCAGTTAACTCCTTATCACTTTGTTTCTCCTCTTCACTATATTCTCTCCCTTTTTCTTCTACATTTTATCTCTTCTTTTCCTCTCAACTTCCTAATAGTATTCTCTCTGAGTTTTTTTTTCACAAGGTTGTAGATATGGGGACGTGCTTTAAATGCATGCTATTTTCTCTCACTGAGCCTCTTGGATGGAAATGATGGTGAAAGCGCAGTGTGAATATCTTGGCAATGATCGTTTTTTATCTCTGTAATGGTGGAAATGTTCCTGACAGTGGCGGAAATGGTTTCATATGTTTTACACAGTGCTATGTAAACACAATTGAAAACATTCTAACCGTTCATCAACTCATTTGACCGACCCATGCACATATTTTCTTCTTTGACTGTCATGTTGGTGTACATTCGTCCTTCTCTATGCAGCTTCTTCACGTTTTGTGTTAATGACTATGTTCATTTCCATTATTCGCATTACCTTCATGCATCATCATGTTGTCTATCTCCATAACTCGTATTATCTCCATGCATATGTGTGGCATCATTCTTCATTATCATGTGATGTCTCCTTTCATCTCTCCACTGCATGAATTCAATCTCATCATAGCTTACCGTATGCCATCATAGTCATGCACTTGGTTTATCTCTGTATCATTCCTTAGGTTAGTAATTGCATTCATTTGTTTGCATTACATTTGCTCCATTACCTTAATTCATATTCTTATATGATTGCGCTTTTTTTGCTTTGATATTCAAAAATAATTGTGCTCTATCATATGTCTTAAATAGTTGCACAATATCATATGTCTTTTATAGTTGCACTATATATCTTTTGAACTTTGGTTTTTTCTTTTCTTATTTAATTTTAAAAAAATGACTAATGAAATAGTCAAATTTTTAAAATTAAATTTTTATGATAATAATAACCTTTGTTTATTGTTTTGTAGGTCTTCCAAGAGTCTTCCATAATTTCAATATTGACCTTTTGTTTATAATTATCTTTGTTTAGGAAAATACATAGGGTAGGGTATGATTGAATAGGTTATCTAATGTTTTGAATAATGATTTGGATATAATATGTGGATATAATAGGACTAGTTAGGATAGTGGTATGAATATGAATAGAGTTAAAAATCATAAATGATAAAATGTAGATGAAAGTGTAGGAAATGTAAATGAAATGTAGGAAATGTTGTTGATGTAAATGAAATGTAGGTAAAGATGCATAACTAGTACCAAATTAGTTTTTACAATTCTAGAGTATTTTGAAAAAAAATTGATATTTTAAGAGTGATTTTTTTACTCACTATACTTGTACTCCCTTTTTGACATTAATGATGATTGAAATTGTGCTTATTGTTACGACGACTCTTGTAGACTTTGTAGAGACTTTATTTCTTCTTGCATCTGATTTGATTTAGAATAATTATTGTGCAGGTCCCTTCTGTAGGTTAAACTTTGACATTTTCAGGTCCCATCTAATATGATCTTTAGTTGATATAACTCAAGTCCCTTTTAACATGTTAAATTTTCAGGTCCCTTCTGGCGTAATTTTACAATAATTTTCAAGTCCCTTATGGTGTAATGTACAATGATGTTCCATATTTGAAAAAAATTTCTGTCGCAATGATTCAGGTCCCTTTCTAAATAATTTTTCTCAACAATAATTCAGGTCCCTTCTGTAAATGTCGAATGATAAACCAGGTCCCTTTGTGATTTTAGTTCATATTATATCTTCAATTCAGCTATAGAAAACTATTTTCATAGTTTTTTTTTTATTTCACACCTGCCCCCAAGCTGATGTTTTGACTTGTCCTCAATTCTGCAATGTCTTGGAGGGTATATCTGCAAAAATCTTAAGTAATGTAAGATAAAAACAAAATTTGAATTCATATTGTCCAAACAAGTTGGTTTTTTGATATGAATTCAAGTTTGTATTGTGCCAGTTTCCTGGATTTTCACAAACCAAATTCTTTTTTTTTTTTCATTCTCCTTCTGCTGGAATTATGGAAGGAATATTAATATGCTACCCCATTAATTCTAGATTTGAATCCATCGAATTTTTTTTTCATAAAATATTTTTTATTTATATCCTTATTGTAGATTTTAAGCCTATGTCCATTGACGAAAAACGAAATATATGCTTCATCAATTGTTTTTTATTTTGATAGCTCCATTGTCAAATATTTCTTCAATCTCATATGGCCCAAGCCAATGAGTCGTAAATTTTTCTTTGAA
Source organism: Pinus albicaulis (assembly GCA_034641835.2). NCBI lineage: Eukaryota > Viridiplantae > Streptophyta > Pinopsida > Pinales > Pinaceae > Pinus > Pinus albicaulis. Next base: position 295,295,794 of record CM076573.1, read on the forward strand.
ATCTTTGAACTTGGAGTCGAACAAGAGTGCCCAATCTCCTTTCTGAAACACTTTATTTTTTATGAATCGATCATGTCATTTAATCCTTTGTTCTTGGACAAGAGATATATGTTCAACTTCTTGTTGTCGTATCTCATCCAATTTGTTTAACTGCATAATCCTCTTTTGTTGTGCTTGAGACAATTCCATCCCTAATTCTGCTGCTAGCTTGTATGTATGTATTTGAAACTCAATGGGTAATAAGACTTCTTTTCCATACACTAACTGATATGGACTGAAGCCAGTAGTGTTTTTCCAAGTTATTCTATATGCCCATAATGCATCTCTCAACTTTTCTGACCATTCCTTTCTGTTCATTTTTACAGTCTTCATCATAATGTTATCTAGGACTTTGTTTGTTGATTCCACTTTTCCATTGGCTTGAGGATGATACGAAGTTGATTTTCTGTGTTTTATCTTGTATTTCTCCTTAAGATCTCGAACAAGTTTTGATGTGAATTGTGCGCCTTGGTCAGTTACTGTCTGTCTTAAAACTCCATATCTTCAAAATATCTCTTCAAATAGAAAAGACACAATAGTTTCTTTTGTTTCCCGTGCTACTGCCTTGGACTCCACCCATTTAGTTACATAATCTATACCTACAAGGATGTATTTATTTCCATTGGATGGAGGGTTTATGGTTCCCATGAAATCTACAGCCCAATATTTAAATGGTTCAATAAGTACTTGTGGTTTTAATGGCATTTCATCTGATGCCACTAGTCTACCAATTCTTTGGCAGCTGTCACATCTTTTGACATAATATCTAGAGTCTTTGAATATGGATGGCCAGTAGTAGCCAGGTTTCAACACATTTTATGTTGTCCTTTTATCTCCAAAATTACCACCACATGGTTCATCATGACAAGCTTTCAAAATCTCAATTATTTCATCTTCTCTTACACATTTTCTAATCATTAAATTAGCACCAGTATAAAATAGATCTCCATTGACCCAGCTATACCTAGCACTTTCTCTAATTATTATTTGTTTATGTTTGTTTGTGTAGTGATATGGTAGGATTCCAGATGATAAATAGTTAGGTATATCTACAAACCAAGGAGTTTGACATTTATAGCGAATAGATGTTCATCTCAAAAATTGTCTGATACTAGATTTGGATCACCAGGTGAATTTAATCTTGACAGAAATTCTACAACTTGGTTATCTTTTCCTGGTCGATATTGTGTAGTAATATTAAAATCTTGCATTAATAACAACCACCTAGTTATTCTGCCATTTGTGATTGAATTTTTCATTAAATATTTTATAGCAGAATGATCTGTGTGAATAAAAACTTGATAACCTATTATATAATGTCAAAATTTACTTACTGCATGTAAAAAAACTAACATTTCTTTGTCTGTAATAGTGTAATTCAATTTTGCTGGTGTTAAATATTTACTAATGAAATATATAGCATAATTGAATTGATTCTCTTTTTTTCCAAGTGATGATTCAATAACTGTATCAGATGCATCTGTTGAAATGTAAAATGGCAAAGACCAATTAGGTCCTCAAAGAATGGGTGCAATTGACAAATTTTCTTTTAATTTTTCAAATGCATTTTCAGAATTATCAGTCCATTGAAATTCCACATCTTTCGCAAATAACTCGAATAATGGCAAAGCTATTTTACTGAAATTTTCAATAAATCTTCTATAGTAGTCTACATAAGCTAAGAAAATTCTAACTTCTTTTTGTGTTGTGGGTGGTGTTAAATTCACAATGACTTGAATTTTTGTTGGATCCACTTTAATCCCTGAAGAAGAGATATGGTGTCAAACACTATCCCCTCAATTAACATCATAAAACATTTTTCATTACTGAGCGATAGGTTTGTCTCATTGCATTTTTTTAACACTTTTTCAAGATTTTGTAAACAATCATCATATGTTGTACCATACATGGTGAAATCGTCCATGTAAATTTCCACACACTCATGAATCAAATCAGAAAAAATAGCAAGAACTGATCTTTGAAAAGTAGTGGGTGCATTACACAAACCGAAGGGTAATACATTGTATGCATATGTTCCCCAAGGGCATGTGAATGTTGTCTTATATTGATCCTATAATGCTATTTTTATCTAATTATATCTGCTAAATCCATTCAGAAATGAAAAGAATTTATTTCCATCTAATGAATCTAACACTTGATCGATAAATGGTAAAGTAAAGTGATATTTTGATGTAGCTTTGTTGAGTTCTTTGTAATCCACACAAATTCTCCATTTCCCATTTTTCTTAGGTACTACAACTAAGGGTGGAACCAATTGACTATCTGAAATAGGATAGATAAATTTGACTTGTAACAATTTCTGTAATTCTTCTTTCACTATTTCCTTCATCATGGGGTTCTTTGTGGTTTCCTTACATGTTTTAATTCATTATAACTGTAAATGTGATGGATGCATGTTTTTGGATGAATTCCTGGCATGTCTTTATAATCCTAGGAAAAATATTGTAAATACTTTTGCAATAATGTTATTATCTTTTCCTCTTGTGATGATTGTAAGTTATTACCAATATTGAAATGTCTTTTAGGACTGATTTCAATGATTTTTCTATTTGAATTGGTAATCTAATTTATAGGAAAAATTATTTCAAATGTATTTTGCAGTGACTGTATTGTGCAATTTTCCTGAAAAAATTCATTCAAAAGATAACTAGCAGCTTCATTTTTAGTTATCCTAAGTTTCTTTGAAAGATTTGGTTCTGAGATGAATAGATCTAATAAGTCCTCATTTTCTTCTTCCTCTCTAAAATTGTAAACTTGATTAATACTAAGAACATATTTAAGTTCTTGTGGTTCTTTTTCATCTAGCCATGATAATAAAGAAGGATATTGAGCAGGAGGATATAATGTAATATAATTTCTTTCATCTCCATGTGCAATAATCATGCTTCCTGACCTGCATCCAATGTAAGCATCTGCAGTAGCTAACCATGGTTGGCCTAAAATTAAGGGATGCCCTCCCAAGTTTGGTCTTGACTGCAAAATCAAGAAGTCTACATGATACTCCCATGAATCCAGTGAGACAATGATACCTTCTAATATACCTTCTAGAACAACTTTAGATTTTTCTGCAAGTTCTAAGACTGTAGTAGTAGGTCTAATGTTGTTCAAATTCAAATGTTTCATAGTCTTCGTTGTCATAACACTGATAGTTGCTCCCAAGTCTATTAAAGTATTTGGCACTAAAAATTTGTTAATCGAAAAAGTAACCATAGGAATTCCTGGATCAACATACATCTCAATGGCTATGTTTGTAGACATGAGACTAGCCAAACTGCCAATTACCTGGATTGTTGGTGGATCCTTCTTTCTTCTGCCAGATTTTTTAATGCATAATTCCTTTATTGTTTTTGCATATATTGGAATGTCTTTAATTTCCCGCAACAAATGAATTTTAACATATGTGTTTCTCAATTAATCTAGAACACTAAATTCAGGGAGAGATATTGGAATATTTTGTTGTATCAATCTCTCTGGAATATTTTGGGAGAGTCTGTGTCATAATAGATTTACCCCTCTGAATTTGTTTTTATGGTTGTGATTTTTTACTTTGTTCTCCTTGTTCTATTTTTTCTTCAATTATTGGAGGAGAATATTTCTGTAACACCTTCCCAAACCTTAGGTGGATATCTTGCACATGAAGAATTGAATAAGTAGGATAATATGTTGCCTCTTCCACATGATATGTTGGTCTATCCACCTTGTTACTTGGACTAGCTACTGGCTGAGCTGGTAATTGTGTTGGTCTAGGAGGTGGTTGATTAGTAGGTAGCTGAATTTGTTGTGGTTGAGTTAACATTGGTGGGTTTTGAGATTGATATGCATTGGTTGTTGTTGTTGAAATTGTTGATATTGAGGAAATGGTTGTGGCGGGTATGGTTGTTGATATTGTTACTGCTGGGGATACATTTGATGTGGTGGTTGGTTTCCATAACCATATCCCTTCCAACCTTGTGCAGGTTGGTTTTGATATTGTTGTGGTGGCGAAGCCTACCATGGCATTGGTGTATTCCATGTGTTTTGAGGATATTGATAATTTTGGGGATTTTTTTGAGGGAACTATTGAGGCATTCTTGGCTGCCAAGGTCTCCTTGGTGCCATATAGTAGAGATAATCTACTCCATGTACTTCTTCTCCTTGCAATTCTTTTAACTTTGGACATTTTTCTATTGCATGATTTTCTGTGCACAATCCACATACTTGTATACCCTACAAAGGACATTCGCTGAGTGGATGTTTTTTTCTACACTTTGGACATAAAATTGCTAAGATTTCATCTTGCTCTTATTTCTTTTTCTTAGCTTTCAAAACATCTACTTGTGTGCCCAAAGTGCTCAAGAGATTTGTCTTAAAATTTTCTAACGGGCTTCCTATCTCTTCTCTTGTTACTGTACTTGCTGCAGATTTGGAAGATTTTGATGAAATATCTCTTTTCCCACTCTTGGCTCTTCCCCTAGAGTATTTTTGACATAATTCAGAAATTTCTTCAAATGGTAAATTAGAAATATCTCATTTTCCCATTACATTAATAATGTCTAAATACTCATCTCTAATACCCTTTAGAAAAATAGTGCGGATGGTATCAGAACTAAGAGAATGGTGTTTGGATTTTTGTAAATTGTAAAGGAATATTTCCAAATATTCTTCCAAGCTCTTGTCTTCTTGTTGCGACATTTTGAAAATGTCCTCTTTCAAGTCTCTAGCCCTGCAGTAAGCTTGATACTTTTTAAGAAATATTTTCTTCATATCTTCCCAAGAAGCTATCATGTGTTCTCCTAATCCCATGAACCATTTCAAGGTTGCAGCTTTTAAAGTAGCAAGAAAAATTCAAAGTTTATGTGTATCATCAGTATATCCATATGTTCTACACAAGATGTCAAACTCAAACATTAATGCATCAGGATCTTCCGTTGACATTCCATATAAATTAGGCAATAGAGAAGGTGGAATATTTTTCATTTTTATTTCTTCTCCTAGTATTGCTCTTGCATCTAAAATAGGAAAGCCAAAAGTAGTTTCTATAAAATTATTAACTTCTTGCTCATTTTCTTGTGTTCTTTGATTTTGGTTTTCTCTCCTTGCTTCTTCTTTATTCTTAGAAGTGCTTCTACTCTTCTATCTTCTTCTGCCTTTCTTTCTGCTTCAATTATTCTTTCTTCTTCTCTTTGTCTTCTCCATTCCCTTTGTCGTATTTCATATTCTAATATCTATTCAAGAGTCACATTTAATCTAGTTGATCCTTCTCCTTCTTTAGTCATTTCTTGTTCAGAGATTTGTAGTGTTTCAATAGGAGATTGGATTTGTATTTCTTCAACTACTTTGATTTCCCCAAGGACAAGTTGCTCTAGTTGTTCAACAGTTGGTTTTATTATGTCTTTTTGTTTCCAAATGGAAGGAGGTTCTTTAGGTGATTTATATTTCTTTACCTCTAAGGCCAACAAGATTTGTCTTTCAAATAAATTTAATCTCTGTCTCGATCTATGTTTTTCCTCTAAATCTTCTATAGTAGGTTTTACAGCAACCAGTGTTGTTAATCCTATGGATGAATGAGCTGTCCGGGGGTGTTGTTTTACAAATCTACCTTTTTGATCTCTATCTCTAGGCATAAGAAAACATTACTTGAAAGAAAAACTATTTTTTTGTTGTTTTTGGTGATTTTATATTGTTTTTTTTTTTAAATTTTGTTTCCTATTTTAAACATTTTGAAATATGCTTTCCCATAAACGGTGGAAAAATGTTGGGTCAATTTACTGTTGTAACCTAACGCAAGTATTTATTATCAATTCGGGTAAGTGGAACATAGAAGAATACCCAAAGTATATGGGTTTCAGTTGAGATCAATTCACAAGATGGTTTATTGATGATTAGGGAAATTCATATTACAAATATAAATCTAACTTAAATAATTTCTAAATTCAGAAGTGTAATTAGAAGTAGAAGAATCTCCTAACTTAAGAGATTTGTTTGTACTTCTATTAACAAGATTACCATGTGAATTAGAAATCAAACTAATTAACATAACAATAGATTAAGATACATGAAGTAATAATTGAAGAGATTCTTCACCGAAGAGGTCCTGGTTATCCTTCATCATATATTCATTTATCAGTAATGACAAGCCCGATTTATATCACGATAATCAACACAAAAGGAAACATTTCCTTGTTTTTTAGTAACAGGAACAATATTAGAGACCCATTATGTGAAAGGTATAGGATAAATGAATCCATCTTGGAGAAGTTTTTCAAATTCTCCCTTTATGGCAGCTGCCTTTCTTAGGTGCAATGGATGGAGATGTTGAGAGATAGGTTTCAAGTCTGGATAGGTAGGAATATCATGCACCACGATAATAGGATCGATGCCCGGAATTTCTTCATATGACCAAGTGAAGACATCACATAATTCTTTAAATAGGGAAGCGTAAATATCGATCTCACCAGGAGAAAAAGAGGCCCCAATATGGATATTCTCGACAATCCCTAGTTTGAAAAATATGTCGATCAGAATGGTAGTCGAAATATTGGCCATGTTTCCTTTATAAAATACTTCATGAACCAAGATGGGATTCTGAAGTGGGCCAGTTGATTCAGGGGAAACATGGGTTTCCAGACACATAAATTTCACTAAAGCCTAGGAGAAACGAGGAATGATAATGGCCATCATCCTAGGGAGTTTCCTCAAGAGACGTAACTTCTAATATACTCTAATTAATTAGAAATGTCTCATTCAAAGAATGATCTGAATCCCATAAACCAAAACAGAGAGATTGTGAGTATGTGTCCAGAAAAGAAACCAATTTATCTTTGATATTAGAAGCAACTGAAAAATCCAGAAGGTTTCTTTGATACATCTATTTGACATGGCTAAGCAACATAATGTCGCCAAAACTATCAATCTGGTCAGGGTTGGGAACAACCCAGGGGTCATGACTAGATGAAATCATGTTTACTGAAGCAACGTTGGGAAGTGGAAGGGAGAAGATTCCCATCAATGATGAGTCTTTAAAGAGAACCACTCTGACACTTTCATAAGGAAAAATGGTATTCCAAATATACGATACATTTCCAGTTGAAGAATCATGCGAAAATAAATAGAGTTGATCAACCATAATGATTTTTCCCTGATGGGGAAAATGAAGAACACAAAAAAGGGTAGTATAATAAAATTTTCCATTAGTTAATTGGAATATTAGAGTTCTAAATTTTCTTACTTAGTTAAGTAAATAAAAGGGTGGAGGGACCTATAAACCCCATAGATGAATAAAATCCACTTTTTTTGTGTGAATGTCAGTTAGTACATAGTAGATCAGCATCATGGCTTAGTGGAGCAGCTCACCAATGGAGGAAGAGTGGAGATCATGGGGAATAATGAGGAATATGATGGAGATAGTTGAGGAATAAAAGTAAGATCATAGAGCATTAATGATGTAGTGATGGAGGAAGTGGTGCATTAAATGCACACATGATGGACGATTTGAAATTAAATGCAGAGATGATGGAGGTCATGGAGAGACAACACAATCTTCATGGAGACTAGTGGCCACATGTGCAGCACAGTATTCATGGAGACTAGTGGCCACATGTGTAGCGCAGTATTCATGGAGACTAGTGGCCACATGTGTAGCACAGTTGTGAGGTGAGCCAAGGCTAGGGAAGGCTCACAACAATATAAGGGAGATGAGGGCAGCAAAGAAAATAAGTTTGGAATTTGATATTATATTGTCGTTTGACATTCTTTGCACGCTTCAGCGGTTTAGCTAAGTCTGATGTGCTATTTAGCACATGGGTGTTCCCAAGTGATAATCCCACCCTTACCCATAGGGGAATTCAAGTGCCTACTCTGGGAAGGTTATTTTGAGCAGTTATTCATCATCTAGAATTGTTGCCACATTCAACCTCTCTCTTCTTTAGATACAGCTTCAGGAGTTATGCATTCTTGTCTTAAGGTTTGAGAGGAGGAAGTTAGTTCTTAGCATTTCAGCTAAGAAAAAAGTGGAGGGTTCATCCTTTCATATTGTGCTTCCATTTCAGTCTTACAGGAGAAGCATTGTGATATGTGGCATCCGGCCATTAGTTTATACCTCCATGAAGCAGTAGTTACTCCAGGAATTGCACAGTCCACCCAGGTAGATCTAGTGGAGGAAGGAAATTCCAAGTATTTCAGCTTGGAATCCTCTGAGGGATCATCCCCTCACTTTGGAGAGATTATTTCCATCAAATGTGAACTATATTCCATAATATAGCAGAATACTACAGCTTCATCCCTCTTGACAGCACAGTTCATTCTAGCAGTTGTGTAGTGTGCTGCAACTTGAGCAGAGGAAGGAGGACCCAGATATCAAGCCTCTAGCTTGGAGATCAAGAGAAGTGACCAACCCTTCATGTATTGAGCTGATTAGGTGCTATTTCAGCAGTTAATTTATCAGTTCAGCCCCATATCAACAATGAACCAGGAGGAGTGTGTAAGCTAGCTAGTAGGGGTGCAGTTGGCAACCCAAAAAGGGCCGAAAATCCAAATTTAAAATCTGGAAAAACCATTTATGGGTTTTTCTAGGTTGTTTGAGTAGAATCCATGATTAAAATCCCATATCATTCTACGCACTCTAGTAGCCTCCCTCACATGGTTCTTATTCTTAGTAGCAGTAGTTTCCAACAGCAGCAGTAGTAGCAACACAACATTTACAGTGTTAGTTCTCATTAGTGTATTTCAGCCACTTCTTGTTGGCTTGAGTGCATTTTATTTGGAGCATTGTGTACTTTATATTTGTTGTTATTTATAATTTTATGACTCAGTTGTTTCTTCTCATGGTTATAATGTCTTGATGTTGCAGCATATTTCCAGCATTTTCCATATTTTAGTGTTATATTCCTGTTTTTCTTATTTGGAATGCTATAGATGTTCTATATTCCTGTCTTTTTCATTTTGGAATATTATAGTGGTATCATAGCATCATCTTTGGCTCATCTTGTGGGCACTTTATGACATCATAAGGATAAGAAGAAGAAGTCTTCAATGGCAGAAGGATTAAGTTTTTCCACGCTTCTCTTTAGATCTATGCATAATTTCTCCACAGAGACTAAATAAATGAGAAGGGGAAGGCAAATAGAAACCTTAAGAGGGTTTTAGAACGAGGAATTTCCAAGAACTTCCTATCAGCAACATAAACAACTGGTAATGCAAAGAGCTCCATATCACTTTTCTATGTACACTTTCCTTGTAGAAGGAGATGAATGGAATGGAGATGGAGGATACTTAGAGCACGAGACTCTGAGTAATTATCCTATATAGTAAAAATATCAATCAAGAGCATTCAAGGAGAATCTAACTCTCCAATAGTTTATCCAAATCAAAGAAAACCAGAGATCCCACAGCAACAATAGAAGAGGAAGGCATATATTCTTCTTGCTAACATTCGATGGATCATATACAAGCATAGTAAAAGCTTGGACGAAGGAGTTAGATCATTTCTTCCAGCTACAACCAGTAGCAGAAAGAGAGGTTGTTGAGATCGCAACATTGCACCTTGAGGGTGGAGCAAAGGATTGGTGGTTCAGCCATTTGAAACATGCAAGAGTGACTTCTTATGCAAACTTCACTCAAAGGTTGATAAGGAAGTTTGATAGAAGAAAACCAAAGGATATTTCGATTGCGACATTTCCCAATATTGATGAGAAAGCACATGAGGAGCCAAGGGAAGATGTCAACACTATCACTCTGGAAGAGGAGCAACTTCCACCACCACCAGTTGCAGAAGTAACTTGCGTCAGGAGAAAGAGCACTTGCATCTTTGCAAGATGGTCTTGAGCTCTTGACATTGGGAGTCCCATGCATGATTCAGGAGATGCATGAGGAAGAGGAGGCAAATATTGTTGATCAGTGGTTGTCATTGATGTAAACCCAAGCAACACCAGGGGCTACCCCAATATTGAATGGGAATTTTGACCTACCAAATTAATATATTTTGGGTCAAGAATAATTTTGATGGTTTCTACTTGTCGAGATGTTTCCGTTGATATATGCCACGCCACGTAATTCTTCACGGTTTGAGATATATTCATGTTTGAAGTTTGTAACCCCAGTTAGTGGGCTAAAACCCCATGGAGTTGTGGCATGGGTCATTGAAAAGTAATAATTAATATTTTTTAAGCTCCTAAAATCCCTCCCACGTTCACTTTTTGAAGCCCCTCTTAACCTAAGAATTTATATAAATTGTGATCCTCATATCCTCCTTATGCAAGGGATTTCGCCATCTGAAATAGGTCATCGTGGAATTTTCGCTCTAGATTTGTTTCTACGAAGGTTCGGAAGCTGAAATTTGTATGAGGTGCAACCAAAATACTGCAGAAGTGCCTGTGAAAATTTTAGATTAAGGTGTGCAATATTTTCAGAGATATGATCTGTGGAAGTCAGTGTTTTTGCGGGCTCCTCAAATTCAACTCAAAGAAGTGACCATGGGAAAATCGTCATAACTCTCTCTCTGAGTATCGGATTGGAATTCTATAAAAAATGGAAGATATTGCATGAAATATAGTGTTTTCTCTATCAATTTTAGAGCTGAATAAAAAAATAGTGACACGTGGCACGTTGTACAAGTTCGCTCTACTGAAATAGTCCATAACTAGGGCATTGTGAGAAATTGGGCATAACTCTCCCTTGAAGAATCCAAATTGGGTCAGACCTGTGGCATCGGAAAGAAGACTCAGAGGACTAGTACAAGACCAAAAATTAGATATTGGGGATCTGAAATAATAGAGATACACTAGATTCAATATCGATCTCCTAGAAGGCAAGAAAAAGCTAGATCATTTGTTGTCAAGGGCTGCAAAGGACTAGACTTTCTAGGGCAGCAAAGCAAAGAAAGGTGCAGCAGAGGGTAGCATGACAAGAGTAGAAACCAAGGTGCAGAATAGCAGAAAGAAGTTCATCACATGAAGTCTTCAAGTGGGCAGCACTACATATAGTCACTATAAAGGTATCATTGTACTAAGTCATTGTAAATACATTATTGTAAAAATTGTTCTAGTGTCTATCTACCAAGAGTTGATGAGGTAGTGTCGGGAGGTCTAGGATCATCATTAGGTAGTTGTGTCATAGTTGGGGTTATGGTCTAGTGTTTCTTCTTTTTCTACATCATTCTATATCGTAAAGTTGACCATTTTCCCTGGTACGGGAGTCCAATATTCTTCTTTTATTCTTCTATAGGGTGGTAGGGTGGTGCTAGGGTGAGTTGTAGCTCATTGGGTGTTGGGGCATCTGTTCAGTTGACTACCGAAGAATCTTGGGTGTTGGAGCATCCATGTGTTGGAGTAGAAAATTCTTTGGAATTCTGGCGGGGTTGGGCTTTGCCTGGTAGTTGATGTTCCAAGAATTATTAGAAAAGCATTAGGTGGTTTTTGTCTCGGAGTAGGTTTCCACCTTAAAAACTGTGTGCATTCCTTATTTCTATCTCATTTGTACAAACACTGATAATAATTGAAGATTAACTAATGCTCTAATTGAAAGAAATACTGATTCACCCCCCTCTTAGTACTTCCAACAGTTATTATCTACAGGTTCATCCCAATATTCAGTTTAATGTGGTTAGAGGAAGTCATGATTCACCAGAATGGTGTGCACAGACCAATGAAAATAATTATGCACTTTGGAAAGGAAAAATGGAGGTCTATCTCTTGGCGTAAGGTTACGAAGTATGGGGAACTGTTCAAAATGGATTTACATCAACCACGGATGAACAAGGTAAGAAGAATTTGGTAAATGATGAAAAAGCAAAGAATATTATTATCAATGGAATTATTGAATCTGCTTATCATAAGGTGTTGGGTTTTAAAACCACCAAAAATGTATGGGACAAGCTTGACAATATATATGCAGGTGACTAAAATGTCAAAGAAGCAAAGCTTCAAATCTATAGATCAAACTTTGAGCAACTCAGAATGAAAGAAGATTGCAACATTGCTACAAACTTCCAATACGTTGATGAAATAACCAATACTCTAGAAGGATTGGGAGAGCCAGTTGATGAGAAGACTATTATACGAAAGATTCTTAGAACGTTACCAAGGAGATTCAACCCAAAGGTATCGGTCTTAGAATATAGTGCAAATCTGGAAAAACTCAACAAAGTGGAATTATATGGACTTCTCATAGCATATGAAATGATACTTCATGAAGAAGATGGTACTTCGCATCTAGAAACTGCATTCGTTGCATCTAGGAAAACCCATAAGGAAAAAAAACATTCAATTGAAAAGACATGCACCTGCAAGTGTGAAGAAAAGGGAGATGATGAAGAAGGTCTTTCAGATGAAGAATATGCTTACTTTACGAGAAAACTAAAAATTGGTAAGGGAAAATTCAAAGGTAAACTTCCATTGATATTTTTCGGCTGTGGTGAGGTTGGGAATTTCGCATCAAAATCTCCGAACATAAGTTATGGCAACTCAAAAGGAAAGAAAGGCTTTTATAAATTCCACAAGAAAGGATCCAAAAGGAACTTTCTCTCTAAAGAAGATATCTCATCAACTGATGAAGACAATGATAGCGAAGAAGAAGCCAATGAGAGAGTATTGTTTATGGCCAAGCACAATAAACAAGAGGTATCAAAAAACGAAGAAGAAGGATTGACCATAGAAGAATTTTCTAAGGAAGCAATTAGTCTTTTAAAAGAGCTCAAGGCAGAGAAGATACGTTCCAATACTCTTGAAGAACAAGTTCAAGGTCTCAAAATTGAAGTTGAAGAACACAAATTCATTGAAGAGTCACTTCAAAAGAAGTTGGAAGAAAGAAAGAAAGAAAATGAAGAATTAGAAGTTGAAGTAGTCTTGCTGCGTAAGGAAGTGAAGAAAGGAAAAATTATCCAAAACTATGACAACAGCTCAAGGGCATTGGAAGAACTCATCAACAATCAACGATCTTACAATGACAAAACTGGCATCAATTACAAAGAAGAAGAAGCAGGACCTTCTACAACAAAATACAATGAACCTATGAGATCTAACATGCATGTAGGCTTCATTGGACAAGATTTGCATGAACAACCTTGGAAGACAATTCTTCGACAAAGATTTCCATCCAGGCACCAACATATTTTTTATGGCTACCGTTATTCTGTAATATTCCAAAATTAGCATGCAGCTAATAGGAATATTTATTTTTGTTTTTATCACCTAGCAGCTGAATAAATGGGTAATAAAGCCCATGCATATTAAAAACATGAATAAAATCCCTCATAATGTGAAAAGGGGTCATCATACGAGCTAGATTTCACACCCTCATGTGTGAAAAGGGTCATTTGCATGTGGACAAGGTCAAGTTTTATCAAGTCAACAATGCTGGGATAGGAGGTGAAAAACACTTTGAGAGACAACTTAGTATGAATGGGAGGATGTTTCTTTAGTGAAGGAAACCCTAATGAGTGGGACCCATGGTGAGAGGGCTTTCACTTTTTTAAAAGGAGGGAAAGGCAGCCATTGCTATTCATTATTTGGATTATTGATTTCTTGGTCTGTTTAGACTTTATGCATTCTCCTGTTGTTTAGCAGAGTTGTAGTGCTACTTAGCACAAAGATTTCTTGTTTAGGAATTCCTTCTCCTTCCAAGGGAGGCCTCTTGAAGGAGCTTGCACTTCAATTCTCCACATCCAGGCTTGAGGCCAAGCTACCTCCTTCAGCTACAATGCAGTTTCTTGTGAGAGATGTGTTGTGTTGCAGTGGAGGGTTGACAACACCACTTTTGGGCTTGTTTTTCAAAGGAGGAAGCTTCCCTTCCTTTGGGATACCAGTGAGGAAGATTCTATAGCTTATTGCAGATCTTGGTACTTGGCCAACATATTTACTTTCTACTATAGCGTATTCCCTTCTCTAGACTGCGTTATTTTCAGTGAGCATTTGCAGTGAGGGTTGCAGTGTTTGTTTGGACGGTTAGATCTTCAGTGTTAGGATCAACCTTTCACTTGGAAGATACATTGGAGGAGATTTTTTCATATTGTGCATCATCTATAGCCATCTTCATCCAGTTCTTGAGTTGCAACTACTACTCAGTCTTGAGACTGCAACTCCCGCATTTTGTATTTTTGCATATTTCAGCCAATCCTTCCAAGATTGTCTAGAAATAGTGCTTGTGAGCTTAGATATTCTCTCCCATCATTGTATCAGCCATAAATATGCATATCTATTTTGTTTTTTATTTCCTATAGCAGTGCTCTATCTATGACTGCGCAGTTTTGATCCATAGACATTTTGCTATGTCGCAGCATTTCACTTCTGACATATGTCTTCATGGGAGCCCTATTTGCCTTGATCATTTGATGTGTATTGCGCTTATTTGCTGCTGATATATATAATAAAATGGCTTTCTGGTTTCCATACATCTTGGCATGATATTATCACTGCTACTCCATTTTTATGTTCATGTATTGCTGGATCTCCAATCTTGGGATATTATAAGATATTCCCAATAGTGTAGATTTTCCCTATTTTGGGATATTACAGTGGTATCAAAGCATAACCTTGGCTTAGCCTGTGGATCTCAGCCATGATGCTATCAATAAAAGAGAATATGAAGACTCCATTCTTTGGAGTAAAGAAGGAGGAGAGGCTCTCAAATCTTCTTCCTAAATCTGTACAAAGCATTCAAGGAGATCTCAAGAAGATCAGAAGGGAGATCTGTATAGAATCTCCAAGAGGGTTTGAATCTGAATCAAACTCTATATTTTTATATGATAAGTGTGAGCATGCAGCCACACATCATGATACACAGCACAGTCATATGCCTAGATTTTCCATGAGAGAGATGGAAGAAGATGGAATGACTAGGAGGGAAAATCTTAGTGATTTCGTGGAAGAGTATGAGTCTCAAACTCAGAAGTTTAGAGACCATATCACTTTTCTAGAGTTTTGCAAGATCAAGGTGGAGAGAAGCAAGTAGCATGATAGGGGTGCATTCCTTCTATCTACTTTTGATGGTTCACCTACATGTTCAGCCGGAGCTTGGGTGGAAGAGCTAGACACCTTTTTGCAACAACACCAAATTTCTGAAGATGAAGCCA
Source organism: Pinus albicaulis (assembly GCA_034641835.2). Classification (NCBI taxonomy): domain Eukaryota; kingdom Viridiplantae; phylum Streptophyta; class Pinopsida; order Pinales; family Pinaceae; genus Pinus; species Pinus albicaulis. The sequence continues at coordinate 295,310,897 of CM076573.1, forward strand.
TCAGAGTTGCAGTGCTACATCTTGGAGGTAAGGCATATGCATGGTGGATATTTGAGTGTTTCTCTTTGAAAAATGAAAATAATTCTTCTTATGCAAATTTTATTAAGACATTGGTGGAAAAATTTCTGCAACACATGTGGTGAAGATAAACAAACATAAAAAAACAAAAACCTTGCATGTGAGGGAGGAAACCATAAACTCGGATCCACTTCAGAAAACCATGGAGGAGGCAGAAATATTGCATCATACCTTGCTAGAGGCAAGACCTCTATCTCATTAGGGGAATTTTGAGGTCTAAAATGGGCCTCCTAAGAAAAATGTACAACAAAAATAAACTTTATAACAACCAATAGGATTTAAGATGATGATGTCAACCATGGGCGATGATTTACCATTTTTTAAATAAAAGGGTAAAAATATTAAAAAATAATAAAATAATAAAACTACTTTTTCAACTCGTATTTTCAACTTATCTCCAAAAATTTTTACTCAAATTTCGAGTGGGAGTACTTGTTGGATGCAAAGTTTAATTCCTCATCCAAGGAGTACCCATGTTACATACTTTCGATGAACTCTACTACATGAAAAATGAGAAATACATAAAAAAATGTGATTACAATCACGTTTTTTATTTGTTTCTCATTTTTCATGTAGTAAGACCCATCGAAAGTATGCAACATGGGTACTCCTTGGATGAGGAATTAAATTTCGCATCCAACGAGTACTCCCGCTCGAAATTTGAGTAAACAATTTGGGAGATAAGTTGAAAATATGAGTTGAAAAAGTAGTTTTTTCATTTTTCCCTTTAAAATTTGATGATGTCATCAAATCTTCTTTGATTTTTTCCACTATTATTTTATAATTTCCTTATGAGGCCCATTTTAGACCTCAAAACTCCCCTAATGTCATATTCTTGAACAAGAGGGCATGGAGATCCCATTTTTCAAAAGAGGATCCAATTCTTGGGAGGTTGCCCATACATGTTGATGAAGAGGAGGGAAACAACGTTGTCATGTCTAGAGTTTATCTAGCACCTCATTCAGAGGAGGAGGGAGCTCTTGCTCCAACTAGAGGGATTCTTGTATCATCACAAGAAATTCCCCAGGATCTCACATGTGGAGATCAAGGCACAAATCATGATTCACATGTGCCATTGAAGATAGGATGTGAACCTCTGGAGGCAAAAGGAGGAGATAGGGAGGATGACCAGCATCATGTGATGAGGAGCACACATACCTGTCTATTTCATGAGGCTGATGCACCTAAAAGGGAGACTGGATTGTGCATTGAGAGTAGGGACAAGTCTATCCATTCATATATGTAGTCTACTCTTGATGATGATGTCTCATTACATGGAGAAATTTTTTTATTCATCAGTATTTTTGCCTATTATGATGACTAGATCCCTTGTCTAGGTTTTCTAGAAACCAATCTCAAAAGTAAATTTATTCTCTAGAAAACCACTCAAACAATTTTTTGTCTTCTTACCCCTCTCTTGCATACTGAGGTGGAAGTGGTCTTCAGTTTTCAGTCCTGCCCCGGCAAACCTTCCCTGTCCATAACTATCATAAGCCTAGTACAACTGATATCCAATTTCCCCTACTTCACATAACTCACTATCAAGAATAAGACAAGTGCCTACTCCTCTTTCACTGTTTATTTTTCCATCTGATGACCTGACTATATCTCAGAAATCCCTTACAAAATATGACAAAGTCTCTAGGTCTAAGTGGTGGTGTTTAGGGAAAATACCTTGAGAAAGATTTCTCTAGTCAAAAAAACCTGTTTTCAATATCAGTCAGCCATCATTTCCTCTTTTCCGATAGAAACAGTCCCTGGTTTATCCTTAGGTCATGCACCATCAAAATGGTCACTTTGTTTTGTTTCAGAAGAGCTCAAAAAGGTTCAATTCAAGAAGAAATAGAGAAATAAGTTTCCATGTATGAAGAAAAGTGATCATTTCAAGCATTATCTTCATAATACACCAAGAAATCTCTCCAAAGATTAAAAACATCCATACACATCTCTGCAGGGGTGTATACATTGATGACAGTAAGAAAGTATGAGCAAAAGATACACTTAAGGAAATATTTCAATATTGAGCAGTTTACCATCAGAAATCATATAGCACAAATGATGAAAAGAGGAGGCCTACTGGTTTCAAATCCAAGAATGCCAAAGGACAAAGGTCCTTCATCAAGAGAAAAGGACACAAAGGATTAGGTAATGTCTATCTTCAAGAACGCCATGGCTAACTCCAAAGGCATCTTTGCATAATCTCTCCAAAAGGTGACCTAGCCCTGCAAATCACTCTTTTTTAGGTAAGAGGGACAGTCCTGACAGAGAAAAGTCTAAAGCAATTAGGCATCATCATGAAGGCATAAGAGGACAACTGCTTCTTATACCTTACCATACACCTGGACTCTGAAAGGCAGTCAAAGAAAAGTTCACTACACCTTATGAAAACAAAGTCAAGGGAAAAATAGTTATTTCAAAGATGCATAGCAGTGAGCACTTACCATTTGCAAATCACCTTGTTTTCTCCTAGGTTACACAGTGATATGGTGCAAAAAAGACATATATTATAGACAAGGTTTCATAAAGGAAGAGGACAATTTGTTTGAAGGACTTCATAAGTGATAAGTAAAAAATCATAGTTTTCTTATTATGCCCTTTTAAAATGAACAAAGAAGGACACAGTACTTGATAAAAGAAGACTTTTTTTGTTTCATAGTGCCTCCTTCAGTCATGAGAAAATGGCAAAAAACACACATTTTAAGGCCTCCTTCATGACAAGTAGGGGGCCTACACCGTGGATTTGACTAACCTAAGTGGTTGCATTTGCTTGACCTCCTTCATAATAATCAGAGGGTCAAAACATAGCCAAAATTACTCCTCCAAAATATGAGCAGAGGGCATAACAAACTTTGTTTAAATTCCTCCTTCAAAATAAGCAAAAAGACAATACAAGCCACGAGTTGTACCCAGGGCTAGTTTTGTTTCAAAATAAGCTTTTGACCAAACAGAGATGAAATTGAAAAATGTGAGAGAGGTTTTTGTCCATCATAGGTTCAAGAAGAAAAACATCCTTCCGTTTCTACACAAGTATAATGGTTCATGAGAAATGTAAAAAATACAGGTGTCACGGGAGAATTTCTGCACGGCTCAAACGAACATTCACCATTTTTTACTAGTGTCGGGACAGTCAGTATTTTGAAAACCAAATGGACACAAAATGACAAAAATCAAGTATATTTGGAAATTATACTTCCATATCTTTCCAATGAGCTATCATGAGCTCAATTTGGAATTGAGGAAGGCATCCAAAAGTGGTCTACAAACAACACTATACATTTCTGCACCAGGATTCACCATTTTTGACCATTGTTGGGACAGTCAATTTTTGAACAACAAAATGAACACGAAATGACAAAAATCAAACATATTTGGAAATCAGACTTTTCTAGCTTTCCAACGAGACATCCCAAGCCAAATTCTGACACTAGGAAGGCTTCTAAAACTTGCTGCAAAAAGACGCAACATGCCTGGAAAAGGACATGACACACTTGTAAGCACTTCTAGTGTAATTTTCTAAAGGACGCGACGCGCCTGCGCATAGGAGCGTAGCACCTCTCAGGAGGCCTCCAAATTGCCAAAAATCAGAATTTTGCACAGAAATTTATCTCCAAATGCAGCCGAGACATATTTTAAGAGGTATTTGTGTTTCTTTTCCTAAATTTCTGATTGAAAATAATAGAAGAAACTAAGTGATTTTAAAGGGCTAGAAGTCTTATTGGTTACAAAAGGCCTATTTGATTGAGTGAGAAGAAAAACATAGTTTTTGGGAAGGGAGGCCTATTTTTAGTTTAAAGACTTGTTTTAAATGAATGGGTAAAAGAGAAACACAGTTCTACAAGGAGGAAAGCAGTTGTTGTGCTAAAGGAGAAAAAATTGTTTTCAAGGTCAAAGAATATGTTTGCAAAGTGATCAAGAGAAACACAGTTTTAGGGAAAAATACTCATTTTCATTCAAAAAGGACTTGTTTTGATCAGTGATAAAGGAGACAGTGAGTTCAAGGATAAAACATAGTTTGTTTTCAAAATATAACCTTTTTACCAAAAGCCAGTGTTTGAAGAAGCAAGACCTTTTTCAGTTAAAACTTGCTTGGTTGGAATGGCTAAAGTGAAACACATTTTTGCAAGGAAGGAAAACAATGATTTCAGGGAGAATGATAGACTTTGTTTTGTAAATGTCCAGTTTACTACATGAAAGAGAGAAACAGTGTTTTGAAGAAGGTATCTACTTTCAGTTCATTCAAAAGTATCTTCTAATAAGCCAGTGAAGGAAACCTAAAACAAACATGCCTCCAAGGAAATCCAACAAAGGTGGATATCAAAATAGTTTTTTTCCCTGAGGTTGCAAGGAGAACAGGTTCACATTGTAGGTCTATACTTTGTGCTTACTCCTAAAGCAGTGTCAAAGGCAACTAAGATCCCCTATATTGAAGAAAAATGGTTAAAAAAAGCATCACCCATGGTTGATAGTGAAAAGGAAGAGTGCAGTGAAAGTAAAGAAAGAGGTAATGATGACAAAGAAACAAAGAAGTCCTCATGAAGGAGGTAAATACACTGATGATGGTCAAGGAAATTCACAAAAAGGATGGAAAAAACACAGATGAAGGAGGAGACAGTCCTCAAGGGAAAAGTGAGGAAAACAATGAAGATAGTGGAAACATGCAAAAAGCAGATGAAGGCAGTCCTGATGAATACAACCCACAACAAACTCAAAACAGTGAAAAATATAGCCTACAAAGAGGATAAAACAGTGATAAGGGTGAAAGTGGCAATCTACATCAAGAAGGAAAACACAGTGAGCATGAAAATAGCCCTCAAAGACATGTGCTTGCTGCCTCTCCTAGGCAAGGGGCCATGACTCTTTCCTCAAAGGTAGCAAAGCCTAAAAACACCAAGTCTACAAAGAAGAAAACCATTCAAGCTGTGACTAGTAATGTCACTAGAGCGCTCAGGAGTAGAGGTGAATTTCCCAAGACAAGTTCAAAACTGCCCAAAGGAGGCGCCCAGTGGAAAAAGAGGAAAAGACATATCTCAGCTTGGAAACTTGGCTCAAGCTTCCATGCATTATTTTAGAAACCCTTAAGGGGTTTGCTCACCAAAATTGAGCATTTTTTGACGTGATCTTGTTTTTTGTGATTTTTAGGCCTAATCGCACATTTTTCTAAGCGCTGCCATGTTTTCTAGGAGCATCCTCAATGAATGAAAGTTATTTTTTTGGATGTATTAAATTTGGGGACATCTACTCACAAATTTTTAGATCAAAAGAAGTTGTTTTGGTCCCCCAAAGAGGCAAAAAACAGTCAAATTTTACTTTTCTGCCTCAAATATCAGCAGGTGAGACCCTCCTGGGTTTTTTCACTCAGTCCACATTTTGATAGACTTCTAGGGATAATTTTGAGAAAAATCAAGTAGTTCAAGAAACTAGACATCTAGGGCTTTCCAACAAGCCATCACGGACCTCGTTTCAACATCACGAAGTCCTTCAAAAGTTCTCTAAAAAAAAGGCTTTCTTCTGGTGCTACACTCTTGTAGGATTTTTCTGAAAAGGCAGTTTTCGGAAGGTGGCCGTCCAAATGTGCGTTAAGCTATTTTTGACTCTATGTTAGAGATTAAAAGTCAATTTTATTACTATTTTTAGGTTAAATAGATATTTTTTGAAGATATTTTGTGCCTTGGGCCTTGTGAGGCCTCAAGGACAAAATCAGATATTTGTATTAGGCCAATGAGCTTCTAGATGCTCTTGTGAGCTTATCTACTCATTTCCTATATAACTTATGAAGACTTATTGTAAATTGTTGGAGGGTTTATAGGGAGAAATTTAGTTATAGAGAGTAATACATAGCATTATGAGCTTTGAAGAAATATTTGTCTTATGAAGTGGATGATCTCTTGCTTGGCTTGATGGTGGAGGAGGATTATGTGTAGGATTCCATGGCTTGGTGAATGGTATCGTGTTTCTTATTTGTTATGTTTTCTTATTTTCTCATACATGTTTTCATGCTTCTTGCTTGTTGTAGTTCAGTAAATAATAAATTTGAGATATGCCCATGGAGGCACCTCAAATTTCCTAATTCATTGCAGCTTAAATGTTTTCATCTTTCTTGGTTATGTCAAAGAATTCTTAATTGCTCTTTGGTACCCTAAGAACTTGTTATCAGTTTCATTAATGGTTATTATGTATGCTGTCTAGTATGATTCATGGTATGCCCTACTTACTCATAGCTAATCAAAACTCAATTTCTGAAATCTCTTTCTGAATTATTGGTTATTTTAGTTAAGTCAAAGAGGTGTTGTTTCGATCTTGCCCTTTGTCCATGCTTTGCAGTCTTATTTCAAAGTTCCCGATAGCTCAAGATATGATGTTTAGGAGTTCCCTCTTCATATATTGAGTTGTTTGTTTATCTTTTTTTTTCCCAAAAGTCTGAAGGTGATTTTCCCAAAGTTAGAGGGTCTTATACTTCTATGTATCACTGGATTGTTTATTTTCTGCATCTATCAATTTGAGTTTCATTCATAGAGATTAATGGCCAGCCCTAACTCATGAATTCTTGTTGTTTAACTATTTATGCTTAAAATCTCTTTTTCTTTCACAAACTTAATGTCCATCTCATCTCACTTTCACCCAAAGAATCCATTTACCTTGACTAAATCAGCCCTGCAGTAATACCTTGTCCCTCATTGAGATAGTCTCAACCTTATTTGACCCCATAGCCCATTTGATTTGAAAAACTCCATATCTATTTTTCCTTTTGATCAGTTCCCCTCAAAAACCCAAAACAAGCCAAAACATACTTAACAACTAGCCTAAAATCAAATATACAAAAGTGAACAAGTTTACATCCTTTACATAATAGAGAGAGCCCTCTTTGAGTCTAGGAAGGCTAGGTCATCGGGCTCCAAAGCTTGGTCTGATGTTACCTTGTCATTTGGTCTACCAATCTGCCAAATTATGGGACCATAACACATTTCACCAAGGAGACCACCAAATCAGCAAATGATGAGAGATGCTTCACATTTTGAGGCACCATTCATTAATTTCAGAGGAGTGGAAACCTTGGGAGGTCATTGTACATTGCTGAGAGTCTTGGGTAGACTCAAGGAGGAGAGAGACATTCTCTCAACATCATCTTTACCCACTCTCATTTCAGATTCTGCATTGTGGCAAAAGCAGCAGGGGAAGGGTAGCAGCCTTCCAACTTTCATATTTGGCATGGGAGATGTCAAAGAGGAGGATGACCATATGACAGATGTTCTTCAGGAGAGATCATCAGCGCTGTCACTATGGAGGATAGATCCATATTGGAACTCCCAGCTATTGGTGGAGTATTCCAAGGATCTTTTTACTTGTATGATATTGGATGACCAGCTGCATGAGGAGGGATATTCAGTCAGAGATGGGGTCATCTACTATCATAGTAGGATCTTATTATCTAGAGCTTCGAAGCTCAAGGAGAATTTTCTACAAGTAGCTCATGAAGATTTCCTTTTCAGCCACACTTATTCTATGAGGGCATACCACACCATCATGGAGGGGTATTTTTGGGAAGGCTTTGAGGAGGAGATGTATCAGCATATGAGGAGATGCATGGATCATGTGGAGATGGAGGAAATCCATAACTCTTTGGAAGAGTTAGCACATCTACCTCTTTTCTCTTTGAGGATGAGAGGAGACTCATCTATGAGCCACTCCATTTGTATGAGCAAGACATATGGTAAGGGTATTGTTTGTTTTCACAATGACTTGTATAATGTATATATGCATCCCTTAACCATATATGTGCAGGATGTTGCTCCAAGGAGGGGCATTCTATTTTCTAGACTTTATGGTCTACTTGAGGCCATGAGCAGTATTGATGACCACTCCCTAGGAGGACTTGGGGAGGAGATGTATCTTGGAGAAAATGCTCACTTTGTACCATACATCATTCACTTTCTCCAAACATATGAGGAGAGTGGGACAACAAGAAAGTGGTTGAGAAACCACACTTTTTGTCACTCTCTATTGCAGCTGAGGGTCAAACTGCATTGGTTGCATTTGAGGGACCATTGTCCTTCTCCCTTGCTTCATATGGAAGCTACCATAATTCTCATTGTAGTTCCTTATGTTGCTGTTGTTCTTATTTTTATTGGGAGCCCGATTGGGGGAGTGGCCTATTGGTTTCATGTGTCCCTTGGGGGAGAGATTTCCCACATTGTTTGCATTGCATGTTCTAATGGGAGCATGAGAGGTGATATGGCCACCACAAGAAAACATTTGTTCTTTCATGAGGGTGGCCATGGGATTGATTGGATGCCATATGATGGTGATTTCCAACTCATCACATATGATATGGTTTGGGCTAGCATGATTCATAACATTGGAGAGGAGGTCCTTGAGGATCTAGTATTCTTCTTGCCACTTGAGGGCAACATTATTGCAGCCCAGGATTATAAAACACTCTACACTTATCTTAAGTGGAGTGGAGGATAGCGTGGGGTAGGTCATTTTATCTACCATGTTCAGATCTTCAGCCCACCTACTTTGCAAGAGCCAAAGTTGGAGGAGAAATTTCAGGAGTTGCCATGTTGGGAGGTAACTCACTTCATATGGATGATTGCTTGGGGATGGAGGATCCACATGGGAATGATGATTCCCAATACATTTCAGATCCCATGCCTCAAGACAACACCTTATTGCCTTCTTGAGTACTCTACTTGTTCATGATGATAGCTATTTAGCTAACTTACATGCTTGGGAGGGGAAATATAGAGATTTATTGATGAGACAACATCACATTCTTTGGAGGATCATATAATATGTGGATGCTACAATAGGAGGAGGGGAAACTTCTCAGTTATTTCTTTGCATTTGCTTGAGGACAAGCAACATTTGGGAGGGGAGGACTGTAATATTCCAAAATTAGCAAGCATCTAATTGGAATATTGATTTTTGTTTTTATCACCTAGCAGCTGAATAAATGGTTAAGGAAGCCCATGCATATTAAAAACATGAATAAAATCCCCCATAATGTGAAAAGGGATCATCATAGGAGCTGTATTTCACACCCTCATGTGTGAAAAGGGTCATTTGCATGTGGACAAGGTCAAGTTTAACCAAGTCAACAACGTTGGGATAGGAGGTGGAAAACACTTTGAGAGACAGCACAACATGAATGGGAGGAGGTTTCTTTGGTGAAGGAAACCCTAATGAGTGGGACCCATGGTGAGAGGGCTTTCACTTGTTTAAAAGGAGGGCAAGGCAGCCATTGCTATTCATGATTTGGATTATTTATTTCTTGGTCTATTTAGACTTTGTGCATTCTCCTGCTATTTAGTAGAGTTACAGTGCTGCTTAGCACAAGGATTTCCTATTTAGGAATTCCTTCTCCTTTCAAGAGAGGCCTCTTTAAGGATATTGCACTTCATTTCTCCACATCCAGGCTTGAGGCCAAGCTACCTCCTTTAGCTACAACACAATTTTTGTTGAGAGCTGGGTTGTGTTGCAGGGTGTTGCAGTGGAGGGTTGACAACACCACTTCCGGGCTTGTTTTTAAAAGGAGGAAGCTTCCCTTCCTTTGGGACACTAGTGAGGAAGATTCTGGAGCTTATTGCAGATCTTGGAACTCGTCCAACATATTTCCTTTCTCTTACAGCACAGTCCCTTCTCTAGACTGTGTTATTTTCAGTGAGCATTTGCAGTGAGGGTTGTAGTGTTTGTTTGGAGGGTCAGATCTTCAGTGTTAGGATCAGCCTTTCACTTGGAATATCCATTGGAGGAGATATGTTCAGCTTGTGCATCATCTACAACCATCCCCATCCAGTTCTTGAGTTGTAGCTGCTACTCAGTCTTGAGACTACAACTCTGGAATTTTTTATTTTTGCATATTTCAGCCAATCCTTCTAGGATTATCTAGAAATAGTGTTTAGGAGCTTAGATATTCTCTCCCATCATTGTATCAGCCATATATATGCATATATATGTTGTTTTTTATTTCCTGTAGCAGTTCTCTATCTATGACTGTGCAGTTTTGATCCATACACATTATGCTATGTAGCAGCATTTCACTTTTGACATATGTATTCATGGGAGGCTTGTTTGCCTTGATCATTTGATATGTATTGCACTTATTTTCTGATGATATATATAATAAAATGGCTTTATGGTTTCCATACATATTGGTATGATATTATCATTACTACTCCATATGTATGTTCATGTATTGTTGGATCTCCAATCTTGGGATATTATAAGATATTCCCAATAGTGTATATTTTCCCTATTTTGGGATATTACATATTCATGTGGAAAATTTGGTCATAAAGATGTATAATGTCGCACGTACCCCAGGAATGAATATCATTCCAGGAGATATATCAAATATGAACCTCCCAGGGCTCAATGAAACATCAATAGATTTGAACATTTAAGAAATAATATTGAATGTTATGAATGTCAAAACTTTGGACACATAGCCAAAGACTGCAGACTTGAAAATCCTCCAGAAGAGTCTTCGAAGCCACAGAATGAACGAACATGGAAGAAGAAGAAGACTGATAATTGTCCTCTCGCTCTCAAGGCTCAAAACAACAAATATGCGTGGTATGTTTATAGTGGTTGCTCAATGCATATGACTGGAGATAGAAATAATTTTGTATCTCTGAAAGATAAGAAGGATGGAACCGTGTCCTTTGGAAATGATGGATCTTCAAATGTTATAGGATTAGGTACTGTCACTCTCGGAAGCAAATATGCTCTAGCCAAGAATGTTCTATTGGTTGAAAACATGAATCACAATCTGCTCAATGTTGGACAAATGTGTGATCAAGGACACACAATACTATTCAACTCCACAAAATGTGAAATCAGGAAAGGCAGGTATGGTGAAATTGTGCCTACAACAAGTTGAGCTCCAAATGACATATATGTTCTAGATGAAGCAACTAAAGCATGTCTAATAGCTAAAGAGGATGATATAATATTTGGTAGCAATGATGATCGACTAAGTAAGAAGTTTGCTACAAATATGCAAAGTGATTTCGAGATGTCTTTACTTGGTGAGCTGACATACTTCTTAGGGCTTCAAATATCTTAGCAAGAGAAAGGAATATTTATATGTCAAGCCAAATACATCAAGGAAATGCTTAAGAAATTTAAAACGGAAGATTTCAAACCCATCCTTACACTGATGGTAACAAGTTTCAAATTGAGCATAGATGACTCATCTAAGGATGTGGATCAAAGGTTGTATAGATCTATGATTGGTAGTCTTCTATATGTAACAACCTCCCGGCCAGATGTTACACAAGCATTTGGACAAGTAGCAAGATTCCAAGCAGCACCAAAAGAATCACATATTATTTCCATCAAAATAATTCTTCGATATCTAAAGGGAACAACAGAATATGGCTTGTGGTATCCCAAGGGTAACAATCTCATTATTCATTCCTTTACAGATGCAGATTGGGTAGGAAGTGTTGATGATCATGAGAGTACTCATGAAGCATTGGAATATCTTCACCACAATCTTGGGATTCTCCCAAGTTCTCATTAGATTTTCCTTATTCAGAATATAAAGGGGGAGTGGAAGTGTGTACAGGTGCACAGGATGGTTGTATGTCAGGGGAAGTGGAAGTGTGTACTCGTTCGAAAGATGGTTGTGTGTCAGGGGGATTTACCCTTTTCCATTGATGTCAAAGGGGAAGAGAATGTTATAGGAAGAGGTGTCATGATCACAAGGGGAGTACTTATGTTGCCGTCAATGCCAAAGGGGGAGATTGTTGATTAGCGGTTGTCATTGATGTCAACCCAAGCAGCACCAGGGGCTACCCCAATATTGCATGGGAATTTTTACCTACCTAATTAATATATTTTGGGTCAATAACACTTTTAATGGTTTCTACTTGTCAAGATGTTTCCGTTGATATATGGCATGCCACGTAATTCTTCACGGTTTGAGAGATATTCATGTTTGAAATTTGTAACCACAATTAGTGGGCTAAAACCCCATGGGGTTGTGGCATGGGTCATTGAAAATTCATAATTAATATTTTTTAAGCTCATAAAATCCCTCCCAATTTCACTTGTTGAAGCCCCTCGCAACCTAAGGATTTATATAAATTGTGATCCTCATATCCTCCTTATGCAAGGGATTTCGCCATCTGAAACAGGTCATCGTGGAATTTTTGCTCTACCTTTTTTTATACGAAGGTTCAGAAGCTGAAATTTTTATGAGGTGCAACTGAAATACTATGAAAGCTTTTGTGAAAATTTCAAATCAAGGTACACAAAATTTTCGGAGATATGATCTGTGGAAGTCAATGTTTTTGCAGGCTCCTGAAATTCAACTCAAAGAAGTGACCTTGGTAAAATCGTCATAAATCTCTCTCTGAGTATCAGATTAGAATTCTGTAAAAATTAGAAGATATTGCATGGATTTTAGTGTTTTCTCTATCAAATTTAGAGCCAAATGAAGAAAAAGTGACACGTGGCACGCCGTATAATTTCGCTCTACTGAACAGTCAATAATTAGGGCATTGTGAGAAATTGGGCATAACTCTCTCTTGAAGAATCCAAATTGGGTCAGACCTATGGCATTGGAAAGAAGACTTAGAGGACTACTATAGGACCAAAAATCAGATATTGGAGATCTGAAATAACAAAGATACATCAGATTCAATATCGAGCTCCTAGAAGGCAAGGAAAAGCTAGATCACGTGTTGTCAAGGGCTGCAAAGGACCAGACTTTCTAGGGCAGCAAAGCAAAGCAAGGTGTATCAGAGGGTAGCATGAAAAGAGTAGTAACCAAGGTGTATAGTATCAGAAAGAATTTCATCACATGAAGTCTTCAAGTGGGCAGGATTGCATACAGTCACTGTAAAGGTATCATTGTACTAAGTCATTGTAAATACATTATTGTAAAAAAAATTCTACTGTCTATCTGCCAAGCGTTGAAGAGACAGTGTCAGGAGGTCTAGGATCATTATTAGGTGGTTGTGTCATAGTTGGGGTTATGTTCTAGTGTGTCTTCTTCTTCTACATCATTCTATATCACTATAAAGTGAACCATTTTCCCTGGTACGGGAGTCCATTCTTCTTTTATTCTTCTATAGGGCGGTAGGGTGGTGCTAGGGTGAGTTGTAGCTCATTGGGTATTAGGGCATCCATTCAGTTGACTACTAAAGAATATCGGGCATTGGAGCGTCCATCTAGTGGGAGCTGGAGAAGAATGCTTTTCTAGATTCTAGGAAGTTGGAGCTTTATTTTCAATTGGAGTTGAATATTAAAGAATTAATAGAAAGGCATTAGGTGGTTTTTGTCCCAGAGTGGGTTTCCACCTTAAAAAATTGTGTATTTTTGTTCCTTTTGTTTGCTTTTATCATTGTACAAACACTGATAATAATTGAATATTAAATAATTCTATAATTGAAAGGAATACTGATTCACCACCCCTCTAAGTATTTCCAATAGATACCAGTGCTAGTACAATAGAAGAGGAACAACTATCACCATTACCAGCAGTTGGAGAACACATTGCACCGGTTGGAGGAACTCTTGTAGCTTTGCAAGATGTTCCCAAGTTTCAGCTGATCCAAGGTTTGCAAACATTTTCATCCCAAGTTATTTTAGCACCTTAGTTTGAGATTTGTGGGTTCTTTCCATCAGGTCAATCTCATAACCAAGGGTTAGAGCACCTTGGTAATTTGTAGAAGAAAACAATCACTATGTAGAGGACCCTTGAATTTCTCAAGGAGGAGATGTCTAGCCATCCCAATTTTTCATTGTTGAGCTACACAACACTTTTTGTTGAAGTGTGGAGTTTCGGAGGATGGGATGAGCATATTCCTAATCATTACAATGTAGGGCTATGAGTTCATCATTGTGTATGGCCATGAGACAAAATATGCACCATCATGGAGATCAACAGCGCTATCACTGAGGAGCAGTGATGAGTTGGGGGCCCAAATATTCTTGGAGCATTCCGATGAACCCTTCAGTCATGAATCATTGGAGATACAAATGATAGTGGTAAAAACCTTATGATGGATAGTATTTTCCATTATTAGGATGAATCCTTCTTGATGAGCATCTCACAGTTCAGAGAGAATTTTATACCTACAGCATATTTAGAATCTTATGGATTATATCGGGTCATCGATGGGAGGTTCTCATAGAGAAACCTCAAGGAGGGTGCATTTCAACATATCATGCAGTGCAAATATAGTCATCATATTGGGGAGGATGGTATTCTACATTGGGTGGATACCAATTAGTATAATGATAGGAGTCATCACCCACAGTAGGATGGATGGGTGAGGATGATGAGCAAGTTGTTGGTGAGCTACTTGCAGATCCATGACATGGGGCAGCAAGAAGCATGGTTGTGCTGGTTGCTTTTGGGTGAGTATGGTTACTACTGAACATCTCATATTTTTATGATCCATATTTTGTATATTACTGGTGAGATGCATCGGCAGGAGGCATCGTTGTGCTGGTTATTCTTGAGAGAGTTTAGCCATCACATGACATATCCTATGTAAATGGGTGTGTTATTTATTGCTACATGGCATGAAACTCACATGATGTGGCAAAAGGGAGCTTAGTTATGTTGGGATGATGTGACATTATACATGTCAATCAATATTTTTTTTCTCCATGGCTTGCATGATGATGATGTGAGGTGGCAGAAAGAGTCATTGTTTCTTTGGTTACTCTTGGGAGAGTATGGGCTGCCTTTCTCCCATACTTTGCATGATGAGGAGGGAGGATGGCAATAGGAGGCCTTACTATGTTGGATTCTATTAGGAGATGATGGCCACCATACTTGGTATGATGACTCTGTGGTATGGAAAAAAGAGGCATTGCTGCAGAGGTTGTTATTGAGAGAGTATGGTTTGACATTTCACATGTCAACCCATATATCTCTATGTCCTATTTTGCACAGCGTTGAGATGATTATTGGAGAAAGAAGCGCCAACAGGGCCATGGATTGGAGAAAGGAGAGATAAATCTTACTCCATGAAACATGGGTTGGAGAGATAGTTCATGAGTTGGGTGTAGAGAAGAGGCTCTGGAATAGCAGAAGGTTGCCAATTGGAGGTTCATTGATGAGGAGATGCATCTAACTATACAGTTCGAAGCCATTATAGACATTCTAGAGATGAAGCTATGGAGTTGGGCATTCATTACACATTGGAGCATATGGGGAGACCATCCATATGAGGATTCGATTTGGAGGGTGAGGGATTGTTGTAGCATTCACTTTTGCAGTTTCTTGAGGACAAGCAACATTTTGGTGGGAAGCACTGTAATATTCCCAATTTTCCATCAGTTAATTGGAATATTAGAGTTCTTACGTTTCTTACATAGTTAATTAATAAAAGTGTGGAGGTACCCATAAACCCCATAGATGAATAAAATCCACTTTTTTTGTCTGAATGTGGGTTAGTAGATAGTAGATCAGTATCATGGAGTAGTGGAGAAGCTCATTAAAGGAGGAAGAGTGGATATCATTGGGAACAATGAGGAAGATGATGAAGATAGTGGAGGAATAAAATTAATATCATAGAGCATTAATGATGCAGTGATGGAGGAAGTGGTGCATTAAATTCACACATGATGGAGGAGTGGAAAGTAAATGCAGAGATGATGGAGGTCATGGAGAGACAACTCAGTCTTCATGGAGACTAGGTGGCCACATGTGCAGCAAAATTATGAGGTGGGATAAGGATAGGGAAGGCTCACAACCATATAAGGGAGATGAGGGCAGCAAAGCAAATTAGTTTGGAATTTTATATTCTATTTTTGTTTGACATTCTTTGCATGCTTCAGTTGTTTAACTAAGTCTGTTGTGATGTTTAGCACACGGGTGTTCCCGAGAAATTCTCAATTTCACTGTGTTGTGGACTGCATGAGTCCAATAGTCTTCAACTGGTGTGAGGCAATGTTGTTCAACATGAAGGATCAACTCACCAAATGAAAAATGATGAAGTTGAAGAAATTCAGATATGGATTGATATTAGTGACTCTCTACCTAGAGAGGGTGCCATTATTTCTATATCAGAGGATATGTCTAGAACTTCTGTCCCAAGGGATCCATGGCTGTAGAGATGGAGTGATTTGATGCCTCACCATGGTGGTGGACAACAAATTTTATTCCTTCCTGTATTCTTCGAGTGGATCCACGATCAGCTGATCATGATTCATGACTAGCCATCTGCAAGGACATATTTTAGGGGAGTCCCGAATATTCCTCTTCCACCGAGATGAAAATGGGGTAACCTTAGTAAGATTTTTTTTTTTAATTTTTTCAATATTTTACTTTTTTTACTCATGTACCAAGAGTTTAACTTATGATTATTGATTTAAAATATTGGAGTGGTGAGGCCTCCAGGATTCTCTTAGGTAGTGCGGCGAGTAGTTCGATAGGTGGAGGTAGTTTTTTAGCATGAGCATGATAACCCTATTTTCAAGGTAGAGGGTAACCTCACAACTTTTATGAGAGGCATACCGGACTATGCCTTAGTTGATGATATCCCGCTGCAGTACTAGAGACACAAGATGGGGGTTTCAGGTCGACTTCATCGACTGTTAGGTCGAGTGGTCAGATTTGTCACATATTACCACCAACACCATGCCAGAGGATAGATATGCCTCATTTATTCCTTTTTACCGCAATTATGTAGGCTCGAGAAGCCATCTATCTCGAAACATAGATTTTTGGAATTTTGATGTAGCACACATTTTGCAAACTTGATATATATATATATATATATATATATATCAAGTCTGTAAAAATTATACATATATACATGTTCCTACTTCTATCTAATGTTATTTATCATCATCAAGTTTTTGGTTTTTACATATGATGCAAATTATTTTCTAACTCATAATTAGATAATGTATTGGTTAATGTATTAAGATGTCTCGGAATATGTTTATAAGTAATGTAATCAAAATTTTGTTCCAATAATTGAACACGTATATACTTGTGTAATATTTGAGGGTTTCTTAATTAATAATGTCCATTAAATAGTAGCAGAACAATCTGTGAATCGATTTTAACAATGAAAGCCCCAATACCAAGAGTAATAGCTTCTGATAATAGTTCGACAACTGCACTATATTCAGCAATGTTGTTATTTGTTCGGCCCAAGCATATGCCTTCTAAATTTACTAACTCGCAATAAGGAGCAAATAGTTCCCATGCTGCGAAAGACAATTTTTGTGTACTACGACAAGCACCATTAGCAAAACCAACATAATGGTTTGACGACATTTGAAAACCAAGTGGAACACATGGTAAGGAGAGGAAAACATGTCTGCAAAAGAAAACAATCACACCAAAATATAACTGCACACTAATGAATCAAACACACTAAACTAATGTACCAATTATTTATGCCTAGTCAAGCATAATACCTTTTGAGATAGAGCCCATTTCGGGGCTCAGCCAATTGATTCCCTTCATAATAGACCAACTCATAAGCACATTTTTCTAATACTCGTTTAATGATAAATGGACCATGCCAAATTAGTATGACTTTCCTAACCCCAACCTTTTTATGAGCTTGGTCATATAAGAGAACCAAGTCACCTTCAGAAAAAACATGCAGATTCATAGATTTATCATACTATGCTTTAACTCGTTTCTTTCAAGCTTTGATAACCAAAGAAAAAATTCATCAGGTTTCATCAAGACATCTGAGATAAAGCAATCATTCCTCTTCTAGTGAAGTACCAGGGAGGAACTTGACAACTAGCTTCAAAGAACTAATTTCACACTCAATCAGGAGTGTGGCTTCCAAACCATACACCAATTGGAGTGGTGTGAATCCAGTCATTGTCTTAGCTGAAGTTTGGTATGCCCAAAAAAATGAAAATAACATAAGATGCCAATTTAATTTATGCATCCCAATGTTTTGTTGAAGCATCGTGACTAAAAATTTGTTATAAACTTCAACCTGGCCATTAGCCTATGTATAGTAAGGAGTTGAGTTGTTGTGACGCAAGCCCAAATGAGTAGTAAGCTCTATAATCATATAAATTCAAAAATGAGAGCCATGGTCGGTGACTATGGACTTTGGGACGCCAAATAAATATATGACATGGTTAAAAATAAATTGCTCCATAGTTTTACCTTCAAAATCGTATGTAGGCATCGCCTCGTCCCACTTAGTGAAATAATCGACGACAACGATAATATATCCATGCCCCCTAGCTGAGTGAGGGTTAGAGGTAATAAATTCGATGCCCCATTTCAAAAAGGGTTCGACGGTAGTAACTAGGTGCAAGGGTCTAGGTGGGGAATGTTCTTTGAGAGAATATATCTAGCAATCGTGAAATTTTTGAACAGCAAGGAAGCACTCCTTGAAAATGGACGTCCATAAATAACCTTTGTGCAAAATATTTTGAGTAGTAGCATAACCATACATATGACTTCCACATGCCTCTGAGTGACATTCATTCAAAACTTTCTCAGCTTCCTCAAGATTCAAACATTGATGGAGGAAAGAATCAACATCTGTACAATAAAGGGTATCCCTAATAATGCGATAAGGTTGAGACTGGTGACAGAATCAACGTCACTCAAAGTGAGATAAATCTGGTCGGAAATTTTGGGTCTGGAGATGGATAATGATATCGCCACACCACTGAGCAAGATTAATAATGAGAAAGAGTGATTCATCTGGAATCAATTTAGTAAAAGGATTGGGTAGAACTGCAAATGGAAGAGCACAGATCAACTCAACAAAAACTAGAGATTTCTTTGATTTAGATTTATCAAATTCTAAATCAAACTCTTGTAGGATAACAATCCATTTGTAGTATTTTCCCCTAAGTAACTGATGATTCAAGATGTAATTCATGGGGTTACAATTATAAATGAAAGTAGTTTTGCGTAGGAGAATGTGATGGAGAAAGCATTGGAAAACATCAACAACTACCAAAGCAAGCTTCTCTACATGAGAGCAACGTATCTCAACATCAAGGAGATTGCGACTCACTATAGTAGATAACATGCTCATTCTTGTCATCATCATCCTAAACTAATAGCATGCTAATGGTGCCATCAGTAGTGGCTAAATATAGGAAATAATCACGTCTATAATCAGGGGGATGTAACAAAGGAGAACTAATGAGAGTTGTATTTAAAGCATCGAAAGAAGATTGAGAAATTTCATCCCAAATGAACAGAACACATTTTTTGAAAAAATGATTAAATCCTTTAGCAAGCTCTACATAATTTGGGACAAAATGATTGAGAAAGTTCACTTTCCCCTGCAATCTTTGTATTTGATGCATAGAATAGGGAGGAGGAAAATTGATGATAGCCTCGACTTTTAGTGGATAATTCAGATGCATTCCTTACAAACCAAAAATCCTAAGAGACGACCTGATTCAACGTTGAATACACACTTATGAGGATTCAAACCAATATTATAGTGTCGACAGTGAAGAAGATCGCTTGAAGGTGAGTAGGATGATCTTGACGTTTCACAGAATGAGAAGGAAGATCGCTAAGACACGACTAGAATTTGTGCTTAATATCGTGAAATGTATAGGAAATAGCTCATTGGAAGGTAGCACCAGCATTCTTGAGGCCAAAAGGGAGTTTTTTGTATGCAGATGTCCCCCAAGGATAGATAAAGGTGTTTTTATGTCAATCAGTGGGGAGAATGTTAATCTGGTTATAACCAGAAAAAAAATTCCATAAAATAAAACATTTCACTCCCACCACATACATCAATTATCTAGTCGATAAAAGCAGTGGGATAGTTATCTTTATGAGAAGCCCAGTTGATATCATGGTAATCAACACAAACGGAAATAGTTCCTTGTTTTTTGGTAACATAAAGTATATTAGAGATCCATTCTATCAAAGGTATAGGATAAATCAATCCATCTTTGAGAAGTTTTTCAACTTATCCCTTTATGGTAGCTGCCTTTCTTGGGTGCACTGGACGGAGACATTGACAAATAGGTTTCAAGTCTGGATAGGTAGGAATATCATGCACCATGATAATAGGATTGATGCACGATGTTTCTTCATACGACCAGGTGAAGACATCACAAAATTATTTAAACCGGGAAGCGTAAATCTCGATCTCATTAGGAGAACAAGAGGCCTCAATATGCATATTCTCGACAATCCTTGGTTTGACAAAGATGTCGATTGGAATGGTAGTCGAAATATTTCCCATGTTTCCTTCAGAAAAGACTTCATGAACCAAGATCGGATTCTAAAGTGGGCCAGTCGATTAAGGGGAAACATGGGTTTCCAGACACGTAGAAATTTCACTAAAGCCTGGGAGAAATGAGGAACGATGATGGCTATCATCCTAGGGAGTTTTCTCAAGAGAAATAACTTCCAATATACTCTCATTAGTCAGAAATGTCTCAATCAAAGGATCATCTGAATCCCATAAACCAAACTAGAGATATTGTGAGTATGTGTCCAGAAATGAAACTAATTTATCATTGGAATTGGAAGTAGCTGCAAAATCTATAAGGATGCTCTAATACATCTATTTGACATGGCTAAGCAAAATAATGTTGCCAAAACTATAAATCTGGTCAGGGCTGGGAATGAGCCAGGGGTCATGACTAGGTGAAATCATGTTTACTAAAGCAACGTTGGGAGGTGGAAGGGAGAAGATTCCCATCAACGACGAGTCTTTAAAGAGGCCTGATCCGACACTTGAAAAATGGTATTCCCAATATAAGATACATTTCCAGTTAAAAAAATAGGTGAAAAGAAGGAAAGTTGATCAAACATAATGATTTTTCGCTGATGGGGAAAACGAAGAACGCAGAAAAGGGTAGTGTAATATTCCCAAATTTCCATCAGTTAATTGGAATATTAGAGTTCTAACTTTTCTTACTTTGTTAGGTAAATAAAAGGGTGGAGGGACCTATAAACCCCATTGTTAAGTAGGTAAATCCTCTCTGTGGACAGACACAATCCCTCTAGCCCTAGAGTGGGTCTAGAAACAAAGAGACATGCTAGAGTATAGGTTCCTAATTACAAAACGAAAGAGGACATGGTAGATCGACCTACCTAGAATCCAATGTTGTCGTCGCAACTATAGTAGTGATGGCCTCTCACTCCTGCCTCGACAAATCACAATCCTTCTATAGTCCTTCTCGGGTACTTGCACACAAAATAGTAAACAAGAGTAGCATACAACATAATAATTTTGTTTCGTAATCAATAACTAGTCAAAGAGGGCTAAGCATATTGTGCTAAATAAATGACATAACACAAAACGGAACCCAAAAAATAGTCACATATATATTTATAGAAGGAAGAGATACAACCAAAGCTTTGATGTCACAGTCTCCTCTAGCGGGGTTCAGCTGAAGCGCGTCTCAGATACTTGTCAGAGGATTCGGATGAGATGAGGGCATGGGCTTAAAATCCTTCAATGACATTCTTTCTTGTTCTGTCCCTTCGACAATTCAACTATTCAGCTATAGTATATTCAATTCTCCATGTTCAGCTAGCTTATGAAAGAAGAGATAACTTATTTTTATAGAGGAAAAGGAGGAGGTTAGGATCCTACGAAGGTGGAAGGGAGGCCTATCCTTCGGGAGGTTCTCATGGGAGGTGGAAACCATAAACTAAAGGAGGGACTCCGTGGTTAATCAATTCAACCACTCCTAGTGACTCATCCTCGAAGTTGTTGGAGTGGAATCTCCGCCTCTATTTTTTTTAAAATATTCCATAAATAGCTTAGTGCAGGTGTCTAAATAGGATAAAGTGCCAACTAGCACGGGGCCCAGTGTTAATCTTCCCCATCGGTGTGAGGGCAGAACTGGCTACTTGCACCAAGGAAAAAACAAAGGTTTTTGAATCTCTGCTCAGGGAATTGTCAACAGAAGGAACATTGTACTCATGTAAAGGGATGTAATGATGGTATTTGGAAGGCATGAAACTTCTTATTACTCACATCAATGACCCTCCAATGTGCGAGATAGGGATTGTAGGGACAGTGAAATTTTTTTTGTAACAGATGCCCCCTAAAGCATGAGGTCTGAGGGAAAGGGAGGGGAGAAATATTTTATGAGAACACGTTTGAACCAAACACCACTGTCAGAAAACATGCAATTACAAATACAACTGATATCTCTGATACATGAACATGTGGCATAGGCACATCCATCCATAATAGAGTATATAAAAACTGAGATCCGAGGTATGGATGCAGCCATGCAGCAGTAAGGATCAACAAATAGACTTAGACATGGTCGCATCCATCCAATCAAAAGAGTCAGGCAATAAGTCATGATAATCCACAAAAATCTGCAGCCTGGATTTTATCAAAAAAAACCCAGGGTCTTGCGCTTCATCTCGACCTAAACAAGTACAATTTCAGGCATGCAAATATATGAGCTAAAATTTGAACATGCAAGAAAATCATTTGATTACCAGCCAATGATGAAAGTTGTTAACAGACGCAAGAGAAACCACCAATAATGACAATGGCTCTCAAGGTATGAAAGGTACAATCCACGGAATGTGAACAGTGATCTGACGTCGAACACCCACAGAATCATTCGATCAAAGGCTAATGATGTGGACTTTGCATCAAATGTGAAGAACCTGCCATTGAGGCATGCAGGCTCCAAGGTACCGGAAGGGAGTCTCTAGATCATATTCCTGGATAATGAGCTGAATTCAACTGGAAGTGACCTGGTCGAAGGAGGGCCATAATGTTTCCCACATCATCGACACAAGACAGAGGAACATAATGATAGTGAATCAAGGCCAACAGAGAATTAGAGGGAGGTTGAAAACTGCAAAGGAAAACTTCTCTTGACCATATCAGCGACACAACATTGGATTTGGCAGTATTTGACATCAAAGGATATGAAGTCATGATGACACGGTAAAGAGAAAATGAGAGGTCAAAAGAGATTACCCAAACCCATGGAGGAAAAAAATGATGAAATGAGATGTCCCCAACCCGTCACGAATGCAGACAAGCACCATGTTCAAGAGCAACATACTACCAACATAACTAGAGCTTGGATCCATTTCCCCCCCACCATTTCTGGAAAGTACCCCAATTATTTTTTAAAACAAGCTTGAAGGGGATAGCATATTCTTGCAATGTAAGTTTGTCCTTTAGACAAATCCAACTTAGTACATTTTATGAGCCCTAGGAAGGAGGAACTCGACTAACTTCATGGTGACGAAGTCCAATGTCATCAGGGTTTAACGAGCCTGACAAAGGGAGAACTCGGCATCCTTTCATGTTTAGAGAGTTTGAAAAGAAAGCAGAAAAGAAAACTCCAGTATGGCCCTTTTCATAAATATTCTCTTAGATCCGAAAAGGTAGAAAACAATATCTGAAAGAACCTCTTAGTTGTGATAGGCTAAGGTATTCCTTTTTCGTAAATAATCCATCCTATCGCGAAAAAGGGGTAAACGTATACTAGGTAGATATCGTTTTGCAGCCAGCTAACGAGTTCAAAATGACAAGAATATCGACAATATTTTCAGTTTTAGAGAGTCAGAAAACAGCTGAAAGATGACTCTAGTAGTGGCTTTTTTGTTTTTTTTACCGAGTTCGAAAAATTATAAAATATAACTCGTTACTTCATCACTATCGCATGAAAACCTGCTGCTGCACAAGAGACATGTGTAAAACCCATTTCTCCAAATAATATAATAAAATAATTGAAAAACATGTCTTAAAACCTAATTAGGGTTCTAAAAATTTATAAATTCCCAAAATGGTAAAAAATAATTACTTTTCACTTTTACCTCTTGTGGAGCAATAGTGACCCATTTTAGGTTGTCATTTTTCAGCGACAATAGTGAGAAATCCAGCAGGCCAATCTCGAATCCGTCAATTCCAGGTAAGAGCCGACACCCTTCTCCATATTTTAAGCCTTCTATCAATACCTAAAATTCTTAGTTTTGATCCTTGAGGAGGGATTTGAAAAATATAGTGCAGGGCGATTGGCGTGGGTTTCGGGCACGGACTCGTGCCAACCACCCAATTTTTACACTGGGGTCGTGCCCATTGGCACGACTATTTAGAAACAGTTGCGCCAACCATGCAAACTTATATTGTGCTCAAAATACCAGTTATTAGACCCAAATTTTTGCAAATTCTAGTTTTTAATTAGGCTAACAATGTCCATGTAAAAATGTTTTGCAGGCATAAAGTGGTAGAATGGTGATTGAGTGGAAGGAACGGGAGCATAGTGAAGAAGATGAGATCACCATGGAAAATGAGAGATGCATGAAAGCTCTCAAATATTGTGGAATAAAGAAATTCTTCTTGACACCGTGTCTCCGTGCTCAACCGAAGTTGCTACA
This sequence comes from Pinus albicaulis, assembly GCA_034641835.2. NCBI lineage: Eukaryota > Viridiplantae > Streptophyta > Pinopsida > Pinales > Pinaceae > Pinus > Pinus albicaulis. The sequence continues at coordinate 295,335,285 of CM076573.1, forward strand.
GTATTTGATCAGCATATGGGATGAGAATCAAGAAAAGTTCATCCTTCGAGATCAGGAACTCGAGATCGATGTTTCTGATGTCTACTTCATAACATGATTTTCATGGAGGGGGGTAGAACCCATTATGAGTGGCACCCGTCCCACCATGGAGAGCATGGGCATGGTAATAGACAGGGTATGTCGAGGGGCTCAGAAGGGAATAGGGAGTGGGAAATTTGATATCCAAACGATCCCAGATTTGGCACTGAAAGTATTGCTACATACCATCACACAAGCTGTGGGATCGCAAGCACTACATGAAGCAACAAAGACACAGTTGCTTCTTGTTGTAGACTGCTTGACACCGACCATCTACAACTGGGCAGAGACCGTGACAATCAATATGAAATGCCAGCTGACAAAATGCAAGAACACCAAATTAAAGAAATTTGGTTATGGATGAATCTTGGAATCATTCTTCCTGGAACGACTACCAATATTTTAGCGTTAGGAGGTCATAATCCCAACACCACCAACGAGAGAGCCACAGATGGCCGGATGGGCAGCTCTGATGCCAAGGGAAGGGGGTGGTCAACAGATGTCCTCGAGACCGAAGTTCTTTGATTGGCTCTGTCGACAGCTGATCATCGTGGAGGACTGGCCCTACTCTAGTACAAATTTCACTGGTGATCTGGACCTCCCACTCCCGGAGGGAGAGGATTGGGATGAATATTTGGGTAAAACTCATTTTAAATTTTCACGAGTGTTATAATTTTTTTAATCATGCATGTTCTGACATTAAATCCATATGTTTTCATATGTTGGCCCAAAGAGACCCGCAGGCATGTCTCCGATAGCGAGGCGAATCCCTCGTGATTTTGACCCTCATGGCGAGGGAGGCGAGGAAGAGGAGATCGTGAGCAACCTGGAGGGAATCACACGTGGAGTCCTGGATTATGCACGATTCAATGATGTTACTCGTGCTTACCAAAGAAATACTGTAGGGGTTCCCAACTGAATTCACTACTTGCTGAGGTGGCTTGTATGGGTAGTGACATGCTACCATGAGCATCACGTCGATTACACACCTAGGCTTGTATCTACATATTTTTGAGATACAATATGTCTCAGGATGTAACAAAAACACACATATTTTTGAATTTATGATGCATATCGATGCAAACATTCGATATATATATATATATATATATATATATATATATATATATATATATATATATATATATATATATATATATATATATATATATATATATATATATGTATAGATATAGATATAGATATACACACACACACACACACACACACACACACACATCTATTTTCCTCCACGGATCTTTTACACATTATAATATCCCAAAATGGGGAAAATATACAACAATAAGAACACCTTAAGATGTTCCAAAGTTGGAGATAGTTCATATGATGTGTTAGAAACACATAGCCATCAATTAAAGTTACAACAACAACTTATACTTTAGTTTATGATCCAAAAGTTGGGGAAAAGCAGCAAAATAAGCCCCAAAAAAGTTATTCCCAACTACTTGCATAATAAAAGAGGAAAATAATGGTGGGATCCCTTATATTATGTCATATGGGACTTACATACCAAATTGGAGCAAAAAAAATCACTCTAGCTAAGCTAAACAGATCTCCTGGTCCCGATGTGGCTCAAAAAGGCCCAAACCCCATGACTTAGCTTATGAAAAATTTACTGAGGCATAAACAACGTGATTTTATGAGTGTTTATGATGAAATATGGTGTAAATATCATACATGGAGTGTATTACATCAAATCATGGAGAAAAATGGAGAATAAGCTTCTTTTACACATTATAGAAATGACTTGGCAAGGGTTCTATGAGAGTACAAGTGCAAAATGTCAGATAAGCAGATATGGATCTGAAAATGATGCATTCTAACTGAGTCTATGTCTTTATATAGCTGAAAAATACATGTAATGAAGGAAAATCCTCCTTACAATGTTTCCGAGAGAAGTGTTGGCCCTTTCCCTAAGAAACAAGCTCAAGATTGAGGGGATTGACCCTCACACTGCAACACTACAATAAATGATGCAGTTCCTACCAAGGACTACACTGTAGATGTTGGGAGTACTTTTTCCTGGTGCCAAGATGTGCAATAATGCTCTGGAATTCTTCCCCACTAATCTCTCAAAGGAAAGAGAGCCTCCTCCTCTGAAAAACAAGTGTTGGAAGTGGTGTTGTGAACCCTCACTGCAACACCCTGCAGCACAACATTATACTACTACAGAAATAACATTGTAGCTGAAGGAGGATGCTTGGTCTCAAGCCTAGATGTGAGGCAAATCATTACACTCCTTCAAGAGGCCTCTCAAGAAAGGAGAAGGATTCCTTAAAATGAAACCCTTGTGCTAAGCAGCATAACAATCTCAACTAAACAATTGTAGAAAGCAAAATAGTCTTCTAGACCAAAATCCAATCATAAGAATAAACTTGTTATGGTTGCCTTTCCCTCCTTTTAAAACATGTGTGAGCCTTCTTGCCTTGGGCCCCACTCATTAGGGTTTCCTTCACCAAGGAATCTTCCTCCCACTTGCATTGCACTGTCTCTATGGATGATCTCCTCCTCTCATACTTGCGTTGTTGACTTGGTCAAACTTGACCTTGTCCACATGCATTTGTCCCTGTTCACACATGAGAGTGTAAAATCTAGCTGCTACCTTGATCCCCTTTCACACCAGGAGGGTTTTTATGCTGGTTTTAGTTAAGTATGGGTCTCCTCCCCCATTTATTCATCTACTAAGTGTAAAAATCAAAAATTAATATTCCCCTTAGCTGCTTGCTAAAGTAGGAATATTACAGTCCTCCCCTCCCAAATGTTGCTTGTCCTCAAGAAACTGCAAGGATAGAACTGAAAATTTTCCTCCCAAGGCATGGTGTCTGAAATGTGTTTGGGAACTATCATTCCCATGTGAAACCTCCACCCCCAAGCTATCATCCATACAAGCTGAGTCACCTCCCAACTCGGAAACTCCTGAAAATCTTCCTCCACCTTTGGCTCCTGCAAAGTAGGTGGGCTGAAAATATGAACATGGTAAACAAAGTAGCCTACCCCACACTGTCCTCCTCTCCACCCATGATAAGTGTAGAGTATGTGCTGATATTGGGCTGCAATAATATTTCCCTCAAGAAGAAAAATGAAGATCAAACCTCCAAGGATCTCTTCTCCAACATTGTAGATCAAGCTGGCCCAAAACATCTCATATATGATGAATAGGACATGATCATAATATGGTATCCAATAAATCACATGGCCCACCTCAAAAAAAGGAAACAAGTGTTTGGCTATGGCGGCCATATCTCCTCTCATGCTCCCATTAGAACATGCAATGCAAAAAGTGTGGGAATCCTCTTCCCCAAAGGACACATCTATCCCATGTGTCTCTCTCCCCATAATGCTCTTAATAGAGATAAGAAAAATATAAGAAAAATAGATCATGATCAACATCAAAATGAGGGAAATACTAAAGGTTTCATGTGATGCAAAGAAGTACCGATAGTTCCCCATGCAGTTACAACGCAGTTTCCCAAATTGTTGCTTCAGAAAATAGTATGGCAAGTTGTTTTTTAATACATGGATAGTTATGTATGTCATCAGGTCTACTAATGAATAGTAACTATTTAGGTAGAATAGCTGATCATACATGTAAGAAAAACATACTTTCCCAAGGTCATATAAGAGATGGTTGTCTCCATCATATATATTGGCCCAAAATTGACCATGAAGCCAAATGAAAGGCTTGTCCTCTTGCGGAGAAATGCACTGCATAGAAATGGTAAGAGTATGAAAATATTTTATTAGACAAGAAATACATGAAAAAACAAATTTCTCACCTCCTCCTTGTTTATCAAGTGCATCAAATGTGAAGTGATCCTGGGGACACTCCATCAATAAGTCCAACCTCCAAGGTGACAGCGCTGTTGGCCCATGCAAATAGGCTCTTGCCAACTCATAACTCCATTATTTGACATGCACAATGTCAAAGGCATCTCCCATAATGATGCTACAGATAAGAAGTTCCTCCCAAGGTGTAAGTACCTCTTGAACATCTAAGGCCAAGGAGTAGCCCCTTTGCACCATGATAGTGCCATCTCCTACTCCTGCAATGTCATGCAAAGTGTGAGAGCAAATCTGCCCTTGCTCTCCCAAGAATAACCCAAGGAACAAAAGTTTTTGCTGCCTCTTCATACTTCCATCATACAAATCATGTAGTGAAAACATGGTGAAGAATGTCATATCAACACAATGTATCCATACTCTTTTCTTCTCCATGATGCAAGTATCCTGCCACTTACCCTTAGAAAGAGGATGATGACCAAAATATTTCAAGAGAAACCAACGCAGCCAAGCCTCCTGCTGCCCAGTATCATAGATTTGCAAGTATATTTCCAACTTATTGCTCATCATCCATACCCATCCATCCACATGTGGATGCCTTCCATCATGTTCTTGCTTAGCACTCTCCCAAGGAAGACTATCATCCTCCCAAATCATATTTCTGCTCTTGCATTTCATGGGATGTTGAAATGAAACTCCTTGGAGATCTTCTAGAGGAGATATCTTAACAATGTCCTTCTTGAATCCATAAGGATCCAAGTGTGATAAGGGGAAACCCTCCCCAAACTGTTGAAGAAATTTTCACTTCATGATGTAGTGAAGTGCACCTCCCATGAGATCTCTCCATGAGACCTTCTTCCCATCAATGGCCTTCCAAAACCAATCAGGTTATGGATCTGCTACAGGTAAAAGTTTCTCTCTGAGTTGGGGAGTTCTCATTGAGAAAGGGTCATCTAGAAAGGAGAAAGGGTTTCTCATTTCAAGATGTCTACCATCTACCATTCCATCCACCATTGCTTCATGAATGAAGCTTCCATTTGAATGCTCCCATAAAGAATGGGTCCTCCTTTCTTCATCACTTATCTTGTACAGCGTAGTGAAACTCTGTTGCTCTAAATCTACAGTATACAATAATGTAGATCCATCCATTAGATTTGCTGAAATGACAAGAGATGGAGACTTAATCATACCTTGGTGAAATTTGGAAGCTTTTTGCAGGGTTGCAAGAGTTTCTTCCTCATATGTATTGGCTTCCCAAACTGTTGAAGATGAAGGTTTCTCCTCTAGGGTTACAACAACGCTGGTACATGCCTCTTCAACTAGTGGTGAGGGATTCTCCCTCCTTTTGCCAAATCTCCTGATCGTCCTTTGAGAAAAATCAGTAAGAGTAGATACCCTTGCATGTCTCAAATAGCTGAACCACCAAGTATTAGCTTCACCTTCAAGGTGCAGCGCTGCAATTTCTACAGCCTCTCTCTCTACTACTGGATGTAGTAGGAAGAAAGCCTGCAGTTTCATCACCCAAGCCTTTGCTGCACATGTGAGTGATCCATCAAAAGTGGACAATAGGAATCTATCACTAGTACATTTGGGGGAAATTCCGACACTTGGTTCCGACGCTTTTGACCAAATGTCGGAAATTTCCCGAAATTTTTTCAATCCCACCCGAAACCATCGCTATACCGACGTTTAGAGAAAAGTGTCGCTATACCTACACTTAGACAAAGTTTCGCAATTGCGACGTTTGGAGGAAGACGTCGCAATTGCGACACTATGCCTCGAAATTTCCCGAAATTTTTTCAATCTCGCCTGAAACCATCGCTATACCGATGTTTAGAGAAAAGTGTCGCAATACCGACACTTGGAAAAAGTGTCGTAATTGCGACATTTGGAGGAAGACGTCGTAATTGCGACACTATGCCCCAAAGCATCGCTATTGCGACGGCTGCCTCCAAATGTCTAAGTGTCACAATTGCGACGTTTGGAGGCATCCGTCGCAATAGCGACGCTTTGTCCGCCATCGGTATAACGAAACTTATATGTGTGCGACATAAAAATACGACGCTTGTATGCACGCTACATAAAAATGATTTTATTAAAAAATATGATATCACGCGCGCATTCACCCTCCGCTCTTGCAGAACAGCATTCGCCCTCAGCGAGATCTTGCAGAACAGCATTCGCCCTCAACTCTTGCAGAACAACATTCACCCTTAGGATTCGCCCTCAGCTCTTGCAAAACAGCATTCCCCCTGAGCTCTTGCAGAACAGCATTCGCCCTCAGCATTCGCCTCGAGCTCTTGCAGAACAGCATTCGCCCTCAGCATTCACCCTCAGCTCTTGCAGAACAGCATTCACCCTGCATTCCCCCTCAGCGTTCATCCTCAGCTCTTGTAGAACAGCATTCGCCCTCAGCTCTTGCAGAACAACATTTTCCCTCAACTCTTGCAAAATGGTAAGTTCTTACTGCAGGCCCTTCCTCCTATAGTAGGGTTGACTCTATTTGGGTTTTTTTGGTCAATTCCATTGGATTGTGTTAGGCTATAGGGTTCTCTCTAGATGTCTTCCAATGTTCTTTCGGATGAGTTTCAAAGAGGATGTGTAAGATGTGTTTTTGCTTGCATGAATTTTACTCCACCAGTTTCATGAAGTTTAAGCTATGGATTTTAGTTTGACAAACTCATCCATCTCAACACCCAGTAATGAATTGCCCTTGGTCTGATCTATATTGAAGGTGAAGTGCAAAGTGGTAGAGAATGGGAGATCGAAAGTCATAAACTTTATCACAAGGGTAGTACTCCAGATCGAAAGTGATGAGCTTTAGTTCTCCAGATTTGGGGATTTTCTGATATTTGGGGATTTTTTGATGACATACCAAAGGTCACATCCATACAACCATATCAAGGTCAATGTTGAGATCATTCTCATATAGATATAGGTCACTGATATATAGGGTTAATATCATCATCACCATCCATGGAAACCGAATGGTTACAAAATCTGTGATTTTGGTTGGCTCATTTATAATTATTACCCATTTACAGTAGAGCACAAAAACACTAAATATGGCTCGAGCAGAGCCTTTACAACAGGCAATGGAATTGCAGCTGCTTCATCAATAACCAATAGCTCCACTTGAGAAAACTTTTCATAATCTTGGGGTTGGATATACTGCAGAGCAAACAATTGTAGTTATCATTCGTGCTCCAATATATTAATATAATTTTTACATTGAACTGAAGAAAGGGAAACAAGAAAATGCTAGCCATCATACAATTCTTTGACATAAGATTTTTGAGTGACATACTTGAAAAAAAAAACTCATCCACTGATATTTATAATCATTTGAGTTATTCAAGTTAAACACAATGTCAAGAATCAAGATTCAATACCCTCTATTATCTTCATCACCCAATACAAGATTTAAATTTTTCCCAAAGAAACGCTTATTAAATTGGTAGCCATTATTTCTCCCTGCTTTAAAAACCCTACATTTAAATGAAAACAAGCATTGCATTTCAACTACAAAAATCTATTAGTGTTCAAATGTACATGTGTGCGTCACTTGTGTAGGGTATTCCTTTTCCACTTTCACATTATCCAAGAATGTGTGCAGTATAGTTCATATTTTTTGTGATTTAGATTATCTTGAAAAAGGAAAGGTAAATTATTTCCCATGGAAAAGAAGGTTTTCCCTTTTTACTACTGGAAATGGTACAACAAAGTTCCATTTCTACCCGAAACTCCTATGAAACAGGAACCAAATAAAGGCCATGTCCTCGATGGACATCATTTGGCTTTGAAAATGGCCATTGCACCGTGTTGTTTCTTATATTACATCACGATAGTTTCTTAGGTCATTTCTTGTTTCTTGAGATGAAAAACAACCAAAGAAATTGTGAAGATCATTTCAAGAAATAAATGACCATTTCTCAATCATATCTCAACTATTTTTTATTTTATTCATCGGTTGCTTACTTTGAGAGAAATTTGACACTTTTATAAGGAATATAACATAAAAACACAAAATGGGAAGGGATTGATGAGGTAGATGACCTTTAGTTGCTGTCAATTAAGAATTGATAATACACGATGCATGTTCTGTACTACAAACTAGATTCCTTCCTGGAGTTAGGACACAGAGTATTGAATCAAAGTTGTAGTTTCTAACTTCTCGTATTGGTTCATCAATCTTGAAATTCAGACATTGTATGTCTTCATTGCTTCATGTTTGAATAATTTGCATTATATCATACAATAGGAAATTAGGAGTTATGATTATTATTACTTTATGTATCTGTTAACTTACTTTTAAGTTTGCATGGTTTAGTGTGAAATTATTCTTGTGTGCCCCTAGGCCCAGGTGAAGGAATGCCAAGGACTGAGAACCATAGTTTTTAAATGGTATTGTTTCTTATACCCAAAAACCCCTCAACATCACTTCTTATTAGTTCTTAACAATAGTGTTGTAAACAATTTTAGAATTGATATAGCAAAATCTCACACTTCTCAAGATAAAGTCCTAAAGCTAAAGTGTGATACCATGTGTAATTAAATAGCCCCATTGTCACCTCACCAACCTCTTTTCACTTCGGGCTAGCTCTCCTCCAACTCAAGGGGGGTTCTCCCTGGTAGATGTTAGGGATCTAATGGCCCAACCAAAGGCTATGACAAGAGCCCCCTAACTCTCTATGTTTACTACTATCAATTAAAATATTGAACAATAGGGTTAGACATGCATCCTGAAGATAAAATTGCCAGGGTATTTTTGGGTAATTTCAAAGGGAAAGTCCCCAAACACATATAATCAAGGAATTATAACGTGATTTCAAACATTAAATATCAAAAAAATCGTTTAAAGGATATTAAAAGGAAAAAGGTGATGGAAGATAGAAAGTGCCTTACTTAAATGCTCTAAGGATTTTTCAATAGTTGCTCCAAAAGCTTCACTTCAAGGCCCTTCAAGATCGTCTCCAACAATGCTATACCATCAGCTTCAACAATGTTGCTCCAAAAATTTCCTCAAGGTCTTCACAACAATTTTACTAGAAGTTTCTCCAACAATATATTCAATAAGGTCTTCATTGTCAACTCGTCTCTTGTTTGGGTGCCTTAATGTGCAATGACATGTTTCCAGGACTGAATTCAATGCAAGGCATATTTGAAACTCTAACCCTGTCTTCCGGTGTCTTATTAGAAATTATTTCAGTTTTCATTTTGTGTTTTCAAGTTATATATTGTTTTCAATTTTTTACATTTATAATTTTATTGCAATGTGGCAGACTGATCAGGGCAGTACAGGAACAACCCCGAGACGGGATGATCGCGGAAAGAGGCCAGCAGAAGAACATGTAAAGTGCCAGCATTGCTCTATCTTCAGGTATTTTAGTTATTTACATAATTGAAATAATATTAATTTTGTTCAAATATGCAGACACCTAGCCATGGTACGCCTGATGATTCCCTCTATGAGGAAGAGCTTTTTTCATCCCTATCTCCAGCGCTCTTGTTGCGAAAAAGGGCACGAGAAGCAAGGTCGGAATTTAATACTTTTATAGACGCGCCTCAAACACCTGAAACAGAAGAGAGGATAAAACAACTTATGAGCCAGCTAGAAACATATTAGGTAATAATAAAAAGTCAAAAGGATATGTTTTTTGTTCTACATGAGATGAATTGTGATAGTTTGATTTTTAATTTTTACATTGACTAAACTAACAAAAAGTTCTTTTTTATGTAGTATTTTCTGGCACTTGCTGAACCCGGTGTTGGTGGTAGTGGGATAGAAGGGCAAGAGATTGCCTAGCAACCCTCTCATACACCTTCTACTCCTTTAGGTGCCAGCCAAGAAACACACCCTGCCCAAGCAGACACCCAGCCAACCGCTGAACGTGTTGGCAATGATGAGGCTGATATGGCCAACTACATTATTGCGTTTCCTGGAGCTACACATGTCAGCTCCACAGGGACCATTAATGGCACATTTTTGGTGAACAATGAAGGTGTCCCTATAAATCACGTACAACTCCCAGGTAAATTTTAATATTTTAACTATTTCATGTACTCTATCTTAAACATATTTATCATGATTTTTATTTTTAAATTAATGATAATATATTTTTTTTCTTTGTAGGAAACAATGAGTTCTACAGGTTTTTGGAGAGCCATGTGTTGGTAATTTTTGGCCCAACCATACGCACAGGGTGGAATTCCCAGAATTCCAACCTGAAAAAAGAACTTCTAGATTATCTAGAAGCCCTTTTTGGGGTCGGCACATTTGACAGAACAACGGTGGCTCAGGTAGCCGGAAAACATTTGAAATATACCAGGGACACCTATAGGACGCAATTGCAATTTAACCCTAGATACGAGCGTCCTCTCACAGTTCCAGAGAGTTAGTGGAGAGCACTCATCCATGACGGAAAAGAGAAAAGGGAAAAGAAAGAAGGAAAAATGCCAACTAGACCCGCAAGGTAAATTACAACTTCAATTCAATAGCTTTAATTTTCTCTATGTCTAAAATAAAAGTGTGCTATGTCATATCTGATCTTAATATTTTGATGCCAGGTTGCCTGACACCTCGAAGGCAACCGGAGCTAGGATTGAAAAAAAGGGCCATCACAAGCTAGGCTAGGGCGGCTACTTGAAATTAGCCACAAGAATTGTAATTAAGTAGCTAAACAACTTATAATTAATTGTATCGCCTTCCAACGTTTTTGTAATCCTATCAAATATGATTAAAAATACACAATCATATGTAATGTAGGGTGATTAATTCAGAACAAAAACTACAGAGGAAGATAAAAATATCGCTTTCCAGTTCAACTAAAGCCGTTGTTGAACATCGCAGAAGCTTGGGGCAGGTCCCAAGATCCAGAATGCCTGATAAGGTAAAAAATTAACCTTTCAATATGTTTGTTTTCGTCCATAAATTTAATGTCTAACAAATTTGTTTAAATCAGGGGAGCAGCACTACCGACGAGGCAAATAACCCAATTTTAGAGCCAGATGTAGATGATCCTCTCATGCAACCTGATCATTGTAGTGGGGACCAGGCCGACAATGCTGCTATCAGTGAGGGCCGTGACGGTAATTAATTTCCACTTATAATTTTTTCTAATTATACCTTGATGGTTGTCCTTATAACGTTTTTGTTTAAATGACAGAGAATGTTTCCCTTGAGGATCTTACCACCAGAGAGGAAGACAGGGCAACAGTCCCAACGACGACAACTGGTGCACCAGGTAAATAATCTCATTGCAATTTTTTTTATTAATATTACCGAACTAGTTTAATGATATTTAAAAACTGACAATTAAAATTTAATATTATCTGTTTTTGTAGGCGATGCCCCGTCACTGGATGAGACCAGACATCGTGACTACGCAACTAGGTCAGCAGTGCGGGTTGAAAGGCACGAAACAGGAGCAGAGGATGATGATATTGATGATGTAATTAGGAGCTTTAGAAATAGGAAGAAGAAAAAGAAAAATAAAATTTGATAATGTAAAATATTTTATTATTATAAGACAAACGTTACCATACTTGGAACGTTTTTTGCGTTATATAAAAAACTCATTTATCTTACTATTTTTATGTCAAGCATTAATTTCAATGTTTCCTTGCGTACTTTTTGTTGAATTGTTTTTTTATTAGTTATTGAATATTTTTTTTTATGCTCATGAAAGTAAAAAATGAAATATAGATTGGCTATTGGGGAATTGAGAGTGATGTGAGGGGGGGGAGGGGCCATAAGAGCTTCCACCTTCACGTGGTTGGCCCTGTTTAGTAGAGAATAATTTATTGGAGCGATTTAATCTTGGAGCAAACCTCCCTCGATCCAGTGTAGCAACAAAAAAGTCACTGTTGACTTAGTTGCTACTCTTTCGGATCGTGGGAGGCTTGTTCCAAGTTCATGCGACTCCAATAAATTGTTCTTGAAATGAAGAGGAGCTTATTCAGGTATGTTTTGACATTTTCAACATATATTCTAACATTATCATAAGAATGCATCTTAGAGTAAAAAATACTACATCAATTACTTGTATTTATTGTATAGATAATGATGGATTTTGATTGACTTGGCAGTGGAGGTACAAATCCTCTTGCATCATGAGCAATACAACTTGTCAACCAAGGTAATGTCCAGGATATTTTTGCTTGTGCACTTGACCAGGTTCCTAATGTCACATTTTGTAAGTTCCTTTACAATTCATAATTCAATATTAAGCTTTTTCATGATTATTATCTAGGTTTTTTGTATGTGTTTTTTCATCTATTTGATTGTAAGCAACTCTGCATGTTTCCTATTGTTCACTATGATTTCTCCCATTACCACTCCCAGGATGAATCTGACTTTATTGTTACATAGGTTAATTTATTGTTACTATGATTTCTCCATTTACGATTTCATAGGTTACATCATGTAAAGTTGTCAATCTCAGGTTGGTGATGAGCTTTAGTTCTCCATATTTGGGGCTTTTTTGATATTTTCTCCCTCATGTCATTCTTGCATCACCTCGTTGTTTGAGCATGCCAATTGTCTACCACTTGTACCAATTGGCACATGTCAATCTCTAAGTGGTGCCACATTTCACCTATTTCAGCCCACTTGACCACCTGAAAAACTCAAATCCACACACCATGTGTCTTTATCATGGAGTGCCACATGTCCTAGATATTTAGGCTGATAGGCCTTTTGTTATGAAAGAGATCAATTTTTTTCTTCAACACTTCTTATCTAGGCACGACACCTATTACTTGTTTAATCTGACGGTCACAGTCTCTCACGTTACCTTCTAGGTTTGACATACCACTGGTTTCTGGTATATTTCCATGGAATCGGTCTGAAAATACCAGCAACAATCCACACACCTGCAACTGTCGACAGACCTGCTGTTTTAGTAGCTGCATTTCTGCAACTACCAATACACCTGCCATTTTAGTTGCTGCATTTCGAAAAATTCCAATACACCTGCTGTATCATTCTCCTGGACTTTGTGTATGCATATTTTTCATATAATTTTATCATGAAGTTGGTTGTAGTTCTTTGACATGCCTTTGAATATTTTTGCAGGTTAGAAGACATTTCAGGCCAGAGCTATTGAATAGACTTGATGAGATAGTTGTATTTTATCCTCTTTCTTGTGATGAGCTCAGAAAATTTTCTATACTACATATGAAAGATGTAGCGATTCGTCTTGCAGAGAGAGGTGTTTCTTTAGGGGTTACAGATGCTGCTTTGGATCTTGTTCTTCAGGAAGCCTACGATTCTGTAAGTAATCACTTTGTTTTTCTTTCTTTCTTATTCAGAGTCTATCTTGCCAGGGGATGTGCCCGTTATGGTTTGTTATGAGACTGTTGTCAATTTCATCACCGTCCCTCATAATATGTTTTATTGTGTTTATAAATAATAAAAAATTATTACACCAAACAATAAACAATTAACTGTACTATGAGTAATATGATATCTTGAAATAATTCTCATTATAATTTCATAACCTCTGCTCTCACTTGGTGTTGTCTATATCACTAAGTGTGTCTTCTTTAAAATTATAGTTACAGCAGACAGTGAACAATCAACTGCACTGTGAGTGATATCTCGTAATAATTCTTATTATAATTTCCTAACCTCTACTCTCACTAGGTGTCTATATCACTAGGTGTATCTATTTTAAAATTATAGCTTTGATGGTGATACCTTGTGATTGATATTGCAGTTTGAAGCAGCTTTGGCTTTGCCTGTTACAACTTAAAAGTGGTTTTTAGCAATGGGAGTCATGTTTGTTAAGGTTCATACTAATATGAATATCTTGTAATTCTATATTCAGGATAAGAGAAGATGGCCTCTGCTTTGGGCAGTATGACAACAATTGCCACATCTACCTCATTGGGTAACAATGGAAAGGGGACGAAGTTGGGTGCAATGTTTGATAATTATGGCAGACAATTGTCTTCTCTTTCAGTTTTTTCACCCATTTCCTTTAATCGCTCAAGCAGAAGAGTGACTCTGAGATTACGCGACAGAGAGAAGGTAGTTAATACAAGAGCTATGGAAAAGGATTTGTACTTCAACAAGGATGGCTCAGTGACAAAAAAATTGCAGGTCAGAGAAAAAATTATGTTTAAAGGAAGGTCACATGCACGTGAAACTTCACTGCAGTGGATCTTTCCTTGTCCACTTATATTCGATTTTAATGTGTTATTTTAATTTTTCATGGAGGGTTGTTTTGGCATATGGTCTGGCATTCAATTGCACACTTACTGAAATCATTTTCAATTTGTCTTGCAGGCGGTGTGAACAAACTTTTTGATCTTGTTGGAGTCACCCTTGGGGCGAAGGGAAAAATGTTGTCTTGGAGAGCAAGCATGGTTCTCCGAAAATAGTTAATGATGGTGTGACGGTAGCTAAGGAGGTAATTTGTAGATGTGTGCTCTGGTTTTCTTTTTAACGTTGTATTAGTTCCCCCTCTTAAATGTCTTAGATTTGGTAGGCATAATTTGAAAACTAAAAGGTGAAAGGAAACATATTTGTTACCCAGTGGTCTACTTGGCCTATGGACTAGCCACATTAGAGTAATGCATAAGTCTTTTCACAAAAATAAAAGGAAAGGGTTATGGCTGAGTCAAATTTTATTGTTATTGACAGTGTAATGAAATGTATCTCAATGCTATGGTTTTGGCCTTTTTATTGGTTGAATTAGAGGACCCAGTTGAAAATATTGGGGCCAAGTTGGTAAGGCAAGCTGTGGAAAAGACAAATGATTTAGCTAGGGATGGAACCACAACATCTGTTGTTCTTGCACATGTTGGAATATTGAAAAATTCCAGAACAATGAATGGAGAATAAATCTCCCTTCTTTTAACACAGAGAAAATAAAAATTTCTTTGACAGGAGACAGAGTTTCAATACTTTGAAAAGAAACTTCTATTCCCTTCAATAACTCAAAAAAAAAATATTACACTTCTTCCTCACTGAGAGGGATTACAAAATTATGACTGCTACAAAACGCAGTGCATAAAACCAACTCACTGTCTGTTCAAAACAAACATACTCTGTCTCTAAAACACTTTGTTGTGTTTTTCACTTTCGCACTGCTGTGCATACACACTTAAAAAGTTACACTCGATCTTTCACTTTTTGCACACTGCTGCGTAATAAAAAATTTACATACTGTCTATAAAAAAAACTACCAAGATTTTTCGTCCTTTTTATTTTTATATGCCGTAACATATAAAACATATTATAATAAACCCTCTTTTAAAAAAAAAAAATTAAAACTAAATTCTATGGCCCACCTTTCATTTCGCATATGATATATATATAACATATGTTTAAAACATATGTATATATTAAAGCATACATAAAATTAAATTATCAAAACATTAAAGAACCCTTTCCGTCGGACTTCAAAAGTCTGAATAAATTGAATTTCAAACCAAATTCGCGTTCCAAAATGGGATGCTGACGTCTGCCTAATTTGTAACGCGAATTCTCAATCCAATGTGCCCTATAAAAAATTCGGGTCCAGTTTTCAGGTTTTCAGATTCCCTTCAGTTTCATGCAATCCAATATTAATGCTCCACGTGTCCTCCTTTTGAATTTACAAAACTGTCTGGTAAATTTATGTTTGTTTAATTTTTGGTTGGTGAATTGCGTTAATGCTGGTTGTTGTGTTTAAATACAATCCTGTACAGAAATATGGCTGCGGACGTCTACAAAAAAAACTTGCAGGAATTTTAAATGCTGAATAAAATTTCTGGATGGCGTGCAAGCAACCTCCAAAAAAAAAATGTTGCTGCTGCATCCGTCCTTCTGCTGCAACAGTTGAAGTTAAAATTCAACATCACAGGGTTTAATAAGTGAGGGTGTAAAGGTAACTTTTTGTCGATAGTACTGGATTAAGATCATCTATTCATTTTTGTAGGGTCTTATGGTGTTTGGTTTTTTAGTTTTGGGTTGGGCTTATTGAGTCTAAGACAGTTTTTGAGTTAAAAAATTGCTATCAGGTATTAAAAAAATTTTGGTTCTTTTGTCAAAATTTATGAGCTTGTTAGGAAATACAAAACTGACAATGGTTGTATCTTAAATTTGTGGAAAATAATTTGAAATGAAACCTTTTTGTTTAGGTTGTTGCGGCAGTGAAAACCCTGTTCAAATTACTATGGGCATTGACAAGACAATAAAGGCCCTTGTTTCGGAACTCAAAATTTTGTCAAAGGAGGTAAACGCTTGCCTTTTGAGTAGGCTGGTTTTCCTTTTTGCTGATGGTTTGGTGTATCTAATTGAATTAGTTGCCTAAGGTATTTTTGGTTGCAAACTCCTTTTCATTTTTCATACAGTATTAGCCTTGTGGAATACATTTGATTGTGTGGTATTGTTAGATCTACAACATTTGTAGTTTTTTAGTCTTATGGCCGAGGTGCACTTCTATTATGGAAATAGTTGATGCAATATTGTCATTTAATCCTTACTGCAGGGTAGCATGTTGAGAAGTTTCTTGTGAAACATTTGGTATTCAAAATGACACTTGATCCTATACAGTATCATGCACTTGACTTCAAAATTCATATTTAAAGTGTGCCAGACAATTCTTGCAAAATTTCAAATATTTATGTTGTTTTAAACCATTATCTTTTTCATGTATTGGATGCTGAAAATGTGAAAAATACTTTGGTATGAAACCAACTGGTGAATAATTTCCAGTAAAACAACCACTTCCAAGACATGATTTAGAAGTAGAACATATGTACCTATGAAGCATAGAAAGATATCCTTGATGCATTGTCAATGTTTGGCTAGGGTTACTTTTGGAGAAAATAACTCCTTATTCCTAGAATAGTGATTTTCAATACAAGTAAATTCCAGAGAAGAGAGATCATCGTGTGACAAAAAACTATTAACAAAAGTGAATAGGGAATGATTATTAATTATGGCATACTAAGTTGTCAGTGATTTTGACTATTTGTCTTTAACATGTACAAATGTTAAATTCCAAACTTACATCATCATGGTTTGGCATCATGAGCTTGAATAATTGTCCACCATGCTCATAATTTCATTGTTGTATTCATATCTATAAACAACGTTTCAAATAATAATAAAAAAGTTCTATAAGAAAAATCCAGACCTTCATGCTGCTGCTCCTTGTGAGACAAAGTCAAAATTGCATTACACAATCTGACACATAAGAATCTCCTATATCATACAATCATGTTTTTTCTACCCAAGATCATGATTCACCAATTAAAAGTGCTTTTGATCATATAATCTTGCAAGATGATGTTTCAGGTCATAATCATAAAATTCCTTTGCAAAATAGACAACTTAAAGATTTTTTCCAGTTTGCGGGAAGTAGATCTGTTTTCAAGTTCAAAATTGCAAAACCACCCAATATCAGAAATCTGTTCATGAAGGCCATGTTCCCAGTTTTAAATTTCTGTGTTTTTGCATACCTTGATGATGTCACTATCTATTTCAAGAATTACCAAGAGTACATACATTACCTAAAGAAAGCATACAGTAAGGAAAGGAGTGGAAATCAGATATTCAGAGAGGTACAGAGGGAGGATACTGGGCTGTTTAGAGATTCTTGCATGAATCCCTATGTCATGTTAGAGAAAGAAAATTTCCCAAATTTTTCTTTTCAGGAGTTAAGTGGGCCAAGGGTGAGAGGAGATCCTTACGAGGATAAGATGCTGAAATTCCGTCATTTCCAAGATTTTTGAGTTTGAAACACTTTCAGTCATTGTACATACCATTGTTTGAAATATTAAAAAAATAGAAAAGTAAAAAACAGTAAAAGATAGGAAAGTCAAAAACAGTAAAAAAGCAGAAAAGAGGGCAAGTGAAGATAGAACAAAGGCCCCATGTTCCAAAAAATAGTCTTTCGGAAAGCGAGCAAGTCTAAATGCCGCTACTAGTACTTCAATGTCTTGTTCAGTTATCTAGCCTAATCATAGCTGAGCATGTTTAAATTTATTTGTTGATAAGTTAGTGAGTGCCAAGATAGTCAACATTGTGTAAGATTGACTTATCACAGAGCTTAGATTAGGGAGAGATTATGGTTCCACATGCCTAAAACAGAACCAAAGAGAGAAGCGAGGGATGAAAAACACATTGTACATCTTAACCCCGCTTGTCTAGTTTCCTTTTATTGCAGAATAACATTTGTGTGCAGCTTGTCTTTATGCCGCAAATGCATGACAAATCAGACTGCCTAATCCTGATTTGATCATTTTTGAATTTCATGTTGTAGATTAGAGAATGAAATCTTGTCAAACTGCTTAATCTTGACAGTCGATCTAGTTTCAGGTAGAGAAATGAAGGAGTTCATCAGCTTAATCTGAACTCCCGGCAGATATAAGAGTAGAAATAGATAGTTTCATTTTGCAAAAAGAAAAAATATGCATTGTCAAAAGGCTACTAGTTCAAATGCGCCAAAGAGAAGAAAAAATGTTAGGAAAGATAGTGGGGTAGGTAGAAGTATCATTGATGTTAACCATGCTGTCATTTTTCAGAAATAACATCAAGAGAAGGGTAAATTTTGCGCCAATGGATAAGGCACTGGTCTTCATAAGCCTAAAACCTGAATTCTGGACACCTCCTGACGAGGAGCTGCCCTCCCCAAATGGAGCCACTGTTAGCCATCAGTATTTTTTACATGTTAGTGATGACTATATCTATAGCTGAGTTTTCTAGAAACTAATTTCCTTATGTCAATATGTCATCCAGAAAACCCTCCTAAAACTTTTTTCGCCCTTCTACCTGTTCAATCCACCCATGTCAAAATCAAAACCTCATTATCACAACCCTATCTAGCTTCAGCCTTATTGGTCTGCCCATCAGCTTTAAAAAGGAAAATCCACATCTGTTTCAAAAGTCTCCCCTATTTTAGGAAGTGGCGCATTAAGACATTTTCACCCTTGGCAATCATCAAAAAGCCAAAAAGCCTTCATCTGCAACAGACCTACCATGACTGACCTCTTACTTTGCAAAATAATTTGACAAGCAACCCTAAGTCGCGCCACTCATATCCCCTAGATCTCAGCACTGCAAAAACCCCAATCTCAAGCTGACTATTAGGTTTTTCACAGTGTTCTATGGTTTCTACAAAGGCAGGAAATATAACTTCATCTCATGGAGAAAATGTTTGAATTTACAGTTAGAGGAACAGCTGCTTCTAAATGTAACTTGAGCCTGAGATATTGCCTGCAAAACAGAAAGCTACTCATCCAGACTTTACAGCCCTTTCCAGCATGAAAATCACAGTAAGGAAGGGACACCACTGTCTCAGCAAACTGGTGAATGGTCATGGCCCAGAACCTCCTTCATTTACAAGCAGAGGGTTAGGGCGCCTCCTTCATCCACAAGAAGAGGGCGCTGGCGAGTATTGACTTTGAAGATTGCAACAATCCAGGTTTGCCTTGAACTGAACAAGTGAAGCAGAGACTTCAGGTTTTATGAATGTGATTGATGATCATAACAGCAATACAGTTGAAATATGCTAGCTCAAAGGAAAGGAAAGTCTGGTCTGATAAAGAAGGTCATCTGAAGCTTTCAAGTCATGTGAATTGTTGAACTTTAGAAAGCATGTCATCAGTAAACATTCCAATCTTAAGCAGCCTGTTTTCCACAGGATCAAATGGAATAGATGCTGACAACAAATGCCATTACACAGGCAGAAAGAAAGTTCTTAGTTTCTCAAAAGAAACTGACCTCCATAGTCACAGAAGCTATTTGTCAAGTAATCTGTCATGAGATGACCAAACCAAGTGATGATATTCCAGTCACCCTTAGAGCAGTGCAGAGAAACAGTGTCACTGTGGCTAGGGTTTCTTCTGAAATACAGTGATGCGTGCAAGTAAAGATGCTAAGATTGATGTTTTTCAAGTGGTTTACTTACCATCACATCCTGAGAAAAGCTGTGTCAAACAGAGTTGTCAAAACACCTTCAGATACCTTACCTGATGAAGAGCCTCCTCCATGTATGCACGCATGCTGCCATGCCATTGCGCTGTTGGTGTGTGTGTGTGGGGGGGGGTAACAGGCGAGGATGCAAAGGTATTGTTTTCCCTATTCAAAGAGCTGTCTGTCAGACTGTACCTGTAATGGAAAAGAGAAAATATTGAATATATGTATGCTGTTGATACCAATAAGGGGGCAGTTTCCTTGAGAGAAAGGATCAAGCAACAAAACAATATCACATGCCAAAGGTCCAAAGAAGCGCTTTTCAAGAAGTGGTGTTCAAAGTTTTCAAATGTTTCTAGCGCATTATGAATGGTCTTTCCTTGATAAAAATCGCCAAGAGGGGAAAACAGTGAACATAGTCTACCTATGAAATGGTTCTATTGACAAAAAGGGGTCAACACACTGGTCAAAGCAAAATAATGACTGTGTATCAAAGAGCCCTGTTTTCCTGTTTTACAAGCTTATCTGTTCAGAAGAAAAAGGCAAATGGGTATACAATCTTATGAATAGGCAGAAGAAGTTTGTTTTGATAATTTGTCACTATTCACATGTCTTAAAACAAACACAGTTGTCATCATTCCAAAGGGAAGATGTAGCACAGAAATACATGGAAAGGGAACCAGCAGACAAGGCTTTTTAAATTCTGTCACCAAGAAGATATCCCCTTTTGAGTTATTGTTCACTATGTTCCAAAGGTCATTCAGCATATGATCATTGTTGGATAGTTTAAAAAGAAGAAGCACAACCTTTATTATTTAAAGGAACAGGGGTATTATATACTACACCTACAGGCAGGGATTTGAACACCTACTGTAGGTAAAGGATGAAGAAACTGCCGAAGACCAAGAGCTGTCAGAGAAAATTGACAAACTACCTGTATTATTAAAACACAGTAGCAGAAGAGATGTAGAAATTGTTGAGTTGTTTGTCAAGGTTTAAAGCTCGGGGTCAGAGTCATTGTTCCAGTTTATATATTCAAAATGACAAACCCACTGTTTTAAAAACAAAACAGAGTTGAAAACCAACATTCCTTTTCCAAGTTTAAGACCGTTAAGATTTGTTTTAAATTGATATAAGAAAGTAAGGTTGAGGGAGATATTTTCAATTTCAAAACTGAAAACCAGACCCCGTGCCTCCCTAGCACCAAAACAACAATTTTCGGGTCAATTTGCAGAGCCGAGCACCGTTTGAAGCCGAGCGACGCGCCTGTGTTAGCGCGCGACGCGCCTGACGTGAGTTTTACACGGGCCACCTTCGTCGGTGCGACGCGCCTGTACAGGCCGCCCGACCACCCGACAGGCCGACCCAACAGGTGGCGTATGAGCGACGTGCTGGTGTCAAAAGAGTGCCGCGCAAGTTTTAAAGGTTTGCAATGCTACTCTGGCCCTGCACGAAGATTTATCATCTAGTTTAAAGGTATTTTCACATATTCCCCCATCGATTTCAAGGTTTTTGCTAAGTGACAAGAAGGTTTAAAACTTCTGACCTTGTAATTATAGCTAAGAACAGTGTTTTCCACACAGTAAGAAGGGTTGGAATATGATAAAAAGCTGACCGGGTTATTCAAAGAAAAACACCTCGAGGCTACAGGGGAAAACTGATGATTGACTGTTTTATGTTGTTCAAAACCTATTTGGCAAGTGCTATTCATCCTAGCAGAAGTTTTCACAATATCACCAGAGGGCTGCATTCATAAGAGACCATTTATTGTTTTAAAAAGAGAAAACTCATGTAACCTCTGTCTAAAAGCTCTACAGTCTTCTAAAAACTCTGTCATTTTTACTCCAGACCTGTATGTTTACTGTCTAGACATATTTATGATGGTTTGTAATAGATGCGAGATCGGTGGAAAGTTGGCATACTTATACAAGGCAGAGTTGTAAACAACTGGAATTCTCCTTGAGCAGGAAGTAAAGTGTATTGGTGGACATCTAAAGGTTTCAAGAACAGGGTAATCAAAGCACTTATCACAACAAGCCCCTTCTAGCAATCTGCCCCTCTTTCACTGTATTTTTTCAGTACTGTAAAATTTGTTGAACAGAGATTTTCCAAAGGTGCAAGGCCACTTTCTAAAGGACAGGTTCTTGATGATTAAATTTTAACATTTGAGACAGAGGTTCACATGTGGTGGTTGATCTTTTGAAATCACAAATAAAGGGTGTGTTTCCTAAAGCACTGTGCATTGATTTTACACCTAACCTGGGTCTGCCTTTTCTTTTCACTATATTGTATCATTTTGAAGAATTGTTGACAGAGATATTCTGAAGGTGAGGTCCACTTTCTAAAGGACAGGTGGTTGATGCTTGAGTTTTACATTGAAGACAGAGATGTAGCTATGATTATTAACCTCTGAAAAACTCACCAGGAGTAGTGATTTTTCAAAACTGTGCACAAAGAATTGACACAGGAGTTTGTCTCATCTTTACACATGATACCATATTAAAAAGTTTGCCTGGCTGAAGTGCATCCAGAGTTGAAGGGCTGTTTTTAAGGAGTACAGAGGTGGTTGATTCAAAGAAACATTGTTGCAATCTATCCTAACCACATTGTCTAATCTGTCCAAACAGTCTAGTGACTAGTTTCAATCCAGCAGAACATTTTTCATACAGTCAAGGCAGTTTGCCTCTTTTAAAGCTCGTTCAAGTCAGAATGCCTCCGAAGCAAGATCACAGGAGCGGTCCACATAAGAGATATGAGCCTATCTCCATAGAAGAAATCAATTCTCACCCATCTGTGCTTTTCAATTTCCATGAAGTAGGCTATCTTGATTTCTGCCAGAGGATAGAAGAAGTCAAGAGTTTTTCGCCACTAACACATTTGTGTGCTTTGAGATTCAAGGACAAACACTTCCAATTGGCGGGTCTTGATTTCAAAATTTCTCCAAGGTATGTATCCAAGGCTACCAAGATCCCGTATCATGGTGAAAAGTGGTTTAAACAAGCTCATCTTGATCTAGAGGATTATAAACCTTTCATCAAACTTGAACATAGGGAAACCATCACTGCTATTTTCCCTTTTTCCTATCTTCTTGACAGTTATGCTCCACTGATGAAAGCCATAATGAGATATTTCACTTGTGAAGGGAGGTTTAACCAAATTTATGCCTATCATGTCTGCTTGTTGATGCATTTTACCAGAAGCAGGCAGCTAAACCTTCCATACTTTTTGTCCAAAAGCATAGAGAAAATGGCAGCTACTGTCCAAAAGAAGGCTCCACCTCAGCAAATCCCTTCTCTCTTTCATCATTCCTTAATCAAGATTATCTTCTTACACCAGCTGGAGAAGAAAGGGGTTTCATGGGATTCCTTCATCAGCCATGCAGATTTCGCCACTGTCCCTCCTGTTCATGTGTCTCCTACTCAGCCTGTCCATCGCCCAGTGCCTTTGTCTAGTAGGCCTACCCCTAAAAAACTCAAAATGACCACTGGGCAGCCAAGTCAACAGGGAGAAGGAGAGGGCAGTGAACCACAGGGAGAAGGAGAAGGCAGTGAACAGCAGCAGATACAGGATGAAGGCCAGCAGCAGGCAGATGATGAAGGACAACAGATACAAAGTGAAGAGCAGCCACAGGTACACATTGATGAGCAGCATTTGGATGTTGAGGGATAGCAGCAGACATTTGATGAAGCACAGCAAGTTGGGCAAGAAATTGAAGCACCTTTTGAGCCACAAACTGGACAAGATATTGAGGAAGAACAGCATGCTAAAGCTGCCATCCAAACAGTGACCAAGACTGTTCCTAGCAAGAGGAAATTGCCCAAAAGGACACCTTCTAGCTTGCCAAGGAGGAAAAGCGCCAGATTGGCTTTCAAAGGCAAAAGTAAAATTGGAGAAAGTACAAAGCATGGGGGTGAATTAACTATTATCCCTATCCAAAGCGATGATAGTGACAATGAGGCCCGCCTCCTTGAAAACCTCCTCATTCACAAAGAGGGGCAAATTGAGGTGTTACAAGAATACCTTCAAAGGGCGAGGAATTTCAACCACTTCTTGGAGGTTGAAAACAAACAAATGAAGTTTCATGCAGCTATTCATGAGGCAAGGGCAATCAAGTATAAGAAAGAGGCAGAAAAGGCGCAAGTAAGAATTGAAGAGCTCATTGGCGAGTTTGATGATGAAGAGGGGGAAGATCAGCCTAGGCGGAAGAGGCCTAGGACCATCGGGCTTAAAAGAGCCTTGGAAAAACAAAGAGCAGAAGAACAAGCTCATTTCGAAGCCTTTCCTCTCGCTGCCCTCCTTGAGAAAGAAATTGAGGAAAACAAAGAAGCATGGCTTGAGAGAGCTAACCAGCATTTGGAAACCAAGCTTGAGAGGGCGAACAGGGATCTTGAGCTACAAAGAAAGAGGACTCTTCACTTTCAGAAGCTAAATCAGTTTGCCAGGCGAAAATTAAAGGTAGCACAAGAGAAATTGAAGAAGTTGAAAGGGAAGCGCCTAGCACGGAAGGAAGGGAAAAGCATATCAGCCCTTGATATTTTGGCCTCAGCTTTGGAGCATGTTGCTATGGACCCTTGAGGGTCATGCATGCCAATTTTGGGCCTGTTTCGGCAACTTTTTGTTTTTTGGCATTTTTTGGGTTTTTGGCCAAAAACTCATAAATTCGCCATTTCAGTTTGATGAATTTTCAAGGGAGGAGGATGATACCGATGGATGCCATAATTCCATGAGCAGG
Organism: Pinus albicaulis; assembly: GCA_034641835.2. Classification (NCBI taxonomy): domain Eukaryota; kingdom Viridiplantae; phylum Streptophyta; class Pinopsida; order Pinales; family Pinaceae; genus Pinus; species Pinus albicaulis. The sequence goes on from CM076573.1 coordinate 295,359,806, forward strand.
TCTCTAGCGATTTTCAGGGCATTTGAAGATCATTCGCCCCCTCAAATTGGCGAAAAACACCCTCATTTTGCACATTCTACCCGCCATATCAGCAGTCTGCTATTTTCTGGGTTTTTTCACACAGGTACAGTTTTGGATGACTTCCGGACCTCGGATTGAGTTGGTTCCAGTTGCGCCGGAAAGTAGACACAGAGAGCTTTCCAGCAAGCCCTCATGAGCCCCATTTCGACATCGGGAAGGCTGCCATTTGCATCCAGCAAGTCAGGGGACCTTTTTCAGGCATAAATATAAAGTATTTTTGTAATTTTTGAACTCCAAAAATCTGCTTTTCCCAAATGTGCGTTAAGTTATTTTTATCATTGGGAAATGATGTAAAGTCAATATAATTTCCGTTTTTAGCAGTTTTTTAGATATTTTGTGGGATATTTTGTGCCTTGGGCTTTGCAAAGCCTCAAGGACAAGTTTAGATATTTTGACTTGGCCAATGGGATAGCTAGTTGCTCCATGAGGTTTTCCTTCCTCAAGCCTATTTCTTCCATGGTTCTCATTGTAAATCAGAGGCTGAACTTGAGAGAAGAATGAATACATTGGTCATATGAGCTTTGAAGAATACACTTGAGTTATGATTTTTGGACTACCTCTTGGATGCTTTTGAGGAATGATGAAGGATTGTTGATGGATTCCTTGACATGGTAGAATGGTATAGTGCTTCTTAATGTGTTTTGTCTTCTAGTTTTCATTCATACTACATATTTCTTGCTGCTATAGATCAGTAAAGATTGATTTTGAGATATGCCCATGGAGGCACCTCAAAATCCCCGAATCTTCATAGCTTGATGTTTTCCTCTCCCTTAGTTATGCTAAAGAATTCTTAGCTGCTCTTTAGTAACTTAAGGTATTGTTGCTAAGTTTTATTCATAAGTTCTATGTATGTTGAGTAGGATGTATGGTTTTCCCTACCTACCTATCAGCTGCCCATAGTTCTGTCCATAAAACTTTCTCTTTGACTGATTTGTTGATCATTTTGTTGAACCAAGGAGGCCTAGTCCCGATCTAGCCCTTTGCCTAAAACTATGAAAACTTATTTGTCCAAGTGCCTAATGACTTAGAGACTATGTTTAGGCGTTCCGGCATAGTTTATGAGTTGTTAGTTTGTCTTATATGTTTTCCCCAAAGTCTGATAGCCATTTCCCGAAGTTAGGGGGTCTTATACCTCTATGTATGGCTGGAATGTTTGATTTCTATGTATTAATTAGCTCATAGTTGCATTTAGCATGATTAATGGCTTGCTATAACATGTTTATGTCTGCTATCAACTAGTTACACTTGAAATCCCTTGTCTTTCACCAACTTATTGTCCATTTAATCCATTTTTCCCAAAGATCCCTTCTACCGTGAATCAAATCGGCCCTACAGCAGCTTTACATCATCACTTCATAGCCTCCTTGACCTGTTTGACCCCATAGCCCAATTTATTTGCATCTTGTTATCCAGTTTATGTATTTGATCAGTTTCATCCCTCACAAACTTAAAAAGTAAAAAAACCAAAAACACACTTCATAACTAGCCTAATATCAGAACATCACAAGTAAACACACCGACATCTTCTACACATATAGAGAGAGCCGTCTCTGAGTCCAGGAAGGCTAGGTCCTTGGGCTCCAAAGCTTGGTTTGATGTTACATCGTCATTTGGCTATCCAATCGGCCAAATCACGGGACCCTAACAAACACTTTTGACCATTAATGAATCATGTCTACATGTCTCTTGTTGCCAAATATTACACCATATGTATTCAATTCTCCAGTTGTGCAGAATATAAAATTTGAACAATGCAAAAAGTTAAGATTAAACCTCCACTACAAAAGCAACACAGTTTCGTAGTGCTTTTCATAGCACAGTGTTTAGCTCCCTTTCTAATCTTCTTTTGGTCTATTTTCTTCAGGGAAGCCTTAATTTTCCATTAACACACTTCCACCTGCAATTTCAAAACAAAGTTCACCAAAATTCCCTCAAAATTTGATATGAAAATATGATAAAAGACTGCTTCAGCAGTTTCGTAGCGCATTTCATCAGATTTGCACTATATGCGCTACGAAACTCCTGTGTAAGCAGTTTTTCCAAAACTGTCTTCAAAATTTATACTTTGGTGATACTTAAACTTTAAGGGTATTGGTATTATTTAAAAAACACAACAATATGACTCTGAAAACATAATCTTCATCAAAATTTACCTCCATTTTGATCAGAGATTGTCTTGTGGATTTATCATTTTATTTCACTGCCTTTTTAACTTTTCTTGAGACCTTGTCAATTGTATCTCTAGATCTTCCACCTGTCTTCTTAACCTTATGTTTCTAGCTCTCAAATGAGTGTTGATCACTCTTACAAACTTTTCCTCCTAAATGGTTGGGATTGTCAATGTGAAGAATTGTTTTTCACTGCTTGGTATTTTTGATTTGGAGACTATTTGACCTTCCAAAATAGCTTTCATCATATTAAATTCTGTTTTCTCAATGACATGTTTTTTGGCTCTTTTCTTCAACTTAGTAATCTCATGGTTTGATAATCTTAACTCCTCCTCCAGGGTTTTATACTTGGTCATTTCTTCTTGTGCTGTGATTACTCTGTTTTCTGCATGTTCTGCTATAGGTGAGGAAAGATCAACTGTCTCTTCAAGAAAAATAGTTGCTTCATTGGTTTCTTCAACTTCTGCATTAAGTTCCTTAATCCTTTTAGAATGTCTAGTTACAGGCTTCCTAGCTTGGAAAACAAATGCTGCATCTTCACCCTTAAACTCCAGCTTCTTTGCTGATTTCACCTTTTTCTATTTTCTTTCATTTATTCCTACGAAATCAGCATGCACTATAGGTGATTCTTCTATGTATATTGCATGCAATATGTCATCTAAGTTTCCTTTCAATCTTAGGTTGTCACTTGATCCTAAAGCTACTGTCTTTCCTTTTTATGTTGCAGCTTGGCTCCTTTTAATTCTCTGAACTATTTTCTTACCAGTTGTTTGTTTTTGTTTAGCTTCCTTGGTACTTTGTAACCCTTGTTTTTCAGGTGAAGGAGTTTCTGTAACAATCACTGGTGTTCTTTCTACCTTATCTTTCACTTGTTTCCTTGGCTTCAATTTCACAAACCTCCTTGTCCTTATATCTACTGGTTGACTGGGTTCTGCTAATGGTGATGGATTTTCCTTTGCCTTAGGGTTTTTAGCTGGGGTTAGATATTCCATTTCAAATCCACTTATAAAAAGAAAAGAAGACCGGTCCATACTAATCTTCTGGAGCTCATTCAAAACCAAGAGTTTAATTAAACCATGGTGAAACATAGATGTTTCACAACCCTCGAATTTTACTTGAACTTTATCAGCCATTTTGGCAATGCTTCTATATAGGAAAAATGGTAAATCAAGTGATATCATACCTATGAAATGTAATAGGATTTTGAAATGATAGGTGTAGACTTTGTGGTACCTGCCTTCGCATGTGAAATATCTTTGGATGTTGAACAATAGTTTGGCAGAGCTATCCTTAATACAATTTCTGGGAACTGTATTGCTCAGGTCCATCTTTGCATATTCTAGCTTCATAAATATCTTGCATGCCTCCATATCGAATCTAAAATCATTAAACCAAGTTTCATGTCCTCTAGGTATTTCAGTCACTAGAGCTATGGTTTTAGGTGTCACTGACATGTTTAACATTCCAACATTTTTATTTGTCTTACTGAAATGTAATGCAAACTCTTTGGATACCTGAGTATGTCCACCTTACAACTTTTCATAGAACTTTAAAAAACCTTCTTTACTGAAAGCATCCATGACTGTTTGATCTTCAACTAAAAATTTTGTGCTTTCAGGTTCAGATCCCAACCAATGTCCGCCTCTGTGGTTCTTTTTCTCCTCAGCCATGCTTGTTTTAGAAAAAACCCTGTTGGCTTCCTTCGGAATTTATAAAACAACCTCTCTTGATTTAATTTGGCAGCCTCGCTTGAGAAAAAGGAACAACCTCACTTGATTATGTATGAAAATAGCCTTGGTATAGAACAACCACAAGCTTAACTCTAATACTTTAGAGTTCGAAACAGAGATGTTTCACAGTTTAGTATGAGAAAATGTACACTGGAATGATTGAAGCAGATAACACTTTTCGAATTTGAAATCCCATTTTCCAATATGAAACCCCTACTATGATAATAATGGATATGAATGGTTAAGTACTTCGAATATGACCTCTAACTGACTCACCATGATGTTACCCTATCATTACCTAACTAATTTCTGTTAAATTTTGGGTTTTTGACATGAACTTTTAAGAATCTGCACTTTCATAGTGCACATACTGAATTTTTCACACTTTGCGCTACGAAAGTAGCAGCGATTTCGTAGCGCAAAATCCATTTTCTAAACTAACCCATCCTAGTACTACTCTAGCCCAAGCGCGCTTAACTGCGGAGTTCTAATGGGATTCGATGCAATAACGCTGGTATGATCGCACCCGCAATGATCTCCCCTCCTGCCCCTCTTCAAGGGAGACTGCCAAGCCACAGGGAGGGTGCACGATCCCTCCATGGCCCTCGATCCAACACGATGTTTTCTCCCCTCCCGCTGCAGCCTCTTCCTTGATCTAGCAGCGCCTGAAGCAGAGGAAGCAGAAGAAGAAGGGAAAAAGGCATAAGTTATGTGGCCATCGGCAGCACTGCGTAGAGCTCACCCGTGGCTTTCTGACGATGTTCCACATCCAAGACACCCACTCAGCAATTCCGCCCTCGAGCTATTCCACCGCTACTTCGCCGCCCACCCTAAAAGGTCCTCACGACAATAGAGAGAGTGTAAGTATGGATCATTCATGCAGCTCCGCGAAAAAAAAAAGAAAAAAAGAAAAAAAAGGGACAACGTGCAACACTAGAACTTCCCATCCCAGTACTACTCTAGCCCAAGCGCGCTTAACTACAGAGTTCTGATGGGATCCAGTGCATTAACGCTGGTATGATCGCACCCGCAAGGCTCTCGCCCACTCCCTCTCTTCAACAGAGCACAAAAAAGGGGGAGGGTGCAACACTAGGACTTCCCGAGAGGGCACCCATACCAGTACTACTCTAGCCCAAGCGCGCTTAACTGCGGAGTTCTGATGGGATCCGGTGCATTAACGCTAGTATGATCGCACCCGCAAGGATCTCACCCACTCTTCCTCTTCATTGGAGCACAAAAAAGGGGGAGGGTGCAACACTAGGACTTCCGGGGAGGTCACCCATCCCAGTACTACTCTAGCCCAAGCGCGCTTAACTGTGGAGTTCTGATGGGATCCAATGCATTAACGCTAGTATGATCGCACCCGCAAGGATCTCGCCCACTCCCCCTCTTCAACGACGTGCTTAACTGCGGAGTTCTGATGGGATCCGGTGCATTAACGTTGGTATGATCACACCCAAAAGGATCTCACCTGCTCCCCCTCTTAAACGGAGCACAAAAAAGGGGGACGGTACAACACTATGACTTCCCAGGAGGTCACCCATCGCAGTACTACTCTAGCTCAAGTGCGCTTAACTGCGGAGTTCTAAGGGGATTCGGTGCATTAACGCTAGTATGATCGCACCCGCAAGAATGTCCCCTCATCCCCCTCTTCAAGGGAGACTACCGAGCCATGGGGAGGGCGCGTGACCCCTCCATGGCCCTTGATCTAACATGATGTTTTCTCCCCTCCCGTCGCGGCCTCTTTGCTGATCTGGCAGCACCTAAACTAGAGGAAGCAAAAGAAGAAGGAAAAAAGACGTAAGTTCTGTGGCCACCGGTGGCGCTATGTAGAGCTCGCCCATGGCTTTCTAGTGATGTTCCACATCCAAGACACCCACTCGGCACGTCCGCCCCTGGGCTAGTCCACCGCTACTCCGTCGCCCACCCTAAAAGGGCCCCGCGACAACCAAGAGAGCGTAAGTATGGATCATTCATGCAGCTCCGCCAAAAAAAGAAAAAAAAAGGGACAACGTGCAACCCTAGGACTTCCCGGGAGGTCACCCATTCCATTACTACTCTAGCCCAAGTGCGCTTAACTATGGAGTTCTGATGGGATCCGTTGCATTAATGCTGGTATGATCGCATCCGCAAGGATCTTGCCCGCTCCCCCTCTTCAACAGAGCACAAAAAGGGGGAGGGAGCAACACTAGGACTTCTCGGGAGGTCACCCATCCCAGTACTACTCTAGCCCAAGCGCACTTAACTGCGGAGTTCTGATGGGATCCAGTGCATTAACGCTGGTATGATCACACCCGCAAGAATCTCGCCCAATCCCCCTCTTTAATGGAGCACAAAAAAGGGCGAGGGTGCAACACTTTGACTTCCCAAGAGGTCACCCATCACAGTACTACTCTAGCCCAAGTGTGCTTAACTGCAGAGTTTTGATGGGATCCAGTGCATTAACGCTAGTATGATCGCATCCGCAAGGATCTCGCCTGCTCCCCATCTTCAATGGAGCACAAAAAAGGGGGAGGGTGCAACACTGGGACTTCCCGGGAGTTTGCCCATCCTAGTAGTACTCTAGCCCAAGTGCGATTAACTACAGAGTTCTGATGGGATCCAGTGCTTTAACACTAGTATGATTGCACCTGCAAGAATCTCTCCCATCCCAGTACTAATATAGCCCAAGCACGCTTAACTGCAGAGTTTTGATGGGATCTGGTGCATTAACGCTAGTATGAGCGCATCTGCAAGGATCTCGCCCGCTCCCCATCTTCAACGGAGCACAAAAAAGGGGGAGGGTGCAACACTAGGACTTCTTGGGAGTTTTCCCATCCCAGTAGTACTCTAGCCCAAGTGCACTTAACTGCAGAGTTCTGATGGGATCTAGTGCTTTAACGCTAGTCTGATCGCACCTGCAAGAATCTCTCCTCCTCCCCCTCTTCAAGGGAGACCGCCGAGCCACAGGGAGGGCGTGTGACCCCTCCATGGCCCTCGATCTAACACAATGCTTTCTCCCCTCCCACCACGACCTCTTCCCTAATCTGGTAGGACCTGAACCAGAGGAAGTAGAAGAAGAAGGAAAAAGGGGGTAAGTTTCGTGGCCATCGGTGACGCTGCGTAGAGCTCACTCGTGGCTTTCTGGCGATGTTCCGCATCCAAGACACCCACTTGACAATTCCGCCCCTGGGCTAGTCCACTGCTACTCTGCCGCCCACCCTAAAAGGGCGCCACAACAACCGAGAGAGCATAAGTACAGATCATTCATGCAGCTCCGCGAAAAAAGAAAAAGAAAAAAAAGAGACAGCGTGCAACACTAGGACTTTCTGGAAGGTCCTGGAAGGTCACCCATCCTAGTACTACTCTAGCCCAAGTGCGCTTAACTACGGAGTTCGTATGGGATCCGGTGCATTAATGCTAGTATGATCTCACCCGCAAGGATCTCACCCGCTCCCCCTCTTCAATGGAGCACAAAAAAGGGGGAGGGTGCAACAGTAGGACTTCCCAAGAGGTTACCCATCCTAGTGCTACTCTAACCCAAGCGCGCTTAACTGCGGAGTTCTGATGGGATATGGTGCATTAACGCTAGTATGATTGCACTCGCAAGGATCTCGCCCTCTCCTCTTCTTCAACGGAGCACAAAAAAGGGGGAGGGTGCAACACTAGGACTTTCTGGGAGGTCACCCATCCCAGTACTACTCTAGCCCAAGCATGCTTAGCTACGGAGTTCTGATGGGATCCGGTGCATTAACGCTGGTATGATCGCACCCGCAAGTATCTCACTCGCTCCTCCTCTTCAATGGAGCACAAAAAAGGGGGGAGGGTGCAACACTAGGACTTCTTGGGAGGTCACCCATCCCAGTACTACTCTAGCCGAAGCGCAATTAACTGCGGAGTTCTGATGGGATCTGGTGCATTAACGCTGGTATGATCGCACCTACAAGGATCTCGCCCGCTCCCCCTCTTCAACGGAGCACAAAAAAGGGGGAGGGTGCAACACTAGGACTTCCTGGGAGGTTACCCATTCCGGTACTACTCTAGCCCAAGCACGCTTAATTGCAGAGTTCTGATGGGATCCGGTGCATTAACGCTGGTATGATCGCACCCGCAAGAATCTCCCCTCCTCCCCATCTTCAAGGGAGACCACCGAGCCACAGTGAGGGCGTGCGACCCCTACATGGCCCTCGATCTGACACAATGTTTTCTCCCCTCCCGCCGTGACCTATTTTCTGATCTGGCAGCGCCTGAACCAGAAGAAGCAGAAGAAGGAAAAAAGTCGTAAGTTTCGTGGCCACCGGCGGCGCTACGTAGAGCTCGCTTGTGGCTTTCCGGCGATGTTCAGCATCCAAGACACCCACTCGGCACTTCCGCCCCCGGGCTAGTCCACCGCTACTCTGCCGCCCACCCTAAAGGGCCCCCCGAAAACCGAGAGGGCATGAGTACGGATCATTCATGCAGCTCCGCGAAAAAAAAGAAAAAAGAAGAAAAAAAAGGGATAGCATGCAAAACTAGGACTTCCCAGGAGGTCACCCATCCCAGTACTACTCTAGCCCAAGCACCCTTAACTACGGAGTTTTGATTGGATCTGGAGCATTAATGCTGGTATGATCGCACCCGCAAGTATCTCACCCGCTCCCCCTCTTCAATGGAGCTCAAAAAAGGGGGAGGGTGCAACACTAGGACTTCTTGGGAGGTCACCCATCCCAGTACTACTCTAGCCAAACCACACTTAACTGTAGAGTTCTGATGGGATCCGGTGCATTAACGCTAGTATGATTGCACCCGCAAGGATCTCGCCCGATCCCCCTCTTCAACGAAGCACAAAAAAGGGGGAAGGTACAACACTAGGACTTCCCGATAGGTCACCCATCCCAGTACTACTCTAGCCCAAGCGCGCTTAACTGTGGAGTTCTGATGGGATCCGGTGCATTAATACTTGTATGATCAAACGCGCAAGGATCTTGCCCACTCCACCTCTTCAACAAAGCAGAAAAAAGAGGGGAAGGTGCAACACTAGTACTTCCCAGGAGGTCACCCATCCCAGTACTACTCTAGCCCAAGTGCGCTTAACTGCGGAGTTCTGATGGGATTCGGTGCATTAACGCTGGTATGATCACACCCGCAAGGATCTCGCCCGCTCGCCCTCTTCAACGAATCATAAAAAAGAGGGGAAGATGCAACATTAGGACTTCCCGAGAGGTCACCCATCCTAGTACTACTCTAGCCCAAACACGCTTAACTGTGGAGTTCTGATGGTAACCGGTGCATTAACGCTGGTATGATCGCACCTGCAAGGATCTCGCTTACTCCCCCTCTTAAACAAAGCACAAAAAAAGGGGAGGGTGCAACACTAAGACTTCCCGGGAGGTCACCCATCCCAGTACTACTCTATCCCAAGCGCGCTTAACTGCGGAGTTCTAATCGGATCTGGTGCATTAACGCTAGTATGATCGCACATGCAAGAATATCCCCTCCTCCCCCTCTTCAAGGGAGATCCCCGAGCCACAGGGAGGGCGTGTGACCCTTCCATGGCCCTCGATCTGACACGATGATTTCTCCCCTCCCACTGTGGCCTCTTTCCTGATCTAGTAGCGCTTGAACCAGAGGAAGAAAAAGAAGAAGGAAAAAAGGCGTAAGTTACATGGCCACCGGCGGCGTTGCGTAGAGCTCGCCCATGGCTTTTCAACGATGTTTCGCCTCCAAGATGTTAGCCATTGATAAATTTTGTTATACCAAGAGGTGGCTAGACTTTGTCTTCAAAACTTCAAGAGACAGTTCCCTTTGAAATCCTATCATCTTTTGAAGTTTTTATGATGATTATTATTCCTTGAGTTAATCTTCACTGCTGTTTCCTCTTTATCCTAAAAAGCCTGCTGTTCACCAAGAGAAAAATTGCTTAAAAACCCCTACTTTCCATCATTTTCACCCCTCCTTTCACCCATTTTCCCCTCACAAAATCCCTCAAAAACCCTTCATCTAACCTCTGAATCATTCCAAAAACCCCTTGAAACCTTTTGTTCCCCTTGCATTTGGTTTAAAAACTCCTTTTTCCTCTACCAGAACCCCAATTTTGGCTTAAAAACTCTATTTTTTAGCCTAAAATTACCCTTTTTAACACTTATAAGGTCTTAAGCCTTCGAGGGCTTATCTCCTTTAGACCTTCGCCTCATACGACCATAAGCCCCGCAGTCGGGCGTTTAAAAGGCCTTAAAACCATTCCCAAACCCCTTTTCCTTTATATTCTCCGCTCTCGACTTATAAATTTGAAAACAAATCAAGACTGTTGATATTTGCAGATCAACGGCCCTCGGGCCCTCCTCTCCTTTGTTGTTCAACTCACCTACCTTTTCCTCTATCCATACATCCACCCTTCCTTTTGATCCAGACCATTCATTTTCAAAAATTCCACGATCAATATTAAAACCCACGCAAAACCCCTCTTCTCCTCTATTTGTTCATTACTCTGATGTTTTAATTTTGGAAAATATCTAGACCGTCGATCTGTATAGATCAACGACCACTGGGCTCCCCAATCCCCTGCCTTAACTTTTCCTTTGTTTATATAACCCCGCTCCATCTTTCAAATCTAACCCTCCATTCATATAGATCTGACGATCGGAATCAAATCCAATAATCCCACTTCTGTCGGGACCTACCATCCACCATGTATCATTGTTTATGGTTAGCCAAGGAGGTCTGTTTTGATCATACCCTTTGTCCTTGCTTGAACAATTATTTTGAAGGTCTTTATAGTTGTGATCATAGATGTGTTAGGTGTTCCCTCTTCTATGACTGCAATTATCAGTGAATCTTTTATGTTTTCTAAGTCATTTGAAATAAAATCTTTGAGGAAATAGGATGTGCTCCCGAATCTTAGATTTCATTTTAAAAGTTGTCTTGAAGTCATCATTTGCTTAAAGTGTGGTTTGTAGAATTCATGGTTAGCCCTGTCTATCAAATACCTCTTTATTGTTTAAATTATGTTTCAAGTTCCCTTTGTTGAGAATTCATTTTCTCTTTCCAAATCATTAATGTCCATTTCATTCACAAAACTAAAGGATCCCATGGCCAAGTTAGATTTGCCCTTTGATATCCCATATCCATTGATAAGTTTGTCATAAACCTTTTCTTGAATCCATTGCCCAATCAATCTGACACTTCTCCTTTCTACCTATCTTTCCTAGACCTTTCATGTTCTTCTATGTCAATTCAACCAAACTAACAAACAAACAACCGCACTTAATAACTAGTCTAAAACCAATACTCAAAGCAAACAAGATAAACCTTTACAAAATAAAAAAACTTGAGAGATCCTTCTTTGAGAATAGGAGGACTAGATCCTGGAACTCTAAAGATTGGTTATGATGTTGCCTTGTCTTTTGATTTTCCAATCTATCAAAATAGAGGACCCCAACATAATGGCAATCATGGTGGGACACTGAGTAAAATCCTTAAAACAAAACACTCACTGTCTAGTACAATATAAATAGCTTTCTTCAAGCACTACCAAGCATAATGGTAATCATGATAGGACTTATTTGAATCAGTGACAAACTAAGTAACCCTTAGGATTCTCACAGAGCCTTATCAAACCTTGAATAAATCAGCTAGTAAGCCATAAGAGTGAACTCTCTTTATTTTAAACACCTTAGCTAAGTGTTGAATCAGATTTAGGACACTCTCATAACCCATAGGACTGAAAAAACTCAGAAAACCCAAAAATAGTTCATATTGGCTTCATACTAAACATGGTGGTGGAACCATCCAATATTTTACCTTCATAAAAGCTAAAAAGTTTCCACCTGGCGACTCCACTAAGCCTCAATAGGCCTATTACTCATCCAGGTCTCCATATCTCCTTAGGACTGTGTTAACCAGCCTTGAGGCAGTTTAGAAGCCTAGCCCCATACTAGATAAGACATTGTGAGAGGCCAAACCTTCAAAAAATAGTCCCTAAAAACTTTAGCCTCTCTCATTTTTAAAAAGCAGTCTGGCTTCACATAGGATCAACACTAGATCCCATCCAGACCTTAATCTTCCTACAATAGTTGACAATCCAGAAAGAATTCCGTGGCAGACTTCTAATTCTAGACAATGAGCTGCTAATAGGAGCCTCTTGAGAACAAAATCTGTCCCTAAAAACCTTGTTGTGTTAGAGGATTTACACTTTGACTTACATCACATAAAGAACATCTTTAGAACTAGGTCTCAAGGTGATTTAAACCAAGCTAATCTTGACATTTCAAATTTGCAGCAGAGCTTTAGTAGAGAAGCCTCACCTTCTACTCCTCCTGATTCACAGCTTCTTCACCACTTTAGCCTTTTCCATAACAAATCTGCTCAAAACCAGTTTGCTGGCCCAAGGGTTTCTTCCACTCCAATCCATATTACCACTGTTCAGAACACTCCATTTCATCCCACTTTCCCTCTTGTAAATCCACCTTTCCTTCCAACCATGGCAGCATGGTATGCCCCATTAGTGTTACCACAACCTGTGGTTCCCTTACCAAATGATTATCAATAAAAAATTCCCCATTTCACTGGAAAATAATCTACCATAGCTCAACAACATGTAGATAGGATGGAGGATGCATTTGATTACATGGAAATAGAAGATGAGACCATAAAGATGAGAATCTTTGCCCAAAGTTTAGGAGGAGAAGTAAAGAAGTGGTTCAAAAACTTACCTCCTAACATCATCAATGATCTCCCTTCCCTGCATCAAACATTCATAAACAAATGCCAAATAAAAAATAACCCTCTCCAAATACTAGCAGAGTATAGAAGCCTTAAAAGAAATCAAGGGTAGAGTGTTCATGACTACTCCACTAGTTTTAACAACGTTTACAATGCTCTTCCACCTCACATGAAACCTCCACAAGGCATGGCCATGGTAAAATACCCTGAAGGTTTTGATGCTAAAATGGCCTATCAACTAAGGGAGAGAGATTACTTAACTCTAGAAGACATGCATAAAGGAGCTGTGAGTGTAGAAGCTGTTAGAGTCGGTCTCGTCATCCCTCCATCAGAGATCAAAATCTCGTTCGTTTCATTTCATTTTAGGTGTCTCATTCAGTTTAGTCAGCTGCATTCCATTAGGAGCATCGGTCTTTTGATGGAAGGGTTTTTCCACTCATGTCCCTCATGATTATGTACCTGCTAGTCCGTGTCTATTCATCAAAATCAATTTTAAAGCCATTCACAATCCTATTTGATCTTTTGGTCAGCAAAGAATTTTTTTTAGGGTTTTTTCAGTAATTAGGTCTAGGGTTTCATCTACAGAATGTCTAATAATGTCAGCAGGCACATGAGGGAAGTTCGAAATAATTTTTCATCACAAAATCTAATCATTATAATGATTGATTGTGACTTTTCTTCAAAACTCTGTTTTGAAGAAAAATCATCATTTTGTCCTTTGTAATAAAAGCCATGTAATTTTCAAAGTTCTTCGGTTTTGAAATTCTTCAGGCGTAGCCCTGGTCACCTTTGCCAAACACCATTCCATCCATCCCTGTAGAACAGATAAGGAGATTCATCGTCAGTCCGAAAATCAAAGGAGACAAGAAAAACAGAGTTCATTGGAGAAGTGCCAAAGTGTTCAAACATCACAAAATGGGTTTTTCAAATGAAAGAATCAAAGTCGTTGGTAAAAAAATGATTTTTGTGTTTTAAAAATTTATTTGCATGCCAAGGAACAACATTGAGCAAAGAAAATCATGGAGGAGTGAAGAAACCAGTTTGCAGGCCGAAATGTTGGTGAAATTACAGGCGCGATGCGTTGGGTAAAGTGCGCGGCGCATACAAGGAGCGCGGCGCATTGGCCCTGCTTCTGCAGTGTAAAATTACACGCGCGTGACGCACACAACCTGTGCGGCGCACAGGCCCGAAACATAGATTTTTGTCATTGCCTCCAAAAATTTAAGTCAACTCGGTCCTTCTCGCTCTGAGTAAGTTTATGAAATTTCCATTAACTTGTTTGGTGTTGATTGAAGTGGGTTATGAGAATTTGTAATGCGAAAATTATCAACCCTATCACCGTGTTAAAATTTGCTCCCTTAGGGTTTGAATTTGAGTTTTAAAATTTGAATTTGGTGCCAACTCCATTCCCCACCTGTGGTTCCTTTCCCATCAGTGTTATATTATCATTATAATCCATTTTCCATTTCCCTATCTCAAAGTCATCTCCCATCATTACTGTCCCTCCCTTATTCCCTTATATCCCAAGTCACTTACTCCTAAGCCTTGTTTTCCTATCCCTAAATCAATTCATTCCCTATCACTACCCCTTTCCCCATATCATTTGCAAAAAATTCCGAAATGCCAAATTCCCAAATACAGTCAAGTGACTATCCCTTATTCCTGAAGTTTGTCGAATTTTCAAAAGACAAACTACCACTTGACAAGACTCCATTGTTCCCACTGTCCATATTTCCCACAGCCCTTTTCCTTTGGCATATATTTGGCATTGAAACAAAAAAAAACCAAATTCTCATTTCTCATTTTCAAACAAGCCAAACATTCACCTTGCATGGACATTATGGAGACAGACATCGATACATCCTATGAACAAGACAGTGATTGCACCACTGAACTGCATGCACCAAGAAGGCATCGAGGAGGTGTGAAAAGACATGATCTTGGTTGAAGCTTCCTTGGCTGAGCATAGTACTTGATCAGGGACCTTCAGCCCAAATTTCAAGGAATTTGGGAAAAAAATTGTCAATTTTGAATTTTTTGGTCTAAAAACATGTTTTTCTGCCCGACGCGTAGCGCCACTTGGCGCACGCTTATAATTGGCAGCTCTTCTGGAGGAAAACTTTGCATTTCTGGATTTTCATCAAAATTTATGCATGCCTATGGATTACCTAAGGATTTCATCAAGTTCTGGGTTGCCTAAAGGGCCAAAAACACCCTAAAAATGGCCTTTCTGCCACTTTTTGCACACACAGGAACCGGTCTTGGGAGATTGAAGTTTTTGAGGGGAAAATGACATCCAAATCTAGAAATTCCACTTGGGTTGGAAAGTAAACAGGCAGGGCTTTCCAACGAGATATCATGAGCTCAATTTGGACTTCGGGAAGGGCCTCAAAATCAGCTCTAAATTTGTGCTACGCATAAAGATTTTGGGCACGGCGCATAGAGAATTTTGGCCTATTTTTCACTTAGCAGCTCAGAATTTTGCCTAGTTTTGACCAGTTTCACTTTTTCATGTAATTTTTGATGTAATTTGATGTAAATTCATGACCATGATGTAAATTTGGCACATTTTTACTTGTTCTAGAAGATTCATTCACCAAAAGGTGAAATGTGAGTGAATGAATCAGTTTCCTAGCATATAGAGGCAAGTTGTTTCTTTGCCTATTTTTCAGTTCCTAGTTTAGATATGGTTGAAACAACTCCTAGAATGATGATATTGACCCCTAGAGGCATGGGAATGGGTTAGGCTTGTCTATATCTTGTATTTTCTCAGTCGTTTTCAGAGTTTGGACACTTGGGATTTCTTGGCACTTCATTGTACATTCATTTTTGCATTTTTGGCAAAAGAAAGACCAGGGTTTGCAGCACTTTTTGGGATCCCTGTGGCTCTGTGTTTTGATGTTGTGTTTCTCTATGTTATTGTGAGTTTACTGATGTTTATTTGTACCTTTTTCCTTCTCCTTTCTTCTTAGATTAAACAAATCAGTGTTAAAGGCGGAATTCAGTAGCTTACTTTGCTCTGCCTTTAGTTTTGTTTAATTTTACATGTTTTCATATGTTTGGAGAGGATCCTTGAGACCCCTTGCCCTCTTCAGCTCCTCACTAGTCCAAACCATCCATCAATTCAATTCGAAGCATCAAAACCATTGCCTTCCTTGCCCCAATCAGAACTCTGCAAAAACTAGGCCTTATCCCCGCACCCAAAACTGCCTTTCCCTTTGCTCCAACAAAAACCCCCGAAATCAAAATCAAACCCTCCTATCTATATACCTATCCTAAAATTAGTTTTTATTTCAGTCATCTCAAACTCTATTGATTATTTTTCTGAGATTGACGCAGAGAGAGCCCTCTCTTGATCTGGTAGGGCTAGCTACCAGACTGAGCGTGGTTTGATGTTACCTTGAACTCTGCCTTCCTTCAGCCTGATGTAGATTTAGGCAATAACAGAAGTAAAAATAGTTGAGAAAATAAATAGGTTAAGATCATAGAAGAGGGTAACTTATAAATATGACATTGCACCCTCAACCTCATCTTCTGACACCAAAATTGACAACCTAGTGAAGGTAATGGAGAAAATGCTTGAAAAGATCAACTTGAATGATAGAGTGCCACCAAGAGAACCTCAAAACAACCAAAGCAGAAATATAAATCAGAATTATAGAAGAGAAAACAATCAAGATAGGCAAAAATAAAATGACCAACAAATTAGACCTCCCTTCCAACAAAACTATGTAGATCAATACGAGGAAGAAAGGGAGATTGAAAGGTTGGGAGAAGATCATGTAAACTTGATTGGATCAGACAGTGGGGATGATGTTTTCCTCACTAAAGAAGAACAAGGTTTCTTATCCTCAGATCAAAATACAAACACCTATGAGGATTCTGACGATTATAGATAGGGGTTTGAAAATGCAATCATGGAAGTGCACAAACAATATGATCTTAGGAGCAAAGGGAACATAGACAATTCAAAAGACAAAAACACTAGTACTGCTGTTAAGAAAAATGCAGAAAATTAGACTAAGAAAACAACAGAGAAACCCAACATTGTGGCTAAGAAACCAGATTCAAACAAAGAGAAAAGTACCCAGCCAAATGTTGAGCAAAGCATCCCTAGCACTTCAGCTAGTAAACCTAACAAAACTGTCTGAATTAGTAGTCCAAACAAATTTCAGCAAGTCAGAATTGTTGAAAGGAATTCAATTGAAAAAACATATGTAAATATGACCAAATCAATAGTTCCTTTCAACCTTGAGGGAGAGATTGCAAAGACAAAAATTACTATACCTCTAGTTGAACTAGTAACCCAAGAAGTGTACAAGAACCAAGTTTTGAAAGCTTTGAACTTAGGAAGTGACACTAATACCTTAAACTTGACAGATGACAAGTCTGAGTTGTTGTTTGGTCCAAAAGTTGAAGGAAAATACCAAGAAGGAGTTGTCCCTCCCTTCTATGTCAGTTTGAATATACATGACAAGATATTACACAATGCCATGTTAGACTTTGGAGCTTCACATAATCTTATGCCCAAAGTAGTAATGGAAAGCCTAGGCTTAGAAATTACTAAACCATACAAGGATCTATATTCCTTTGATTCAAGCAGAGTTAAATGCTTGGGTTTAATCAAAGATTTATGTGTTAACTTATCTCAAATCCCTGCTTAGAGTCTAGTTATGGACATAGTAGTAGCTGACATTCCCCCAAAGTATGGCATGCTTTTATCAAGATCATGGGGAGCCAAACTTTAGGGGAGCCTTCAAATGGACATGTCTTATGCCTCCATCCCAGTTTTTAACCAAAAAATAATATTATACAGGGAATCCCATATGAAATACATGGTGAGAAACATAGATAAACCAAACGAATCTCCAATATATTCCATTCAATAAAGTCTAGATTCCTTTATCTTGTACAATGAAGACCAAATCACTCAACAAGAAAAGGAAATCAAAGAGAAAATCAGTTCACTAGAACAATCAGAACTTCCCTCAAATCAGATACAAGACATTGACAATCAACAGCAACAAGAAAATGAAAATAAGGTAGAAATACTTTGGACAATAAACTTTGATGGATCTTGTAATAAAACAAGTGCATGATTAGGTGTATGAATTCAAAATACAAATCAGAGTTATTCATATAAACTGGATTTTCCATGCACAAATAACATTGCTGAATATGAAGCCCTTCTCCTTGGCTTACAGTTGCTTAAACAATTAGAAGCCCAAAAAATATCAATCTTAGGAGATTCTGAGCTTATCATAAGACAAATCAAAGGAAAATATTCAGCTAAAAATCCAAGACTTAGAGAATATCGAAATGCTGCCCTTGATTTATTAAAGACCTTTGAAAAATATGAACTCATTTTTATTCCAAGAGCACAAAATTATCTAGCAAGTGAACTTGCCTTCAATGCCAGCAATTGCCAAATACCTCAGATAAATGAACAGCTTAGAGTAAAGGTGAAACACAGACTAGCAGTGCCTGATAATGAGGATCACTGGCAAGTGTTTGACTCTGAGAAACATATAGATGATTTCCTAAAATCAGAAAATGATTTTTCCATACCAACACTAGAAACCAGCCATGACGAAAACTGTTTGGGTAATGAACAAATCTCAGAGATAGAAATGACATATTCTGCTGATATAAATCACTGTGAGAATCCTTTTGAAGAAAAATTAATTGACAACGCAGATCAGAAAGACTTGGAAGTTTTATAATGCAAGAATGATACAATTCCAAGAGGTCTCACACCTTTAGAACACCTTTTTGATTTTAATGATGTAGCCAAAGAACCAAGAATGGAACCTGTGGAAACAGATGTAGAAGAACATAACATAGGCAACCTAGCAGAACCCAAGATGATCAAGTTGTCCAACACTCTCTCAGCTCACATAAAATTGCAATATATAGAGTTGTTCAAAGAATTTAGAGATGTGTTTTCTTAGGGATACAAAGATCTAAAATCTTATGATACTAGCATCATTCAACACAAAATTCCTCTTAAGGAAAATAAAAGACCTTTCAAACAAAAACGAAGGAGGATAAACCCTGTTTTATTACCTTTAGTTAAGACAGAAATTGAAAAGATGCATGATGCTGGGATTATAGTACCCATTAGATATTTAGAGTGGGTGTCAAACTTAATTTCTGTTAGGAAAAAGACAGGGGAAATCAGGCTTTGTATTGACTTTAGAAACTTAAATAGACCCTCCCTAAAAGACAACTACCTTTTTCCCAAGGTGGACCATATACTTCAAAGGGTAGTTGGGTCAAAAATAATATCATTGTTGAATGGGTTCTCAGGTTACAATCAGGTGTTAGTGCTCCTAAGTGATCAACACAAGACTGCTTTTACTACACCTTGGGGCACCTTTATGTATGCCAAAATGCCATTTGGTTTGATGAATGCAAGGGCCACCTTCCAAAGGGCCATGGACATAGCCTTCTCTGAAGATATTGGCTATTTTATAATCATTTACCTTGATGACATAACCATTTTCTCAAAAATTGATGAAGAACATTTGATTCACTTGAGAAAGGTTTTTGAGAAGTGTAGGAGATTTGGCTTATCTTTGAATCCCAAGAAGACACTTTTTGGTCTCCAAGAAGGTAAACTTCTTGGTCACATAAATTCAGAAGAAGGAATCAAAGTAGACCCTAAAAGGATAGATGGCATATTGCAAATCAGCGATCCAAGAAGCCTCAAAGAATTACAATCTTTCATTGGGAAAATAAATTTCTTGAGGAGGTTTATCCCCAACCTTGCTGAGCTATTAAAAAAAATTACAAACATGCTTAAGAAAGAGGTAGGGGTAAAATGGACTTTACAAGCTAAACAATCATTTGAACTGATTAAACAAGCTCTCACTCAAACACTAGTCTTGATTAGTCCAGATTTCACCAAATAGTTTTATATCTTTTCTTTTGCATCTGAACATACAATAGCTGCAGTATTACTTCAAAAGAATGACTTGGGGCAAGAACAACCAATATCATTTTTTAGTAGGGCCTTAAGAGATGCTCCTCTCAAATATAACATCATGGAGAAGCAAGCCTTAGCATTAGGGAAAGCATTAAAGGACTTTAGAGTCTACATTTTACACTCTCACATAATTGTTTTTGTTCCACATACTGTTGTCAAGGATATTCTAAGTCAATACCCTAATGGTAAAAGGGGAAAATGGATTGCAACTATTCTTGAATATGACTTAGAAATCAGGCCCAGCAAACTACTTAAAGGGTAGGGATTAGCAAAACTCATGGCCGAGTCAAACTTCCAAGCACTATATATGACTATGGTGGATGTGTTGGAAGATATAGAAAAATTCACTACTCCTTTCATTGAAGAAACATTTTTGAATTCTCCCTGGTATGCTGACATCATTTATGTGCTTTTATATTTGAATGCCCCTCCTTCTTTGTCTAAAATTAAAGCTAGATTTTTGAAACAGAAGGCTTTAAATTATTGCATTTTAGATGGGGTATTGTATTGGAAAAATGCTGTTGGAATTTTGTTGAAATGTTTACTTGAATATGATGCAGGAAAAATAATGCATGAGCTGCATGAAGGATAATGTGGAGGACACCTCTACTGGAAGACCACAAAAAAAAAATCCTTAGATCTGGTCACTATTGGCCCACCCTTTTCCCAGACACTCAAAAGTTATTCATGTCTTGCCATAAGTGTCAAATTTTTGATGGCAAAAGAAAACTCCTTCCCTTACCTTTACATCATATCAGTGTTGAGGCACCCTTTCAACAATGGGGCTTGGACTTCATTGGGGAAATTCACCCATCTTCATCAGCCCAACATAAGTGGATCCTCACTGCCACTGACTACTTTACCAAGTGGATAGAAGCTATACCCTCTAGGAATGCTACTAAATTTATCATTATCAAGTTCATTGAAACAAATATCCTATCCAGATTTGGTTGTCCTAGAAAAATCATAATAGATAATGCTGCTGCCTTCAAGTTAAAGAGAATGGTTGATTTTTGCCACAAATACCACATTACCTTGGGCCATTCTACTTCCTACTATCCCCAAGGAAATGGATTAGTTGAATCCTCCAACAAAAGCCTCATCAATATCATCAAAAAGATGTTGGAGCAGAATCAGAAATCATGGCACAGTAAGCTGGTTCATGCCTTATGGGCTGATAGATTAACTACAAAAAAGTCAATAAATATGTCCCCCTATCTGTTGGCCTATGGCATGGATGCAATCTTCCCAACATCATTAGGAGTTCCAGTCATGAAACTCCTTCAAGAAGTGCAAATTGAAGAGAATGATATGCAGAGAAGAATCAACCAAATGATTCATTTACAATAGACTAGAGAAGAAGTCTATGAAAAAACACAGTTAGTCCAAGAAAATATCAATAAGCTATTTGATAAATAAACAATTTCAAAGTTGGAAATGTGGTTCTTAAATTGGATTCAAGAAGGGAAGAGAAGGGAAAACATGGAAAGTTTGAGAACTTGTGGAAAGGGCCCTATATTATTCATGCTGAGAGGGGTCACAATGCATTTTTCCTAAAGTAATTGAATGGAGAAGATCTATATGGAGGTCTTGTCAATGGCAGGATGCTTAAGCATTACTTCTGCCAAGAATCATGAGTTTCAAAGCATTTTGGTTTCTATTGTAAATATCATTGTTTAAACATTGCATTCAAAATTAGAAAAATAAAAATACAAAAACAATATAACAGAGAAAAGAGGGCAAATTGTAAAAAAAAAAGGTACAGCCCCATACCAAAAAAGAGAAACAAAGTCTGAAAGTGTGCAAGCTCAAATGCCACTCCTAAAAACACACTTCTAGTTAGTCATACAACCTAATCATGACTAATTAGCCTTTCAATTTACTGCTGATAGGTTAGTGAATTCGATCAGCCAAATTGCTCAATCTTGGCTTATCAGTAAGGTAGATTAGGTTATAAGAAAGAAGGTTCAAAATTTCTCAAAACTTGAACCTATGAGATTGATGAAGAAATGGTTCTAATAGGCTTAAAATTTGGACCAGAAAAAGAGAAGAGATAGCTCAAAAAAATTCAAAATCAGAGCTAAAAAGATAATGAAGGATGTTTTAGTTTTCAGATCTTAAGTCTTCACATTTTGTTTTAAATTTTCTCCAAATTTTAGTCTATGTGCAGCTTGTTTTTATGCCATAGATCAGCAACAAGTTAGACTGTTTAATCCTGGCTTGTCTGCTTTTAAATTTCTTTCCTTAGAATTTAGAGAATAAAGGTTTGTTAGACAGTCTAATCCTGGCAGATAGTAGTTAGGTAGAGAATTTATGAACTGAACTGTTTAAACTAAGTTCATGGAGAAATAAGAGTATAGATAGATTAGTTTCCTGTTTTTCAAAAGAATAAAATGTTGTTGAAGAGAGTTTGCTAGTCCAAATGCACTCTGAAAGAAAAAAAAAATTATGATAATTAGGAATGGGTAGGTAGACATGTTGTTTTGATAGAATTCCATTGTTTCAAATTGCTGCGGATATCATCAAATCAAAGAAGATTCATCAAAAGGAAAGAAAGGTTGATGCCCAATATATTAAGGCACTGGTTTAATGAAATCCAGAGATTTACAGCTGAGGTTCTAGACACTTAAAGAGCCAACTGTCTTCCCCAAGTGGAGCCAATGTTAGCCATTGATAAATTTTGTTATACCAAGAGGTGGCTAGACTTTGTCTTCAAAACTTCAAGAGATAGTTCCCTTTGAAAGCCTATCATCTTTTGAATTTTTTATGATGATTATTATTCCTTGAGTTAATCTTCACTGCTGTTTTCTCTTTATCGTAAAAAGCCTGCAGTTCACCAAGAGAAAAACTGCTTAAAAACCCCTACTTTCCATCATTTTCACCCCTCCTTTCACCCATTTTTCCCCTCACAAAATCCCTCAAAAACCCTTCATCTAACCTCTGAATCATTCCAAAGACTCCTTAAAACCTTTTTTTCCCCTTGCATTTGGTTTAAAAACTCCTTTTTCCTCTATCAGAACCCCAATTTTGGCTTAAAAACTTTGTTTTTTAGCCTAAAATTACCCTTTTTAACACTTATAAGGTCTTAAGCCCCCAAGGAATTATCTCCTTTAGAACTTCACCTCATACAACCATAAGCCCCGTAGTCGGGCACTTAAAAGGCCTTAAAACCATTCCCAAACCCCTTTTCCTTTATATTCTCCGCTCTCGACTTATAAATTTGAAAACAAATCAGGACCGTTGATCTTTGCAGATCAATAGCCCTCGGGCGCTCCTCTCCTCTGCTATTCAACTCAGCTACCTTTTCCTCTATTCATACATCTGCCCTTCCTTTTGATCCAGACCGTTCATTTTAAAAAATTCCACGATCAAGATTAAAACCCACGCAAAACCCCTCTTCTCCTCTATTTGTTCATTACTCTGACATTTTAATTTTGGAAAAGAACTGGACCGTTGATCTGTATATATCAATGACCACTGGGCTCCCCGATCCCCTGCCTTACCTTTTCCTTTTTTTATATAACCCTACACCATCTTTCAAATCTAACCCTCCATTCATATAGATCTGACGATCAGAATCAAATCCGATAATCCCACTTCTGTCGGGACCTACCATCCACCATGTATAAACCCTGCCCAATCTAATTACGATACCTAGCCCCCACTACTTTCTCCACTGTGCAACTCTCCCCATCGTGTGCGATCCGCACCGTCAGATCTCCAACCTCTGATCCGATGGCTCAAATCACGTTTCGCGTTTTTTTCGCGCCCAAAAGTTAATACTTCAAAAAAACACGAAATGGGCGGTATTGAAGGGGACGCATGTCAACCAATGTATGGTATCGTGTTTTTTGGGCCAATTTTTAAAACTTCTCCAAAGTCGCGCGAAAACCATTCTAGTTTTCTGCTTACCACCATCCCCCGCAAACAAGTCTTTTTTCATCTTTTGATCCTGGCTGTCCATCATTTTAATCCTACGGCTTGTGTTATATCTCGATCCCAAGCTATTTGCATCCCTTTGTCCTCCCAAAATACTTGATCGAGTGATCTCCACCGTTCATTATTCCAATTGGACGGTTGATGTTATTTCGCATTTTCAACTCGTTGCCCTCTCATCTATTCTCCAAGATATTTCATTGGGCGATCTCCGCCGTTGGATATTCTAATCTGACGGTTCTATTTTAATTTCGCCCCATTGCACTGTTTTTGCCCGACTTACTCCCAAAACACTTCACCAAGCAATCTCCACCGTTGGTGGTTTCAATCCGATCGCTCTCACTTTATCTCACTCCATTTGTTTGCCCTTCACTTTTCCACCAAAACATTTCATCGCCCGATCTTGGCTGTCCATTGCATTAATCCAACGACACAGATTAGATCGAACCCCAAAGTCTTTCACCCTCCATAATTCTCCAAAGTGATTTCATCAGGAAATCTTAACCGTTGATCATTATAGATCAACAACTCTTATTCATCCTTGCACCCAAACTGCATTTGCACCCATTTTGCTTCCTCCAAGGTTTTTTCTCCCTTTTTTCTACAAAATCCTCCATTCTGCATGGCTCCATCCCCTTCACCAAACCTCTGAAACAGTCTTAAACCATTTCCATAGGATTTTATAATAAGTTTGTGTGTTTTGGAAGGATTTTAGATGATGTCTTCTCTGTGTTCTTCCTAGTCACAGTCAATCGAAAAAAATGCCCAGAATGACAATTTTGTGGCATAAAATCAAAGGAAAAGGAGCTGCAGGGTTTAAAATCTATGTTTGAATAATCTGGATCATGATCCTCGATCTCAGAAACCCTCCATCTGCATAATCCACCTGTATAAACAAGCCGAGCAAAGTGTATCGGTGAAGAATAAAAAATAAAGGGATTAATGCCTAAAAGCCTGAAGATCAAGGTTTTTAATCCACGGGTTTAAAGGATAAAGACAATGTTAAGGAAAAAAGACTTGAGAACAAAGATCAAGGCCTAATTAAGCCTAAAACATAGATAAAGAACAAATTAAGGTGTTTTAAGGTAAAACAGGGGAAAATATCAGCAAAAGAAGCCTCCACTGCCACATTAGAGGCTATTTATCCTTTTCAGCTACCAGAGAGACACCTGCAACTTTCATAAATCAAAAGAAGGCATAGTTATTGCCAAAAAAAAAGATATTTTCCTAAAAGACACTTGAGCAGTTATTACCAATGAAAGAACAATTTCAAACTATCAGTGAAGTTATTTTAAAGGATAAATACGCCTCGAAGTCAATTTTTTTCCCATTAAGCCTAAAAAGCCGAAACAGAGTAAATGAAGCAGAGTTGTAAATAAAATGCAGTCCTGCCTTAGGCTTTGCATGGTTTTCAAGGCTAGGAGTTGCATTTATTGTAGAATTTATTACAATTGAATCCTAAAACTCTTCCACCTCCTCATTTCTTCTACAAATACTTCTAAAGAAGATGAGAAGTTGTTGGTTGGTTGGTCACTAGTTGTAAAACTGAAACTCTTTGAAATAATACATAGTCTGTTTGAAGTTGAGGAAGAAATTGAAGTCTTGGAAGCCTGATGATGTTGTTGCATGCTTGTTCTTGAGAAGGCTATATCATTGGATCCATGAGCTTGGTTGTTGGTGATTTATTCTGAACTGTCTGTTGTTTTTCCTGTTTTCATTTTGTTCCATAAATTCTTACTACAGTAGGATGAAAATTTTAGGCTAAGAAATGACTCTTGGAAGCACCTTAGACCTGTTTATCCTTCACTATTTTATGTTTTCTTATGTTGAGGTATTTTAGAGTCTTTAATCTTCTCTTTAGTCCTCATGCTTGTTTATTTCTCTAATAGTTCAAATATTTGGTTCCAACACGATTTATGCTTTTCCCTGCTTGTCTGTTGCCACATGAAAACTGTTTTTGAAGTCTCCATTTCAAGTATCATTGTTTATGGTTAGCCAAGGAGGTCTATTTTGATCATACCCTTTGTCCCTGCTTGAACAATTATTTTTAAGGTCTTTATAGTTGTGATCATAGATGTGTTAGGTGTTCCCTCTTCTATGACTGCAATTATCAGTGAATCTTTTATGTTTTCTAAGTCATTTGAAATAAAATCTTTGAGGAAATAGGATGTGCTCCCGAATCTTAGATTTCATTTTAAAAGTTGTCTTGAATTCATCATTTGCTTAAAGTGTGGTTTGTAGAATTCATGGTTAGCCCTGTCTATCAAATACCTCTTTATTGTTCAAATTATGTTTTCAAGTTCCCTTTGTTGAGAATTCATTTTCTCTTTCCAAATCATTAATGTCCATCTCATTCACAAAACTAAAGGATCCTGTGGCCAAGTTAGATTTTCCCTTTGATATCCCATATCCATTGATAATTTTTTCATAAACCTTTTCTTGACTCCATTTCCCAATCAATTTGCCACTTCTCCTTTCTACCTATCTTTCCTAGAACTTTCATGTTCTGCTATGTCAATTCAACCAAACAAACAAACAAACACATGCACTTAATAACTAGTCTAAAACCAATACTCAAAGCAAACAAGATGAACCTTTGCAAAACAAACAAATTTGAGAGATCCCTCTCTGAGAACAGGAGGACTAGATCCTGGAAATCTAAAGATTGGTTCTGATATTTCCTTGTCTTTTGATTTTCCAATCTATCAAAACACAGGACCCCAACACAAGACACCCACTCGAAACTTCTGCCCCTAGGCTAGTCCACCACTACTCCGCCCCCCACCCTAAAAGGGCCCTGCGATAACTGAGAGAGCGTAAGTACGGATCATTCATGCAGCTCCTCGAAAAAAATAAAAAAGAAAAAAAAGAAAAAGAAAAGAAAATTAAAAAAAAGGGATAGCGTGCAACACTAGGACTTCCTGGGAGGTCACCCATCCCAGTACTACTCTAGCCCAAGCGCGCTTAAATACGGAGTTCTGATGGGATCCGGTGCATTAACGCTGGTATGATCGCACCTGCAAGGATCTTGCCTGCTCCCCCTCTTCAATGGAGCAAAAAAAATGGGGAGGGTGCAACACTAGGACTTCCTTGGAGGTCATTCATCCCAATACTACTCTAGCCCAAGTGCGATTAACTGCAGAATTCTGATGGGATCCGGTGCATTAACACTAGTATGATCGTACTCGTAAGGATCTCGCCCGCTCCCCTTCTTCAACGGAGCACAAAAAAGGGGATGGTGCAATACTAGGACTTCCCGGGAGGTCACCCATCCCAGTACTACTCTAGCCAAAGCACGCTTAATTGCAGAGTTCTGATGGGATCCAGTGCATTAACATTGGTATGATCGCACCCACAAGGATCTTGCCCACTACTCCTCTTCAAAGGAGCACAAAAAAGGGAGAGGGTGCAACACTATGACTTCCCGAGAGGTCACCCATCCCAGTACTACTCTAGCCCAAGCACTCTTAACTACGGAGTTTTAATGGGATCCGGTGCATTAACGCTGGTATGATCACACCCGCAAGGATCTCGCCCGCGCCCCCTCTTTAACGGAGCTCAAGAAATGGGGGAGGGCACAACACTATGACTTCCCAGGAGGTCACCCATCCCAGTACTACTCTAGCCCAAGCACGCTTAACTGTAGATTTCTGATGGGATATGATGCATTAATGTTGGTATGATCGCACCCGCAAGAATCTCCCCTCCTCCCCCTTTTCAAGGGAGACTGCCGAGCCACAGAGAGGGCACGTGACCCCTCCATGGCCCTCGATTTGACACGATGTTTTCTCCCCTCCCGCCATGGCCTCTTCCCTAAT
Source organism: Pinus albicaulis (assembly GCA_034641835.2). Lineage (NCBI taxonomy): Eukaryota > Viridiplantae > Streptophyta > Pinopsida > Pinales > Pinaceae > Pinus > Pinus albicaulis. Next base: position 295,387,206 of record CM076573.1, read on the forward strand.
ATGGTAGCGCCTAAACCAGAGGAATCAGAAGAAGTAGTGGAAGAAAAAGGAAAAAAAGAGTAAGTTTCACGGCCACCAACGATGCTGAGTAGAGCTCGCCCGTGGATTTCTAGTGATGTTTCGCATCCAAGGCACTCACCCGACAGTTCCGTGCCCAGGCTAGTCCACCGCTACTCTGACGCCCACCCTAAAAGGGCCCCGTGACAACTGAGAGAGCATACATATGGATCATTCATGCAGCTCCGCGCAAAAAAAATAAAATAAATTAAAATAAAATAAAATAAATTGGACAGGGTGCAACACTAGAACTTCTCGGGAGGTAACCCATCCCAGTACTACTCTAGCCCAAGTGTGCTTAACTACAGAGTTCTGATGGAGGTGCATTAACACTCGTTTGATTGCACCCACAAGGATCTCACCCGCTCCCCCTCTTCAACGGAGCACAAAAAAGGGGGGAGGCTGCAACACTATGACTTCTCGGGAGGCCACCCATCCCAGTACTACTATAGCCCAAGCATGCTTAACTACGAAGTTCTAATGGCATCAGGTGCATTAATGCTGGTTTGATCACACCTGCAAGGATCTCACCCACTCCCCCTCTTCAATGGAGCAGAAAAAAGGGGGAGGGTGCAACACTAGGACTTCCTGGGAGGTCACCCATCCCAGTACTACTCTAGCCCAAGCGCACTTAAATGCGGAGTTCTGATGGGATCTGGTGCATTAACACTGGTATGATCATACCCGCAAGGATCTAGCCCCCTCCCCCTCTTCAACAAAGCACAAAAAAGGGGGAGGGTGTGTTGTGGTGGATTCGACATATGGGTGTACGAAATCACACGAGCTTAGAGAGTGTGGTCTACTCTCTAAACTATTGGTAACAGGCAGTATATGGGGGGAGCTCAAAAGCATAAAACTTAAATGAAATAATATGCTGAAGTATGCTCTGGTTAAAAAACTAAAACTAAAAACACAAAAGAAGCTATATAGAGAGTTCCAAACAGTAATAATGCAAACGATGACTTGATGGCCTCTTCTTATTGAATGCTTGGAATAAAAGAAAATCTTACCCACTTTCCAAAGGGCCCCTAGGTAATGGCTCTAGGTCCCAATGCAAGGATGTTTTTATTTCAAGTTCTGCCTTCTGACGCAGTCTAACTCTCTCTCTCTTTCTGCTGTGGTGGATTAAGATGTTGGGTGGCCAACTATTGAGTCCTCTTTAGCTCCAGCTCCTTGGGTCACACACAATGCCGGTGTTGCTTGGGCAGCTTTGGCCAGCATAACCTTGTGATCACCATTTGTTCATCTTTTGGTGGGTTTATATAGGTGAGCTTCAAATCCTCCTTCCCTCCCTTGGTACATGATGGATGTTGACCCAAGGGAGAGGTGTGATTCCATTGTGTGCTCACATAATGTATAAGGAGGCGTTGGTGGCTATCCTTAGGAGACTTTCACATAAGGAGTAACTGTCCTTTGCTTGTAGTGGTCCCAGAAAGTGACTTTTTTCCATTTCCAGGAATGCGCACTTTTTGGGCAAAAGGGCGCGTAGAAGGCGCTCTTCTCGAAGGAAAAAGCCCGCATTTGAGCATTTATGGCTAGTTCGAATTTGATTTTCTCAAACCTTAGAGATTTTAAAAACTTCTTGATTCCATAATGTATTCTTGTCCTGTAAATCCTTGGGCTCGACATTAATTTATCTCGTCTTCTGCTGTACAATTTTCTAGTGTTATAGTTGCCCCCTAATGTGTGAGGTCTAGGAAGAACTGTATAACTGAAATACATTATAGTTTCTTTTCTATATCATACGTAGAGAGAGAGAGAGAGAGAGAGAGAGAGAGAGGCCTGTGTGTATTTTTTGAATAGACAACACCTTGCACCGTTTCCGAGATAACCACGGGCTAAGGGACCCCCTGCAAGCAGACAAAATATACAACATATTAGGAAAATTTCAGTGAGGTGGGCATGTCCCATGCTCGTGATGCTATGGATAGTTAAACAAAATTGACATATACATGTACTATCTGTGTCACTACTATGGTAGTGATGCTGGTGGTTGTTGACGACGACTGCTGACGCCCTCAGGGGCATTTTTCTTTGACGATAGGTGGAATGTGGTACCCATATGCGTAAGCCTGGAATGGCATATCACTGTGCAATTTACGCATATGTACTGGCTGGGACCTTCCTGTGTAAGCATTGTTGTCAGAGACGCTTATGAAGGCAGGGGTCTTCGACGGGTCTTGATCAAAGTGCAATGGTTGTAAGATACGATACCATCATGACATGAAAGCTTTTGCTGTAGTCGAATATCAAGAGGATCAATGACATCTATGGACAATGATGTCTCCCATAGTGCCACCCGAGGATACCCCTTTGCATGGGGAGGGGTCATCCAAGGTACCGCTTCCTTTTTGGAAAATAGGCGTTGAGGTCGACAAAAAGGAAGCCTTAACCAGACCATGATGGATTTAACATAGGCATGTTGGTGAGCGGTAGCTGAAAACGGATGATAGGAATTCAGTGGCCCGAGGTCGAAGCATACTTGAGCAGCTTGGCGACAGTCATAGGTATTTCTAAAGGGAAAAAGTCCCTGGGGTTGATAGGACTTCCAGGGCGGGTATGAACCGGCTATGATTGTCGTAATGGTGCGTGCATGGGGGAGATCAAATACTTCGACCAAGGGAGATGGGGGACTGCTACCATGGGAGAAAAGGTGAAATATGAGGGCGAAGTGGCAAAAGGCATCGTTTGCGTTCTTTGTACACTTACCAAAAGAATAAAATAATGGCGTTTGGTTTGTACAAAACACAGAGACGAGTACCCCAAAACATGAAAGAGGGTCGCTCACTGAAGGTGTGAGGATGGTGTTTTGCTGGGGGTAGGGGTCCCATTGGTTGGTCTAATGTGCAGGGTTGATGAAGTAGAAGATGTCGCAGATGGGAGTATGCTGATGGAGGTATGGTGGGCCAACTGCGGTGCGCCTTCATTCTGCTTGTACAACCCGATCGTTCGGGAAGGGGGTTGAGTTTAAATGGTGAGCTTGACCTTATGCATGGTATGTGGCTGGGCATGAGGTGCTTCCCGGACTAAAATTGTATGGCCATGGTCACTTGTGGGGTGATGTATGGTCTACTTTGGATGACGATCGCCATGGAGGGGAGGCTCTACCGACCATTGCAGACTTTTATAATATGCAGGGTGAGGTGATGATAAACATGGTCGGGTATGAGGACCCTATGGTTTATTTCTTATGCAGAAATGTTGTCAATATATGCAAAGTTTTCTGGGACTCAATCACGCTGAGGGTAGAATGATACCTGCTCCGAAACTTTCAGTGGTTGGTGCTATGAATGGTTTGCGGGTTCTTCCTGCAAAAAAAAACTACCTCAAGTGAAAGTATCTTCTTTTCATCCAATATTATTGAAAAAAATGAATTTTGGAAAGGAAGATGGGAGGGTACATACCTGCCGGTGCTTGAAAAAATATTTCTTCAGAAAGCGAATGTGGGGCAACTCTTTCGTTCGTCATGGTATACTGATGATGGTGCAACTTACAGTTTTCAAAACAAATCTTCTGATCTCCTGTTATGGACCTCTGAAGTTCTGGAAAAGGGCAATAAATATTGGATTATGGCCCTAATCCTATTCATTTGTACTTGTTGAGTTTTGGGAGATCAGAGGTGATAGCAGAGCCTTTATTGCCATTGTGGTCAGCCTGTGTACCAGGTATCAGCGATATTATGCCAAGGTAACTTCCATGATGTCTTGTATTTCAATTTTTTTAGTTTGGTGACGTCGAGGGCCATACAAATTAGGTTTGTACGGCCTCAAAGGAGCTTTTTTCCCTAGATTGTGTGGGTGATCTAGGCAAAGAGGTGCCCCCCTTGTGCATATTTTCGAGGTACAGCCGCGCAAAGGCGCGTTGTTCCTCCCTTTTTGCGCGCAAGGGTGTGCCTATGGATGAAACAGGCGCGCAAGGGTGCGCTTGTGGACGAAACAGGCGTGCAAGGGTGTGCCTGTCTGAGAGACAGGCACGCAAGGGCAGTTTTTTTTTTTTTTAAACTTGGCTTTTTTGTTGTCCCTTATGATTTTTTTCCTTTGTACTGATGGGTGCTTGTTTCTTAGCAGGTTGGTGTGGAGAGAACGAGATTGGCCCGAGATCCGGACCGATCTGGCTGCCGATGCTGGGGTGCGCCGTCAGTTGGCCGCATGGGGGCCTCCTAAAATTTGTTGAAAACGAGTTCCTTCTGTCACAAGACCGATTGTTACGTTATATCATATAGCATTGGCGCAGGAGGCGCAACATGTCTGTCTTGAGGGGGACAAACTTTATTATCTGTCCAGAGACGAATATTTATTTTGTGTCTGGATTACTACCTCAGGGCGAGGCACTGAGGTATCCACTTCCTGTTGGACGAGTGAACCTGGACAGGTTCCAGAGGAGGCATTGTAGTGGTGCGCCTCTTACTGAGGGGTGCATCAATATTTCCTCAGTGACAAATGTGGCTGAGCGGTGTGCTCTGGCCATTATTTTGCAACTGGCGGTGTTGTTTGCGCCTCATCGGGCATCAGGCCCACAGGTGGGGGTTTTACGCCATTTGAGGAATGGGAATTTTTTCGATTTTTCCCACCTCTGTTTTGATGGTATGGTGTCGCAGCTGAACAAGTTCCAACGTGGATCCAAATCCTTTGCGTATGCTAGCATTTTGTGTAGCATCATGTATGAGAGGGTCGTGCTGCTGAGGCCCATGGTGGTTGTGCCTATTGGGGGGTCGAGGGAGCCACACATGAGGAGGTGGGCTCCGGTGATGCCACGCGGCAGTGGTGGCATGGTGGGTCGTTATTGGAATGACATGACGGAGGCCTGGTTTGAGGCCAATCCGTAGATGTTTTTTCCATACCCGTATGCGGGGATGGAATTTCAGGGTGATCCAGATATTGGTCTCCCTTTTGGTTATGTTTGGGGTCCCACAGGTATGTGTTATATTTCTGCATTTACTTGAGTTTTTTGTCTACTTGAGTGTTTTTTATTGACACTATCATTATTTTGGTTACTCGTGCAGATGTTGGCAAGGTGGGATGCCCAGTGGCCCGACTGGTGGGTCACGATCCTCTACCATGACTGCCGAGTGGTTGGGGGGGAGTTGCCGTAGGTGGACCGAGTGGGGGTGCTGGTGGACCTGGCGGACATGGTACTAGAACTTTTGGTGAGGGTAGAAGCTTCACTGTAGCTGAGGTAGTAGCTAAGAGAGCTCATGCGGATGCGGCTGAGGTGTGCATCGCAGTACTTATGGCTCAGGTGGAGGCTCTACAGGACTTCCGGGGTCGAGTGGACTGTTTGACCCATGGGATGCCTGCTTGAGGTTTTATGGATGACTTTGAGGAGGCATGGCTAGAGACAGTGATGGCCCGCGAGAGGGACTACCAGTCTACTCTACGACGGGTAGCTATCGTAGTGGCGACAACAACTCCAGTGGTGGCACCATAAGCAGTGGTGGGCCCAGGTGCTCCTCTTGAGGGGGCACCCCCCTAGAGTATATTTGTACATAGGGAAAGCACCCGTTATGAGGATTCTTCCCTTATTTTTGACAACTGTTGTATTTTTGGGCTGGCCAATGGGCCAGTGATACTATTTTTGTACTCTGATACACATATTTTTGATATAAATATGAGAGATATTTTTTGCGGCTCTTCACATTAGGGGAATTTTGAGGTCTAAAATGGGCCTCCTAAGAAAAATGTACAACAAAAATAAACTTTATAAGAACCAATAGGATTCAATATGATGATGTCCACTATGGGGGATGATTCACCATTTTTTAAGTAAAATGGCAAAAAGATTAAAAATTAATAAAATAATAAAACTACTTTTTCAACTAGCATTTTCAACTTATCTCCCAAATTGTTTACTCAAATTTCGAGCAGGAATAATCATTGGATGCAAAATTAAATTCCTCATCCAAGGAGTACCCATGTTGCATACTTTCGATGGACCATGCTATGCGAAAAATGATAAATACATGAAAAAACATGATTGCAATCACATTTTTCATGTATATTTCATTTTTCGTGTAGCAGGGTCCATCGAAAGTATGCAACATGGGTACTCCTTGGATGATGAATTAAATTTTGTATCCAACGAGTACTCCCTCTCAAAATTTGAGTAAAAAATTTAGGAGATAAGTTGAAAATACATGTTGAAAAAGTAGTTTTTTCTTTTTTCCCTCTAAAATTTGATGATGTCATCAAATCTTATTTTATTTGTTCCACTATTATTTTATAATTTCCTTAGGAGGCCCATTTTAGACCTCAAAATTCCCCTAATGTGGTGTGGTGTTTATTTCGGTTTATGCATTTTGTGTTATGCTGATGGATATACATGTTTTTGGCTTTTTATGTATGATGGTTTATTCGTGATGCATTCTAGTCTAGGATATTGTTAGCTATGTGATCAGATGTTTGGTTTTGATTCCTTGATACATGTGAGAATGTAATATAATCAAATTGTCTGCTTAATATTCTGGCACACAAATATTTTCTAAATAGGTTTGCATCTTTGGTTTCAAATGTTTGGTTTAACTGTGATACCACTAACTGGGAATCTAGGTAGACATGCATATGGCGGATGCCTTGATGGAGGGCCTCACACATAAGTCCGATAACAACGTCATATTCTGCCTGATTTTTGGTTGCTGATCCGATGCACACGGCGTTTGAACACAATGGTGATCGGTCAGGGTAGTAGAAGACCAAGGCGGCTGCAACTAAGTTTTGAGACCATCACGATGCTCCATCAGAAAATCTGAAATAGGGTTCAAGTTGGTGATCCATGGTGATATTTTGAGCGCGTTTAGGTTTTTTTTGGGTCAAAAATTTTTTGGTGTTGTGGTTTTTGTGTATTCTAACTCTAGGGGATAAGGGCTATAGGGGTCCTTATGGGTAGAACTTCTTGAGGTAAAGGCTGTTAACGGGGTTAGTGAGGTAGGTCCCGTCTGGTTCCATCAAGATGTATGCCCCCTGCTGGAGGCAATGTTTGATGATATAGGGCCCTTTCCATAGGGCTTCAAACTTTCCTAGCCATAAGGCTTCTTTTGCAACATCATAGCGAATGACTAGATTTCCTTCGGTAAATGAGCGAGGGGTGATGTGGCGGTCGAATGATGTTTTTACCCTTTTCTTATGGGCCTCATTGTGTTGCAGCAATTGTCGTCTGTTTTCGTCAAATAACTCTAGCTGTACTAGGTGTTGTTCTAGAGGCTGGGTGTCATCAAGGAGTTCGATGGCGGTATGCAAGTTTGGGATCTCGCGGAAACCTATGCAAAGGCATAAGGAGCCTTGGTATTTTGTGACAGGAATCAACCAGAATTCCTGTGATGGGGAGGTCGTTGAAATCCTGTTTTGGGTGTGCGATGACACAAGTCGTATGTGATGAATTGTGTCGCTGGCATGCGGTGGGGGAAGGATCTCCGAAATGGAGTCCTGCATGAGCCGATGATTGGATTTCCCACTGGGATAGTCAATTCCCGGTAGGTGAAAGTTGTTTTTATCACAGAGGTGCCTAAAATCTTGTAGCAACGGGCATTCCTCCAAGGCATGATTATGACTGGTGCAAATCCTGCAAGGTATCACAGTGCTGACAGAGTAGATAGTGTGAGAATCTACACTACTCTATGTTCCAGATGTGGATGCTTGGAAAGGGTTGGTTATAGACCAGGTTGTCTTCTGTTTCCATTTTTGCGCCGTAGGTTGAAACTTGCCTCCCTTTTTGGTGGGTGGTTGACTTAATGCTGCTTTAGCTGCTCTCAGCTTGGGGAGATGCGTGCACTTAAATGTGTGATGAAAGTGTGAGCAAATTCGGCAGTAAGTGCGTGTGATCTTCTCTTGATTAGAGAGAAGTTTTTGAGGGAGGGGTGAGATTATGCGGAGACTATTTACAAGGGGTTTGAGTTCTCTGCATTGGTTGATACAGTGATCTTTTAGATCACATAGGCCGCATGTTATCCTAGGCTTGGTCTAAGGTCTACGTGCATGGTGTGTGGTCTTATCAGGCTTGACACACCATTGCGATGGTGGGGTCGTTGAGCCGATGACATATATTTTATGCCATTCTTGGAGATCACTCATCCTTTTTTCTACGACATTAATCATGTCGATAGTGGGATGGATCCATAAGACATAAGTACAATGTTGGTCATAATGATCACCTTGACATATCAGGCAAAATTTCCATGATATGGGGGTCCCATCGTGCTTGGTCTGAGGGGTAACTATGGGTTCCTTGCTAGGCTGTTCTTCGGCTGACAATAACATGATAAACCCACTCATCTCCTCTTCTTGGGTCATGGAGCTGCTGATGGATTTGGCATCCATATCATCTTCTTGGGAAAGACGAACTATGGCTAAGTGGAGGCTAGTAAGGGCTAGCCAGAAGCGAGGTATGTAGTGAAAATCCTCCAATAAGTGATTGTCGACGCATAACGGGCATGTAAACTGGGCTTCCCGTAGCCCCACATAGTAAAATATTTTTTTTGGATACCATCTGTGGATGAGTTCCAATGTGGCACACTCTTCGAGGTAGTGGCCACATTCATCGCATAACGTGTTTATAGACCAATCTAGGGTTCTAGATTAGACTCAATTTATTGTCAACCAAGGTAGGTAATCTTAGAGGCACTTGTCTAATATTTATAGACCTAAAAGGATCTATTCTATCTGTCTAGATAAATGTTTATTGTGACAGGCTCCAACACTCTTTTACAAGAGATTGAAATGTGGTTCCTTTCACACTTTAAACACTTATATCACCTAATCTAATCTACTGTTATAGAAAAAAAGTGTTACTAGTCTAAGTTTTCAATCCTCTTACAAGGCTATAGTTCACAAAAACTCTTTCAAAGTAACACACTAAGCATACTAAAAATCAAATTCATAAAAACAAAGATCACAGAAATGATTTGAGATTCAATACTCAATTAAACCTCTTAAAAGGACTTGTTCATTAATTTTTCAATTGAATTCTCAAATTACTACTATGAATCATAAAATAACAATATCGAATAAAATCACAAGAACTTCTAGTTAAAATTGATGAACTCAAAAGCATGAAAATGAAATAAAATGCTAATCATATCTGAATATTAAATCTTATGGAAATGGAAAGAAAGTGTACCAACTTCACATGGGGGCCCTTCCACGCTTTGAAGGCACACTTGAAAAACCTCAAGTGATAGGAACGTTAACTCAAAAACACCATAAATGATGAAATTATGTCTCTGATTAAGTTCTGGGAATTAGTTACATTAAAAACAGAGTTCTGAAGCACGCTTACAGTCTTAAGTCTGCTCTTTCATTTAGTGTTATCACTAGCATCATTAGTTCATTACATGCTTTCATCCTCCTATTTATTAAAATTACAACCAAAGAGGCTATTTTCGTTCTCCCTAATCCTAACTGATCTCCAAAATAGATCGAATTAGTTTAGAGTTCCTAATCTTAAGCAAAATATCAAGCACATTCATTATGACTTAAGATTTTTCTACTAGATTGGCTGGGTTTGACCAGCGTTGACCAGATATTCAGGAGCTTCAAATTCGATGCTGGATAGATTTTCCACCATGTGTGTACATCCTAGATCACGTCCTTGTCTTCTGTTTCGATTTACCTGGTATGCCACATGTCAGAACATAAATCATTTACAGGAAGTTATCACATCCTATAATTTTCTTGAAAATTTTCAATTTTTAACATAAAAATTCCATAAATTAAATTTAATGTAAAATAAAAATTATAATGCTACATTAATCAATTTCAATAGACTATAAGGGATTTATGGAAGAAGATGGTGGATAAATGATGGAATTTTAGAAGAAAAATATAGCAATAAAATAGTACCAACATCTCCCCCAAACTCAATGATTTAGCATGTCCTCATGCTAATCCTGATGTGCTCCCTTTATATTCTGTTTCTGCTTGTGCCTCTGCTGCTTGTAGCAATACATCTACATTCTTCTGAACTTGGAACTCATGCTTCATATTATTATATTTTTCTTTGAGAGCCTTTTTCTGAGTGTACCATTTTGTTGCCCATTTGCATATTTCAATTTGATCAGTTTTAAGTTCTTTGACTTTCTTCTTCAGTTTCTCATTTTTCTGTTGAATCTTCTTGCTCTGGGCTCTCAATATTTCATTTTATTTCTTTATGACTTTCTCTAACATATTTTCTTCCATCAGTTCCTCTTTTAGCTCTTCAATTTGTTTCTCTAACTTTCTCTGTTTCTTATTTGTAGGTACTGGCTCTTCCCTTTCTTTCTTGTTACTTTCAGTTTCCATCTCTGCTTCTTATTCTGGCTGTGAATTAGCACTAATTTCAATTTCCATTGGTGTATTTACATTTTTCTCTGGTTGATCATCCTGTATTTGAGTTCTTTTTATTCTCCTTGATCTTCTTCTGTAAGTAGTGAAAATTTTATCTTTTGAAATTTTCTTGGCATCTTCTTGCCTCATTCTCCTTGTCTTCACACTACTACTGGGTTGAGCAACAATGCTTGACTTAAATTCAGGGGTTTCCTCATCAATATCAACCATAAACTCTGTGCTTCCTTGTTTCTCCTGTTCATCTTCTTTGATTTTGATTTGATTGGCAATTAAAAATTCTTCCCATGTTTTCCTTCTCTTCTGAAGCTCAAATTCAATTAGAATTTTGATCAAACCAAAATGATACAAGCTTATATATTCATTACCCTTTTGTTTCTGAATGGTCTTTGACATTTTATTCAAACTTTGTAAAATAAAATAGGGCAAACTGATAGTGCATTGACCCTTTAATTGCAACAAAATTTTTATGTGATATAGGTATACTATGTTGTAACGCCCTTCACATGTAACAAATTTTTGAAGAATGTATACCATTTCATCCCATGGGTGGATTAACCAACTTCTAGGAACACCCTTTTTCTAATTGACAGAAGAAACCCTTGACCTAGACATAAACTGAGTCCATGATTTTTCTCTAAATTGCTTGGTTTTGAAATACTTTTCCCCTTCTGGACTGATGTCTAATGACTGAGCTATTGTATCCTCTGAGATTTTGAAAGAGAAATTTCCTATCAAATCTTTCTCTCCATTAAATGAAAATGCAAATTGTTTCGTAACTTCTTCATTGTTTCCATTAAATTTCTCTAGAAAAGACAACCAGTGTTTTTCCCTCAAAATATTAACACAGTCTTCATGGTATTTTGAACTATAAAATTTCTCAGGCTCTACTCTATTTGTCATTTTAAAAATCTCTGTTCTAACCCCTTTTA